>CM053583.1:61730740-61771411 GCA_028627135.1 Pseudochirops cupreus | reverse complement strand
AGATCCATCCTGCCCTACCAAAAAGTGACATAGGAGAGAATAGACTGGGGGAGGGGGGAAACACTGGGATGGCTGTTTTGGGGTGGTGGGCGGGGAAAAGACGGGGAGAAAATATGTAACTCAAAAAAATTTAAAAAAACAAATAAGTAATTGAAAAAAAAAAGCTTGTCGCGTTCAGAAAATTGTTAGAATAGTAATTAAGACTGACTGCTGTGTCTTGACTAATTGTAGCCCTGCCTTGCAGGATGCTGTTGCAGCCGATCGGTGGCTGAAATCCAATAGGATTTCTACTTAACCATAACTCATCCACAAATTAGGAATGCCATAGGGTCGTAAGAGAAGAACTCCATTTAGGCTAGTGTCAAATCAGCCCCAAATTAAGAAATATTATTGATACTGTTTACCAGTGTGGTGCTGTGGTGTGTGAATGATTTCAAGTCCTCAGAGGCTCTGGAATTAGAACATATACTATGTCTATCAGTTTGTGCTAAACTGGAAAAGTTTCAAGTATGGGTACAAAGGCAAATTGTATATCTGTTATCTAAAGACAGCCTGCTTATTTGTAGAGGTTTTTTGCCCGAAGTGAAGCAACACAACTCACAAACACCATGATGTGGAATTGTGGTCTTTGTTGGTGGAAGGAAGTCAGAGATGCTTTGATATCTTGATACATGACTGGAAGAGGTAGCACTTTAGGACTATGAAACATGGAGTCCATATTTTGAAAGATTTATTAACTAAATGAAGCATGACTTTTGGGGGGAATCCTTCCTCCAACTTCCTATTTAAGAGTTGGATACACAGTCTTAAAATTGCAGCTCATGAGTCCCCCACCTATGCATTTACTTTTAGTTATGTACACATTTAGCTCAAAGCAGGTGATTGACTAATTTTGCATCATACGAAATATAGTAATTAAACATTCCCTTCCATAATCATGGGGGAAATTCTTCCAGAAAGGGGAGAGTCAGCAGGAATAGTGGACATAACACATAGATCATGCCAGTAGAGAGCACATGTAATCAAGGCAACTTGTCACTATAGGGCCCTCTTGTGGTGTTTTTGTGCTGCTCCCTGTGGGCCTACTATTTTTTTTGGATAGGCAGCTTCACTGGATTCCCTGGGCCTGTTGTTTTCTGCATCTTAACTTCCAACAGCTAGTACTGGCCCATTTTTTTTTTAACTTCTAGAGTTCATACTCCTCAGAACTCTTTTCTCTTGACTGACAACCTTCCTAGAGAATATCTTCCTTTTAAACGACGACTAGGGAAGTCGAACTCTGGCCAGCCAGTGGTTAGCCACCCATTAATTACATCGAATGACTAAAGAAATTCACATTAAAGGGGCAACAAATTATAAACCCTTCTTTGTATATAAGTTCTTAATGCCTAGTTGTCTCTGATAACCCAAATTTTACCTTGTGTAATTTTATTGACTGGGCTCAAAAATCAATTGATTAGGAGTATCTAGATCAATTACCTCCACATAAGCAAATGCTTATTATCTAAGAAGCCTTATCTTTCCTGTCACATAAACACACAGACATACATCTAACCTGGCATTTGAGTCTCCCCACAGCTGGAGACTTTCCAACCTTATCTCACTTGACTGCTGTCCACATATGCTGTGTTTCAGCCAAACTGGACTCTTTGTCCTCTATATGTGGTCTCTATCTTTGCTTACACTGTTTCCTGGGCTTGGAACATTGTCATCTGTTTTAACTGTTGAATTCCTACCAGCCTTTGAAGCCCAATTTGAATGCTACCTCCTCTGGGCCAAGGGTACTTGCGATTCATTTTAGAGTTATTGTTGACATTTCCCTTTTTTACATCTTCAGTCAAATAATACTTTTTGTTGACTCTATCTCCACATCTGATTTCTATCTCCTCTATTTCCTCTGCCACCTCTCTAGTCCAAGCTCTTATTGTCACATTCCTGAACTCTTGTAATAGCCTCCCAACAGGTCTTCTCGCCTTTCCAATTGATCCTTTCTATCAGTACCCAAATAATCTTTCTTAAACATATGAATACACAGTCATGATATTCATCTGCTTCAAAGTCTCTAGTTGCAGAGGCCGTTAGGTGGCACTGGCCCTAGAGTCTGGAGGACCTGAGTTCGGTTCTGGTTGTATGATCCTGGGCAAGTCACTTAAATCTGATTGTCTCAAAAGCAAACAAAAAAAAAACCTCTAGTGGTTTCTACATAAGTTCAGTTTCCTTCACAATCTATCCTCATTATCCTGTCCATTCTTATTTCATCCCTTCTACCCATTCTATGCTTTGGGCAAATTAATCTGCTCTTTGTAGATATAAGTGCACTATGCACTCTCTAAACTATGTCTTCACCCTGAACTGGAATGTCCTTTCTCCCCTCCAGCCTTTCATCCTCTTTGGTCTTTAAGCCCAAGTCAAATGTTCCATGATACTTTTCCTGATTTCCTATGTCTAAAGCCATTTCCCTCCTCTCCATCAGAGTCTTACACAACTTTTTGGTGCCCATAGCTACCACCTCCATTCAGATCCTCATCGCTTCTCCATCTAATTACTGTAATAGTTTCTTAATTGATTTCTGTGACTTCAATGGATGTAGACTTTGTTGAGAGCACCCTAAGGGCTGCCATTCAGTTGGCTGTGTGATCTTATGTCATAACTCTTCTCTAAGACTCAGTTTCCTTCTCCATAAAATGACATTGGACTAAATGATCTGGAAGATCCCATCTTGCTCCAACATTCTGTGAGGCTTTATGCCTATGACAAACACAAGTTAGCAACAAATTCACACCCTTCCATTTATTTTTTTTGTCTAACTTAAGGTTATATTAAAAACAGACTTTAATTTGTTCCTGTAGTTACTTGTTTATACTATTAATATAAGGTTCTTCAGTTATATAAGACAGCCACAATAATTCATTATTGATTCATTAATGGAATGCTGATCATAGTTTACTGTTATAATTACTAATGCATCAATGGCTAAGCTATGTCGCCCAGCAAGGTTTCAGTGGCAAAGGGAGATAAAAACAGGCCAAGTTCTATTTTAACCAATTTTTTGGACATCAGAATAACTTTATGTAAGTTATTTTGGATTACATTTAAGTGGAGACCTATCATTCAGTGCTCAGAGGGAGTACTGTTTTCTTGGTTGGGGTTTACATATTGTAGAAAGCTCCCTGTTCCTTTCCTTATCCCCTGCACCCCTGCCTGGCTCTGCTAAATCGCTCCCTGCTTTCTACCTGACTTAGCCCCCAGCCAAGACCCTGATGTACAAATCCATTTATAGCAAAATGCATAACTACTGAACCAGAATATAATCAAAAGATGGACTTCAATTGAAGTAGGTGGATTTTGGTGCTATATTTAGAATTTTTTGAAAGCGTATCATCAAAATACTTATTTTGGGCCACATACCAGCATATGGAAAGAGCTTTTCTAAGCAAAACCCTTATATTTTCAATACTTCAAGAATCTGTGAATCCATCTGTGTGGTTTGTCTCTCTCTCTGCCAATGTAGATCACAGATATCTTAGATGTCTTTTGAGTTGCTCTGCCCCCTTCTCCCCCCCCCCAAAAAAAACCTGACTTTACTTACAAAGATGAATAAAATTCTACCAGATCTGACTGATCATGACATTCCACTTCAACTCTGTACCCCCTTCCCCCATCAGTAAACTCCAGTAGTTGCCTGTTAACCTGTTACATATATTTCTGATTGTCTTAGGAACCGAGACACTGCTCCTCTATCCGTCTCCAGGTGGGTCCACCTACATGCAGATACGCTCACATAGGAGTATTAAAGGGTCGTGGCATTAGGAAGGTTGAGAACCACTGCTCTAGAATCAAATATAAAATTCTCTTTGCCATTCAAAGCCCTTCACAACCTGTCCCATCTCCTACTTTTCCGGTCTTCTTACATTTTACTCCTCGCCATACATACTCTGATCTAGTGACACTGGCCACTTTGCTGTTCCTTATACAGAAGACTTCATCTCCAGACTCTGGGCATTTTCACTGGCTGTCTCGCATGCCTGGAATGCTCTTGCTCATCATCTCTGCCTCCTGGCTTCCCTGACTTCATAATCCCACCTAAGATCCCATCCTGTATATAGCTTGTTTGTACATAGTTGTTTGCTTGGTGTCTTCTCCATTAGATTTTAAGCTCCTTGATGGTAGGGATTGTCTTTTGCCTTTCTTTCTATCTTTAGCACTCAACATAGTGTGTAGCATACAGTAGGCACTCAATAAATGCCTATTAATTGACTGCTCATTTAGGTTGGAGTTTTCTTCTGTAAAAATTTTACCACTCCCAACACAGGTCTCTGCACATTGTAGCTTCAAAAATGTCTGTTGATTTGAATTGAATTTCCATATCTCCTGACTGGACTATAAGCTCCATGAATGCAGGGACTATATACATTTTACATAAACCTTGTATCTCTTCTTGCACCTAGTCAAGTGTTATGCATAGATGCTAACTGTTTTGGGGATGGAATTAAATTGAAAGCCTGTGTGTTCACTACATTGCTAATGCCATGATGTAGGGACTATGTATTCCCCTCAGTATAGTAAGTATGTCATAAACATTTGAATGGTTAGGTTAAAAAAATAACCAATATGAGAAAAAATGTCCTGAGATTCTTCAGCCCTACACTTTAACCAGTCACCAAGACAAAGGTGGACCTACCCCCTTTACTGTATGCCCTCCTCCCTTCATCTCCCTAAGCTTATCTGTCTTGTGTTTAATCTGATTTCACCAGTGTCAAATCACAATATGGCTTGGTGTAGACCTTATATGTTGAGATCAGGATCAGTGATAATCACAATAGCTCATAATTATATATTGCCATGTTTATATTTTCTCATTTCCTTATCACAACAAATGTGGGAACTAACACTGATACAAATGGGGAAATTAATAAGGCCAAGTCACCTTATTAGTAGTGTGACCTAGATGCATAATTCTTTGGTCTCAGGACCACTTTACACTAAATTATTCAGGACCTCAAAAAGCTCTTGTCTACAAAGGTTGTATTTATATATTATAATGTTAGAAATTGAAATTGGAAAAAATTTAAAATGTTAATTCATTAAAATAACCACAATAAAGTCATTAGAGTTAACATTAATAGCATATTTTAATGAAAGTATATTTTCTAAGACAAAAAATTAGAAGAGTAGCATTATTTCTGCAAAATAGCAGTATTTCTGCAAATTTCTTTAATGTCTGGTATAGTGGAAGACAACTGGATTCTATATCTCCTTTTGCATTCAATCTGTTTTGAGATATTATTTTATTTGAAATATATAAAGAAAATCCAGCTTCACAGATGTGTATTTGGAAAAGGGAGAAACATTTTAATAGGCAAATATTATTAGTGTTATTAAGAAAATAATTTTGACCTTGAGCACCCACTGAAAGATCCTTATGACCCGTAAGAGTCCACAGACCATTCTTTAGAATCACAGTTTTAGATCATGTCACACACAGAATCTTGGGCCCTCGGTTTCCTTTTCTGTAAAATGAGAGGATTAGACTTGACTGGCAAATGTTCTTTTCATTTCAGTACTGAAGATTAAGAAAAAAAAGTTGTGTTTTATTGTAGAAACTTATTTTGTCATTCAAGGCTATATGAAAACAATCTCCTGGAAGTCCAAATGAGCCTTTAAGATTTGAGCATCTTCATCAGATTGTAAAAATGCATCCCTAAAAATGTTTTGGGGATATTTTACTTCCAGTGAGCCTGAATATCTTATCCCCTTTGAGGGAATGATGAAATCTGATAGATGTATTGACATAATGAGAAGAAATTCCCAAATGGAGATTAAATTCGACAATAAAAATTTGACCCCTGCTACATTTCACAGAGTTTAAGAAATTTATTTAAGTGATGGAGATAAACATGCACCAAAAGCCTGGGAACTTCCCTGATTTAAACCCTGTTGAAAAACCTGTGAGCTTAATCAAGGCTAGATTTGAGGGAGAAAATGGACTGTTCATCTAAGGGACATTTAATATCCAATGTGATAAAAGTGTGGTTTCATAATGAAGAATTGAAGGAAATGGGTCAGAATTGTGGACACTCAATAAAATATAAAATAAATGGTTGCAGCAAAAGGAGAACTCATTGCATATTAAAAGCTTTTAAAAAGATATAAAATGACATGAGGTTTATTGTATGTCACTAAATTTCATCATTTTACTTTGTCCCAGTTAATTCGCACACCGCCATATGCTTATATCTCCTGTTCAGATTAGCAGGTAATTATTGAGCCTAGTGTTATGCAAGAGATTGTGGGAAATGAAAAACATAATTAAGTTTCAGAACTGGAAGAGACAGGTCTCACTGCCATCAGCCTAGTTTGAACCTTATCACCTCTCACCAGGACCATTAATTATAGTAGTAACAATTCACATTTTTATTGTGTTTTAAAGTTTACAAAATGTTGACCTTGTTTGTTTGTCACAGCCTTCCTGAGAACTGGGTATGGAGCAGGCATAACAGTGCCTTGTCCAAATTAGACAATAAGTGTGAAAGTTGGGATTTGAACCCAGGGCACCTGATCTCAAACCCAGTATACTTTTCTGCTACCCCAAACTGTGAATCTAAGGAAGTCAGTAGAACTGGTGTGATTTTCCTAAAGTAAAGCTTCACTGATGCTACTAGTCTGATCAGAACCTTCAATATGTCATTCTTCTGTCCCCTAGGGATTGTGTCCTCTCAGGAGGGACCTAACAGGTACACACTCAGCATAAACTTTTGGTTCTTACTGACTGCTCCTTACAATGCTACTGAGCCCTGGACTCCAGTCCAGCATATCAGCTCAGCCATAAGCATGCAGATAATCCCCTAAGCCTCAGGAGCTCTTGACACGAGGTTCATGGACACCCTTTCTCCCTTAGGGGTATGTGAACTTGGATGGGAAAAACTGTATCTTTGTTTCAATATAATTGATTTCTTTTGTGAAAATGAAGAATAGTCAAGGTTTTCTTGAAATAGTCTTCCTGGAAAGGCAGTCACCAATGAGGAAACTGAAAAAAAAAATGCCTCCAATATATGATTTCTGGCTTGGGAACAAGGTGATTGTGGAAGAGGGGTTGTAGAGAAGGTGGTGGGACAGAAGGGAGGGAGGATGGACACTAGAGGTATATCCAACTGCTATGAGCCCTGTTTTAGCAAATAATTATACTGACTTTAATGTTTGCAAAGCACTTAATGTATTTATCTGATTTTATCTTTATGATAGCCCGGTGTGATGGGTTCTATTATTATGACCATTTTACAGATGAGGAAATTGAGGCGGAAGGAGGTTCTGAATTGGTAAGGGGAGTGTGGCTACTAAGTGTTTAAGGCAGGATTGAATCCAGGTTTTCTTCCTGATTCCAAATCCACTATATCATCTAGCCTTCTCTGGTCAGACAGGTGAGTGCTGAGTTAGGGGGCAAAGCCGCTGCTTGTCTAGTGTTTCTATGAGATAAGGTTAGAAAGGTAAGGTTGTGGAGGGCTTTGAATACCATTGAGAGAAAATGAAAGCATTGTTTTTGTAGGCAACGCATAGCCACCGATCATTTTTTGAACAGAGCAGTAATATAACAAAACAAAGCAAAAGAAAAAAAAAATTTTCTTGCACTTAGTGCAGGCAAAATGGAAGAGGGGAGAGTGAAGGTGGAAAGTCCTGAATGTGAAGTGTTCTCTTAATATCTTCTCGTCTCTTCTGGGGCTTTCATTCCCCATGAGTCTGTCTTGGTTTCTAGTTTGAAGACCCTTTTCATTGGGAGCAAAGACTTCCTGGAGGAAGTGGGCCTTGGAGGATGGGTAGGATCAGGATAGGCAGAGGATAGGTAGTTCTATAACCAAACTGGTCAAACAGAGTTTGATTCTTGAGGCCTTTACTCTGGGACTGTAGAGATGTTTGGTAGGAGGATCAGAAAACTGACTGGAAAAACTTTTAAAGCGACCCCTCACCTGTCCGTTAGACCATTCCTGGCACTTTTCTTTTTTTCTTTTCATTTGAGTAACCTTGCCCTTCTGCCCTTATGTTACTAACTTCTGAGGATGGATAATAAGAGTGTCAGTCACTGTGCTTTCCTGATGTCAAAAAAATGTCGTGAAATCAACAGGCACATTACCTTAATTGCTTTTCCTGCCTATTAATTAAAAAAAGAAAAAGAAAACAGGATGCATCCTGATCCATTACGTTGGATTCACATCTTGATTTGTTATGTCAGATTGTGCTCGCTTCTCCCAAGGCTGACAGGGTAGCACTGTGTAGCACCCCAGACAGGGGAAGGGGATAACACTTTGCTTAGGGTAACCAGGGAAGGCAATTAGGACTTTGACCAGGGTGTCCTAATTATAGGGGAATGATATCTGTCCTATAACAGGTAGGAATGACTGAGCTTAGTGCCTAGTCAGCTAGAATAACTAGTTAAAATGCCTACCAGATGTCATACTTACTGCCCCAGATCATCCCCATGTGAGCTACATATCCCAAACTCATCCCTACCTTGTCTCCCTATCTTCTCCTACCATGGCAGGCTCCCTAACAGCTTCCTTTTGGTGACCCAGAGTCTCCCCACTGCCTCTTCCAGACCCCTGCCATCTGAATATGATTTTAAAGAAGTTGATGAGTTGATTTTTCTGTTTGCCTTGGGGTCTAGAATGGCTAACTTGGGCTCTGGTAACTACCATAGGAAAGACAAAGATAGCAGGATCTTGGTTCATCCTGTTTCCCCTTCCCAGAATGATCTCTGTTCTTCCATCTATCCTTTAGAACTCAGCTTAAGCCCCAGTTCCTCAGAGTCAGATTCCCTTGGGATACTACAATTCATTCAGTAAGGGGACAAAATATCCTGACTCTAGGAGACCTCAGTTAAAATGCAGATGAAGTGGTTGCCCCTGAAGCCACTTTCAACCATGAACATCCTCCTCAAATCAAGAACAAATGTGCATAGAAATATAGCGTTAGGGGAGTAGATGATTTTGGGGTACAGTAGGAAAAGTGCAGAACTTGGGAAGCGTCATTGGACCTGAACGTGAATCATGGCTTAGTTGCTTATGACTTGTGTGACCTTGAGCCAAAGTTGGAATTGTTGGATAAAATGAGAATATTGGAACTGTGATGGGGAGATCAAGGGGAGGAGGAAGGTCTTTCTATGTGTAAGACCATTCCATTATGAAAATTATTCTTGCCTCCACCTCTAACCTTGTTAAAGACCGTTTGGGGAAGAGTAATAATGCTCTCTCTCTCTCTCTCTCTCCCCTCCCTCTTCTCACACACACCCACACCCCCCCCCCACACACACATTTAAATAACTGCTTAGAAATAAGGTCTAGATATATACACACATACTGACGGCTTAGAAATAGTTAAAAAGTCTCTCTCTCTATATATATACCTATAGCTACATCTACACTTATGTATTTTCTGTCTGTAAAAGAGATACTTAAACTATTTCTAAGCAGCTTTATCTCCATTATCTAATGTGATTGTCTCAAGGTAGTCCCCAAAGGGATTATAGGATCATAGATTTGTAGTTAGAAAGGACTTTAGAAGTCATTGAGTCCATCCCCATCATTTTACAGACGAGGAGACCAAAACACATAGGGATTAAGTGATTTGGCCCCAGGGTTATAAGTGTCTGTGGAAAGATTTGAGTCTTCTTGACTCCAAGTTTTCTCCATTTGATAAACATGAGATTCAAAGAAGGGACTTGATCCAGGTTCTATAGTGAGTGAGTGGAAGAGCTTGGTCTAGAGCCAAGTCTCTTTACTTGGTGAGAGCAGTCTTAGGGTCGTAAGGCACCAGAGAGGTCATCTGGTCCAAACATCTGCCTAATTCATGAGTATTTGAGAGAACTGGAGCTTTCTGCAGCATTCTGAAGAAGTAAGATTCCTAAGAGAATATTGGATGACATTCCATTACTTATGGCCAAGGGAAGAACTGTCAACAGTTGAGACCTTGGAACGACCTGAGCCAAGAGATGGCACTATAGTAATATAGTATTTCCTTGTGGCCTTCTTAGGACTTGCATTCCTTGGTGCAGGGCTGACTCAGAGAGAGGTGCCAGGGAAATGAGTCATCAGTGCTGCTGCCTTGAAGCTCCTTGTTATAACCAGAAGCCCCAAAGTTCTCTTCTCTCATCTACATAGGGACAGTAGACAGATGAAAAAAAAAAAGGAGGCATATAATTATATCCTTCAAGACCCTATTCAAGTGCCACTTTCATGAAGCCATCCTTGACTACTCCAGCCCACACTTGACATTTACATCTTTTGCCACACTTTTTAGAACTTTAATTATGTATAAATGTCTTTCATAAATATTTATTGAGTTAAATTGAGTAAGTATAGTGAAAAAAAACCCAATGGATTGAATGCTGAAAGACATGGGCTTTTGCATTTCTAGCAGAGGATTCCTTTTTAACAAAATTCCTTTCCAACAAATTTATTTGCATATACTTCGTAGTTAGAAATTTGAGCAACATTGCAAACAGTAAGCAACATTGTCAAGGCCAAGAAGACCATTCTTTTTCTTACGCAATTGGGGTTAAGTGACTTGCCCAGGGTCGTATAGCTAGTAAGTATCTGAGGTCAGATTTGAATTCATGTCCTCCTGACTCCAAGACCAACATTCTATCCATTGTGCCATCTAGCAGCCCCCCACTCTTTCTTCAGTGAAACTTGGTTTTCATTTCATCTTCTTGAACCTCTGTTTCTTCATTTCAGTTGAGTTCAACAGAGATTTATTATGTACAAAAGTTGGCCATGGGATAGTGGCTAGAGAGTCAGCTTTAGAGATAGCAAGACTTGACTTCATGGCCTATCTCTGATGCGTAAAGGCTGGGTCACCTAACCTCTTAATGGCCTACCCTAGACAAGTCTCTAAGGTCAACAAGTTATAACTGATCTGCATGGGTAGAGGGAGTTCCTTTCCTGAGAGTTCTCTATACCAAAGAAATTACAACTTTGATCCAAAACATGCGTTTGCAAAGCATAGCTTGCCTCACAGGGTAGCTGTGAAGACAATCACTTTGTATGTAAGGCACTATGTAAATGTGAGTGCAGTGGATGGAGTGCTGGGTCTGGAGGCAGGAAGACTCATCTTCCTGGGTTCAAATCTGGCCTCAGACACTTGCTAGCTGTGAGACCCTGGGCAAGTCACTTAACCCAGTTTGCCTCAGTTTCCTCACATGTGAAATGAGCTAGAGAAGGAAATGGCAAACCATTCCAGTATTTCTGTCAAGAAAACCCCAAATGGAGTTATGAAGAGAGTTGGACATGACTGAAAAGCAACTGAACAACAGATATTCTTTCTCTCTGTCCTCTAATAATCTGAGGAAGCAGTGTAGTAGAGTAAAAAGATTACTTTTTAGCATCAGAGGATCTTGGTCCAGATCCTTGCTTTGGTGGCTACTCCTTGTGTGACCATGTGCCAGTCACCGAACTTCTCATTCTCGTCATCTGTAAAAAGAAGAGCTTGGGCCGGATGCCTCCTGGGTCCCTCCTGGCTGTAGCTATATGTTCCTGTCAACCTCATTTAGACCGTGGTGTTCAGATGCAGAGAAAGTCATACCAGAACTAGGGAGGAAGCAAGCAGTGCACGTCCTAGAGTGTCGCGGGAAACTCATGCACAGACAGCATCCAGTGGCCTCCCCAATCCAACCCCTGTCTTCTCCTACTTCACTGATGAGCCGTCTGCTTCAGCTCGATTAGTGTTCTCCATGGTGTCCATGCTGGTCCCTAGCTTGGACCACCCAATCTCCCCCTCCCCAGATCCTCTCTCCTGTCTCCCTACCTGCCGATGAACTCAGTCATCAAATTCAGTATATACGGGTAGGCATTGTGGTGATGCAAAGAAGAAGAAGGGAAAATCATTGCTCTCAAAGAATTGATAATCTAGTGTCTTCTAAGGCCCAGGCCCAATCCTCCCTGCTCCATGAAGTCTTTCCTGACTCTCTTCAGTAAAAAATAATTTCTCCTGCCTTTGGTTTCCTATAGAACTTACTGTTTGCGTCAGTCATGTTGTCGTCATTGTTAAGTTGTTTTGGTTGCTTCTGACTCTTTATGACCCCATTGGAGGTTTTCTTGGCAAGATACTGAACTGGTTTGTCATTTCTTTCTTCAATTCATTTTACATATGAGGAAATTGAGGCAAAAAAGGTTAAGTGACTCGGCCAGTGTCATACAGCTGGTAAATGTGTGAAGCAGTATTCAAGCTCAGGTTTCCTCACCCCCAGACCAGCGCTTCATGCATTATGCCATCTAGCTAACAGCAACAACAACAACAATAATGATAATAGTTGTCATTATCATTATCAGGTTGTTGCAGAAATATGGTCTGGTAGGAGAAATAATACATGTTTGTATCTGTCATGGGAGCCCAACACCAAGCAGATGCTCAGAAAATGGTAGACTTGTAGAATTAGAGGAGGTCTAGAAATTACCCAACCCATTTTAATTTAAATCACCTCTACTATATCCTGACAAATGATTAAGACCTTTGAGAATGGAGATGAGTTTTTGTAATCAATATCCTGAATTACAAGATGTTTTAAATGTTTGTTGGATGAATGAATGGATGACTTGAGGGTCAACCAGGTCCCTGCTGGTGTCAGAGGACAACGATAGCTGAGAATTTTAGGAGCACCATTTCTCCAATGAGGACAATCCATGCAGACCTTGTGATCCAAGAGCAGGAGCTGTGCTCTTTTTTAAAAAAAAATTATTTTATTTTCTTATAAATTAATTAATTTTTAGTTTTTGGCATTCACTTCCATAAGATTTGGGGTACTGCTGTGCCCAAAAGGCTATAAATGAGTGCATACCCTTTGACCCAGCAATACCATTTCTAGAATTATATCCCAATGAGACCATAGAAGTGGGAAAATGACCCGTACATAAAAAAATATTTATAGCAGCTCTTTTTTGTGGTGGCAAAGAATTGGAAATCAAGGGGATGCCCATCCATTGGGGAATGGCTAAACAAGTTGTGGTATATCAATGTAATAGAATACTATTGTGCTACAAGAAAAGAGGAGCAGACGGATTTCATAATAACCTGGAGAGACTTACATAAACTTATACTGAGCAAGAAGAGCAGAACCAGGAGAAATTTGTACACAATTACAGACACAATGTATGTATGGCTACTAACTTTGATATACTGGGCTCCTCTCAGCAATGCAAGGTTATAAGAGAACTCTAAAAGACTCATCATGATGGAAAGAGATATCCACATCCAGAGAAAGAACTACAGAGTCTGAATGCAGATTGAAGCAAACTACTTGCTCTCTTTTTCTTGTTTTGTTTTGTTTCTTCTTTCTCATTGTTCACTCCATTGGCTGTAATCCTTCTTTACAACCTGACTAATGTTTAATATGAAGGTATTTGTAGATCCTGTATTTGATTGCATGCTGCCATAGAGGGGGAGGGGAAGAGAGGGAGAGGGAGAAAATTTGAAATCAAGGGATTGTGGACCTGAATGTTGTAAACTAAAAGTAAATAAATAAATTAGAATAAAAATTTTGGCTTCCAAATTTTCTCCCCCTCCCTCCTATACCTCCAAGGCAGCATATAATCTGAATTGGCTATACATGTACATTCATATTTAACATTTTCACATTAGTCATGTTGTAAAGAAGAATTAGAACCAATGGGAGGAAGCAGAAAAAAGAAGAAATTTTTGTAAAAAAGAGAAAGCAAATAGTATGCTTTGATCTGTGTTCAAACTCCATAGTTCTTTTTCTGGATGTGGACAGTGTTTCCCGTCATGAGTCTTTTGGAGTTGTCTTAGATCCTTGCATTGCTAAGAAGAGCTGTAATGTCCCTGGTAGTTTTCATCTGGAGTTGTTTTTTTTAGGAGGTGACTAGTTGTAATGGTGATGGGAATTTGAAAATCTTCCCTGCCCCTTAATAGGCCAAAAGTAATCACATGAAACCTGTAGTGGGAGAAGCTTGCTGAATGGACAGAACAGGAAGGGTGGAACAGAACTGGGAGGAGGTTGGTCACAGAGCAGTTAGAATGGAGGAAGGAGAGGATGCAGGCAAGGAGACAGCCAGTGTTGTGAGTGTTTGTTTGTACAAAGGCCCAAGCAGGGGGAAGGCTTTGGGATGGTGTTGCTTCCTGCACTGATAAGGTGTATTAACTTCTTTGTTGCTGTGATGGATTTAGTTGTCCAATGTTGGGATTCATCTTTCTGGTGTCTGAATAAATGTTTTGCTTCTGTCTTCTGTATGGAGAGTCTGTTATATCTTGCAATTCAGAACCATGCTAGCATATTCATAGTCACTGTCAGTGCTTTGAATATTGCCTTGGCAATACACCAATGAATTCTATTTTGTACTTTGTTCTCTAGTTCTGTTTTTTTCTGTGGTTTCTTTTTTTTTGCTTTTTGCAGGGGGCATTTGGGGTTAAGTGACTTGCCCAAGGTCACACGGCTAGCAAGTGTTAAGTGTCTGAGGCTGGATTTGAACTCAAGTCCTCCTGACTCCAGGCCTGGTGCTATATTCACTGTGCCAGCTAGTCACCCCTCTTCTGTGATTTCTTGAGATATGATGTCTAGGCTCTTTTTTAAATCAGCTTTTGGGTAGTCCAGTGATTTTTAAATTCTCCATTGACAAGTTTTCCTGGTCAGTTACATTTTCTTCTCCTTTTTCATTGTTTTGAATTTGTTTTAATTTTTTTGTTACTTCATAGAGTTATTATCTTCTTTTTGACATATTATGATTTTCATGGAATTTGTTCCTTGAATGAGATTTTGTACCTCTTTTTCCAAGCTGTTAATTCCCTTTTTAAATAGGAGAGGAGAGGGCTGAAGGCAGTGAAGCCCGTGGAACACAAAGGAGGGCTCTGGAGGTTTTGCCTTCTCTTGAACAGGGCAGATGGCATTGAAAGATTGGGAAAACTCTTGAGATTTATCCTTGACTTGGCTGAAAAATGGCAGACTGCTAGGAAGAGCCATGAAGAATGGCTGTATGTAGCCTGGAAACAGTAAAAAATAGTGCCTGATGCCACTTCCCTCCCCTGACCAACAGAAAATAGCAAGTGACAGCTGGGTTTGGGAGAGTTTAGGGAGTTAGGCTTTGTGGGAAGAACCTCTAAAATGTGCAGACATTTTTGGGACCAATGGTTACCCTTTCAAGGGTTTTTCTCTTATTTTCCTCACTTTAATACCTTGCTAATATTTTGAATTGCATGCTTATAAATAGAGAGCTCTTCTCAGGGTAGAATAGAGTAGTGGCATGACTTTTTTTTTCTAGATTTTCTGGGTGGAAGCTATAAGGAAAGTGAGAAAATCTCCATGGAATATGCTTAAATCCTTCAAGTTGCAATAATTTCTGATGCAAGAGTTATACTGTCACTTACCTTTGTGCCCCACAGTGGGGAGAACCTCATGCCTGATGAGGATCCCACTGCCTTTTACGCGGGGTCAATTCTGGCTAGCTTGGTAGCAGACGGTAAGCATACCACACTTGAGAAAGAACATTGGTTCCTCCCAGAAAACAATCATAGCATACATCTTGGTGATGTGTGAACAGTTTGAGGGGAAACAGGAGAGTTGCAAAAGCAGAGAAGATGCTGGAGTCATTCCTTGGACCTAGTACAATCCTTGGACATTTGTTCCAGTGAGTCTTCCAGGTTTGGTGACATTTGCATAATGTTCTGCTTTGTTCAGAAGGGCTCCATTACAGATGCCACTCAGCTCATGATTAAATGAGACAACAGAAGGACAGGTGTTCCTGTTTAATTAAAATACACACTGCTGGTTTGGTCCAAGGAATATGTGTTGCTTAAATCCCTAGGGAGAATAAAGGCACACACATATATATACATATATATATATATATTTTTTTTTTTCCCCAAGGGCTGGACTCACAGTTCATCAGCTGAGCTTCTGGAATTCTAGGATCTCACATTGGGAGAAAGGAAGAGGAATTACTACCAACTTGGATTATTGCACCAGGCACCTAATATATTTTCTCTCATCTACTTTCTCCTTTCCAATTCATACTTTATGCAACTTTCAGAATAATTTTTTCTTACACATGAATCTGGTGATCTAACTTACTAACATTCAAACTCCTCTGTTTGACCATCATAGACTTCCACAATCTGGCACCATCCTAGCCTTACATCATGTTAATCTCTTCCATACATTCTCTATTCTAACCAAGTTGAACTATTCTCTCTCTTCTCTTTCCCACTACATGGCTCCCATTCCTCCATGCCCCAAAACATGCACAGAACTCTTGGGTTTTCGTGCCTTTGCTCACATTTTTCTCTAGGTTTGAATTGGTCAATCAGCAAACATTGATTAAGCCTTTGCTATTTGCTAGGCACTGTGCTAGGTGCTGGTGATAGAAATACAAAAGTGGAACATTTCCTGTCCTTAAAGATGTTACATTCTATTTGAGGCATATACATCATGTGGATCATTTTTGGAGCAGAGGGCACATGGCCAGAGAAATCAGAAAAGACCTCATGTAGAAGGTACTTGAACTGAGTCTTGAAGGAAACATGGGAGTGTAAGTAGCAGTAATGTGAGGGTGGCATACATTTTAGGTATAGGAGATGACCAGTGCAAAAGCATGGAATTGGGAGATGAAATACCATATGTGGTGGACATCAAGAAGGCTAGAGCACCTATAAATAGTCAAAGGATATGAATAGGCAGTGTTCAGAGGAAGAAATCCAAGCTTTCAATAGCCAAATTTAAAAAAATCTTCTAAATCACTAATAATTAGAGGAATGCAAATTAAAACATCTCTGAGGTACCACCTCACACCCATTAGACCAGTTAAGTTGACCAAAAAAAAAAAAGTAAAATTACAAAGGCTGTACTTTAATGTACTGTTGGTGAAGCCATGAACTGGTCCAGACATTCTGGAAAGCAGTTTGGAAGGAACTATGCCCAAAAAGTTTTAAATAATGTATGCCCCTTGATCCAGTGATACCACTATTAGGTCTTCAAAGGAATTCAAAGAAAGCAGAAAAGGATGCGTATATACAAAAATAGTCAGAGCATCTATTTTTGTAGTGGCAATGAAGTAGAATAAGAGGGCATCCATCAGTTGGAGAATGACTGAACAAGTTATGGTTATAAATGTGATAGAATCCTGTTGTTCTTTAAGAAATGAGACTTTTACAACCTGATGCAAAGTAAAATGAATAGAACCAGGAGAACAATTAATACAATAAGAATAACACTGTAATGATAAACAACTTTGAAAGACTTAGGAACTCTGATCAACACAATGTAACCAATTACAGTTCCAGAGGACTCATGATGAAATATGCTATCTACCTTCTGTTAGAGATGTGAGAAGACAGAGTACAGAATGAAGAAGTTTTTTTTGATGTGGCTAAAGCAGGATTTTGTTTTAATTGACTATACATATATATGTAATAGGTTTTGTTTTTCTTGATTTCTTAATGAGTAAGGGAATGAGGTGGTGGGAGGAAAAATAAAAATAAAATTGAATTTAAAAGGAAATGAATTAAAATGGGGATAGGGTTATATGTAAAATATATTCAAAACAAATACAAAATGGCAATAAAAGACTTATCAGCTAGGAATATTAGGATAGTCATCAAGTGGGAGGATCCTGAAGATGAGTCTTGAAGGAAGCCAGTGATTGTAAGAGCCACAGATGAGGAAGAAGAGTATTTTAAGTGTTGAAGATAATATGTGTCTAGGAGATGAGGGATGATGTAGTGTCATGGACAGAGAACAATTTTTACCAATTGGATGGAAAGTAGAATCAACGTGTGAAGGAAAATAATGTGCAGTAAGTCTGAAAAGAGAGACTGGAGCTAGATTATGAAGGGCTTTAAATTCCAACCAGAGAAATTTGTGTTTTATTAACAGAGAAGTTTGTATTTCATCCTAGAGGCAATAGGGAGCCACTTGGGCTTTTTGAGGAAGGGAGTGGTGGGGTCAACTCCATGCTTTAGGAAAGGTATTTTGACAGCTGGTAGAGGGAAAGATTGGAAATGGGAGCCTAATTAAAAGCTTTTCATATGTAAGGCAGGGCTAAGATGTCAAGGGTATTAGGAAGAAAAACAGCCTAGTTCTGCCCCATAACTCCTTCACACAGACAGAAACTGTGACAGATTGAGCCCTAATGGGGAAACCTACCGGGAAAAAAATCACAATGAGTCCTTTTTCTAACCCAGGTCAGTGAAAAGAGACAAAGAAGTTTGTAGGCACTGGAGATAACAATGATAAAGGAAAAAAAATGAAAAGAAAATGAGAGTTATGAAAGAAAAAAAAATTAAGAAGGGAATTAACAGCTTGGAACAAGAGGTCCAAAATCTTATTCAAGCAACAAATTTCATGAAAATCATAATATATCAAAAAGAAAATAATGACTCCATGAAGTAACAAGAAATATTAATACAAAGTCAAAAGACTGAAAAAGTAGAAGAAAATGTAACTGACCAGGAAAATTTGCCAGTGGAGAGAGAATTTAAAAATCATTGGACTACCCAAAGGCTATGATTAAAAAAAGGAGCCTAGACATCATGTCTCATGAAACCATTGAAGAAAGCAGAACTAGAGTAAGCAAAGTAACAAATAGAATTCACCAGTCACTTCCTAAAAAAAAAAAAACAAACTCCAAATGAAAACTAGCAGGGACAGTATAGCTCAAATCCGTATCTTCGAGGTAAAAGAAAAAACTGCAAACAGATAGATATAAAGGAAGAATCCAAGTACTGAGGAGCCATTATCAGACCACACATGATTTAGTAGTTACCACTATAATGGAGCAGCAGTGAGATCAAAATATTCTGGATAATAAAGGATTTACAACCAAGACTAATGAATCTAGCAAAATTAACCTACAGGGGAAAATAATCCTTTAATGTTATAGAGAGAGGACTTCCAAGCATTCCTAATGAAAAGACCAGAGCTTCATAGACTCTTTGAAGTATAAACACAGGAGTCAAGGAATCACAAAAAGATTAACATGAGTGAACAATCACAGAAATTTAAACAAGAACAAACTATTTACATTCTGTTATAGGGACATGATATGTTGACCATCAAAGGTCATAGAGGGAATCTAATTAGACAGATAGTCTAGAAATGACTGTTATATTTTGATGATCTTAAAAGAAGAATGGAAATGAAGAGGAAGAGGAATACTTCAGGAGGGGAAGGGGAAGGAGAGGAACAAAAGGGAAAACTATCTCACATAACTGGGATACTCAAGTAGAAGTTTATATAATGAATGAAGAACAGGTAGGGGGAGCAGGCAATACTTAAAACCTCACTCTCATCTGAGCTGATTAAAAGAGGTCAGAATACATATAGTTGAATATAGAATTGCATTGCATTCAACAGGGAAACAGGAGGGAAAGGAACAAAAGGAAAGGCAGATTAAGGAAGAGATTAGTTTTTAGCAAAACAAACTCCAAGTAGGTACAAACTCTGAGCAGATCTTTTAAGCAGTGGCAAAGAATTGGAAACTGAGAGGGTGTTCATCAGTTGAGGAATGGTTGAACAAGTTATGGTGTTTTATATATATATATATATATATATATATATATGTGTGTGTGTGTGTGTGTGTGTGTATATATATATATATATATGTATATATATATATATATATATATATATATATATATATGATGGAATATTATTTTGCTGTAAGAAATGATGAAAGATTCCATTTCAGAGAAACCTTCAAAGACTTGTATGAAGTGATTGAAGTGAGCAAAAGTAACAGAACGATTTATATTGTAACAATATTGTAAAAAACAAATGATTTTAAAAGACTGTAGAACTCTCTGATCAATGCAATGACCAGCCACAATTCCAGAGAACTCATGATAAAGATGATGGTTTAGAGTGCAGATCAAGATATTAAAGACTGTCACTGTGGTAGGTATTGGTGATACAAGATAAAATTAATCAGTCCCTGCCAGCAAGGGACTGGTTCCTTGAGCTGGCTGCAACCTACTCAGGGAAACAATGTGCACACAAATCAGTAAATAAAACATATGAATAGGGTTAAATACAAAATAAATACACAGTGAATACAAAATTGTGGGAGGCTGTTAGTAACTAAGAAGATCAAGATATTCATCATATAGGAGAGGAGCACTTGATATAAACCCAAAAAGAATCCAAAGATCCTAAGAGTCATAGGTGAGGAAGGAAAATATTTCAGAAATGCTGGACAGCCTGGGTAAAGGAGATGGGAAGTGATGGAATCTTTTTGGACATGGCCACTGCAGGAATTTGTTGTTTTTCTTTTATCTTTTCTCAGTGGAGAAGAGGAGAAGAGAGTAGGGAGAGAAGGTATATTTTCATTGATTGAAAAAATGAAATTTAATAAAAAAAAAAGAGACTGTTAAGGAGAAAATACTGCAAAGAGCCAGAAAGAAATAATTCAAGTATCGTGGAGCCACAGTCAGGATAACACAAGATGTAGCAGCTTCTACATTAAAGGATCAGAGGATTTGGAATATGATATTCTGGAGGGCGAAGGAGCTGGGATTACAACCAGGAATCACCTACCTAACAAAGCCAAGTATAGTCCTTCAGAAGAAAAAATAGATATTCAATGATATAGAGGACTTTCGGGTATTCTTGATGAAAAGATCAGAGCTGAATAGAAAAATTGACTTTCAAATACAAGACTCAAAAGAAGCATAAAAAGGTAAACAGGAAGGAGTCTTAAATTAATCTGTTTATATTCATACAGGGGAAGATGATATTTGTAATTCATTGTAACTCAAAAGACCTTTGTTATTATTAAGGTAGTTAAAAGGAGTATATAGAGACAGAGGACACAGGTATGAGTTGAATATAAAGAGATAATATCTAAAAAAATAAAGTTAAGGAGTGAGAGAGGAATGAACTGGGAGAAAGAGAAAGGGAAAGGTATACTAGGTAAGTTATCTCAAATAAAAGAGGCAAGAAAAAGCTATTACAGTAGAGGGGGGATATTGGGGGAAGTGAGAAGGGGTGAGTGAACCTTATTCTCATTATAATTGGCTCAAAGAGAAAATAACATACACAGTCAGTTGGGTATAGAAATCTCTCTTACTCTAGGAAAGTAGAAAGGGAAAGGGATAAGAGAAAAGAGGTGTGATAAAAGGGAGGGCAGGTTGGAGGAGTGGGTAATCAGAAGCAAAACACTTGTGGAGAGAGAGGGTGAAAGGAGAGAGAGAATAGAATAAACGGAGTGGGCATAGGATGGAGGAAAATACAGTTAGTAATAGCAACTGTGAAAAAAATTTTGAAGCAAGTTTCTCTGATAAAGGCCTCATTTCTCAAACATAGAGAACTGAGTTAAATTTATAAAAAAATAAGAGTCATACAATTGATAAATGATCAAAAGATATGATTATTTTTCAGATGAAATAATCAAAGCTATCTATAGCCATATGAAAAAAATACTTTAACTCACTATTGAGTAGAGAAATGCACATTAGAACAACTCTGAGATACTACCTCATACCTATTAGATTGGCTAATAGGACAGAAAAGGCAAATGACAAATGTTGGAGGGATCATGGGGAAAATGAGATTTTAATTCACTGTTGGTGGAGTTGTGAACTAATTCAACCATTCTGGAGAGCAATTTGGAATATACCCAAAGGACTATAAAACAATGCATGCCCTATGATCTAGAATTACCACTAGTAGGTATGTATCCCAAAAGAAATAAAAAGAAAACATACAAAAGAAAAGGACCTATATGTACAAAAATATTTATAGCAGCTCTTTTCTGAAGGTAAAGAATTAGAAGTTGAGGGAAGCCGATCAATTGGGGAATGACTGAACAAACCGTGGTATGTGATTACAATGGATTACTATGTACTAAAATGAGCCAGAGGTTCTCAGAAAAACCCAGAAAACTTTGCGTGGGCTGATACAAAGTGAAATGTACTATATACAAAATAAGAGCAATATTGTAAGATGATCCACTGTGAATGTCCGCTATTCACAGGAATACAATGATCCAAGACCACTCTGAAGGACTTATGAAAAATGCTTTCCATCCCCAGAGAAAGAACTGATGGTGTCTGAATACAGGATTGAAACATACTTTTTTTTTAATTTCATTTTTCTTGAGTTTTTTGTCTGTATCTTCTTTCACAACATGACTGTTATGGATATGTTTTGCATGACTACACATGCATAACCTGTATGGAATTTCATGCCTTCTTGGTGGGGAGGGAGGGAGGAAGAGAGAATTTGGAATTCAAAGTTTTAGAAATGAATGTTAAAATTATCTTTTCATGTAACTGGGAAAAAAATAAAATGCTGAATAAAAGCTAAAAAAAAAGAGGCTATTTTAGAAGGCCAGTTAAGAAGTGATGACGTCTTGAGTTAGGATAGTGGCCATCTAAGTGGACAAAAGGGGACAGACATGAAATGTGTTTCAGAATGGTCAGAACTCCGCATTCCTTAGATGTGGGTAATGAGGGAAAGTGACTAGTCAAGGATAACTAAATTTTTATCTCCCTCAGACAAATATGGTGCTTTAATGTAATAGATTCTTTATAAATGTTTAGAGAATGAAGGAATGCATAAAGTGATTATAGGAAGAGAAGATTGATGGGGACAATGGAAACTTTTGGTTGCCCAAGATGCCATCTCCTCCACTCCCCAACTTCTCCTTACTCCCAAAACATCACACGCCTTTTTGACCGATGGATTGTCAGGCATCTACCTGCTCAGACATTTTACCAATTAACACTTGACACCCAGTTACCTTATCACTTTTTGGAATGGAGGAGGAGCACATTATACCCATTGGGCTCTAGCCAGAACAATAAATAGACCCTGCTGAATTATGTTGGCAACAATGAAGGGGTGGTTTTCTGTTTTAAAAGAGTTTAAAAGAGTAGGTCTTCCTTGATTTAAGACAAAGCAAACAAATCCACCCTGTCTCTTTCCTTCTAAGCTATGATTGGGGCACAGTGACTGAGGCTTTGTTGACATCCAGGAATGATTCTTCCCCACAGAGGTTTTCTGCACAAATCATGACCTGCCTGCCCCCTTCCCTTCTCCAGGAGTACTGCCACTCTTACAGGCCTATTTCTTTCCATCCCACAACTTACGTCCTACCTACCATATCCCCTTACCCAGAATAATAGATATTTAGGATTAGGTGTTGTTGACTGTGCTGCAGGGGCAAGGGCCACACTCTGGTGGAGAGGCTACCCTACCTCTCAGTGAGATTGCTCTCAATTGTGACAGGCTGTCTTTTATGTTTCCTCTCTCTCAAAACTTTGCCCAGGCTACCAGAATTCCCAGTAATGCTTTCTCCTTTCTTGGGAAAGGGACACTGTTACTGAACTTCCGATCTGAAAGAAGTCAGAGATAATGCCATTGCTTCCATTTCTTGCAAGGAGGCAGACCTGAGCAGGCCTGGGCTCTAGCATGGGACCTGGATTGACCAGAAGGGATGTTTCTCTTCAATACAAAGGTCTTCTTGGCCCATCTTTGCTCTTTCTCTTCTTGGTGAAAGGTAGAGCAAGGGTGCTTTGTCTCTGACCTCTGTCTTGCCTCTTCTGGAGGAAAAAGCAATCAGTTAATACACATTTATTAAAAGCCTTCTATGTACCAGGCACTGTGCTAAGGACTGGAGATACACAGAAAGGTAAAGGACAGTTCCTGGAGGAGTTTTCGATCTGGTGGTGGAGACAACATGCCAATAACTATGTACAAACAAGCAATATACAAAGCAGTAATATTAATAATAGGTAGCGTTTACATGGTGCTTTAAGATTTGTGTATCATTTAATAAGGTATCTTACTTTAAACCTCATAACAGTCCTGAGAGGTAGATGCTATTATACTCATTTTACATATGTGGAAACTGAGGCAGACACGTTAAGTGACTTGCCCAGGTTCACACAGTTTTGTCCCAAGGTCATACATAGCAAGTTTGTAGTAAAGTTGAGACTAGAACCTCACTTTTCCTCCCAGCTTTCAAGGTTTTTGAATGACAACACTCTCCCCTTGGTTATCCAGTCTCATAACATGGAATCATCTTTGACTCTCCTGTCTCCCTCATTTCCTGTATCTAATCAGTTTTTAAAATCCTGTTGCTTCTCCCTTCATAAAACTTCTTGCATACCTGTCCATTTCTGCAGTTCTATTGTCATCACCCTTGGTCAGGCTCTCATCCCTTTTCACTTAATTTATCACAAGAGTCTCCTAATTGGTCTTTCTGCTTCCAGGCTCTCCCCTTTCCAATCCACCTTCTGTACAAATTCCAAAACAATCTTTCTAAGGCACGAACCTGAGACTACAGAACTCTCTTGCTCAAGCGACTCCCCATTTCCTCTAGCCTAGGATTTATGGCCCACCACCGTCTGTCTCCAGTTTACCTTTCCAAACCTGTCTCATGTTTCTCCTATTCACATACCATTTGCTTATTTATTATACTGAATCATTTAATGAAATGAAGTCCTTAAAATCATTCTGCCCATCCTCCTCAAGGGGTCCTGGAGCCATACGTTGACAGTCACCAGAGTTATGGAAAGAACACTGAATTCAGAGTTAGAAGATTTGGGATTCTGTGGCTTATTAGTTGTGTGTATTTGGACACGTGTCTAGACCTCTCCTGGAGCCTTTCTTCTTCTGTAAAATGAGTGGATTAGGTCTCTGGGGTACAATAAGGTTCTTCCAGTTCTTCCCTCTCCTCTTAGAATCCTTGGCTTCTTTCAAGATCCAACTTATGCGCCATCTTCTACAGGAAGCCTGGCTAAGTCCCCCCTGCAACTTGTGCCTTCTCTCAGAGATTGCCTTATCTACTTGTTATGTATCTTGTGTATTTAAATCTCATCTCCTCCATTAGAATACAGTCTCCTCAAAGTGTGTGTGTGTGTGTGTGTGTGTGTACATGTACGCGCACACCTGTGTGTCCCTAGCACTTAACACTATACCTGCCATATGGTAAGTACTGAATAATTGCTTGTTAGTTGATTCATCCCAGGATCAAAGGTTTCTTCCTTTCTGTATTCTATATTCTATATTCTATGTCTGTGACTAGGAGGAGGGTCATTACTGAAGTGGAGAGAAGGCATCACATGAATTGGACTTTAAAGTTTGGACAGGGATTCAGTGGGTGAAAAGGGGGAGGAAAGGCATCCCAGGCAGAGGGAACAGTGTGAGCATTTCCCTTCTTGGAAGAAGGAAAACGCATGGTATGTTAGAGGACTAGAAAGTAGACCACTTTGCCTGAAAGTAATAGGGAGTCCCTGAAGTTATGTTCAAATTTATGCATAAGGAAGATTATTTAAGCAGTATTATGAGGAATGGATTGGGGGTGGGGAGAGAGAGGAAAAGGGATATTGTTACTGAACTTCAGATCTGAAAAAAGTCAGAAAGTAGGAGATATGCTACAGAGATATCACAACAATACCCATCACAACAACCGTAATAGGAATTGTAGTTGTAGCTGATATATATCATTATAAGGTTTTCAAAACTACATAATCTCCTTTACTTCTGTCAACAACCCTGTGATGTAAGTGTTATATCCATTTTACAGAAAGGGAAATAAAGGTCGAGAGAGTTTAAGTGCCTCCCCTAGGGTCACGCAGGCAGCAACCAAGATCTTCTTAGCCATTAGCCCCATGCCCTACCCACTATCCCACAAAAACCCAGCTAGATGGTAGTGATGACTTCAATTGGGGCAGTGGCAGTGGGGCTGGAGAGGAGGGGATAGATATGAAAGAAGGTGGAAGTAGCAGGACTTGGGAACTAATTAGAAATGAAAGGGGAGGGGTGGGAAGAGATAAAGGTGATCCCAGGATTTGGGTTGTGGATGACTGGTTGAAAGGATGTGCTACACAGACAAAAATATGGAAGTAAGAATGGAAATGAGAAGGTTTGGGGGACAGAAAATGAGTTTGTTCTGATTTCCATTCCTTGCTGCAAGGTTTGAAGAAATCAGGCCTCATAGCTCCAGAGACATATCACAGCCCTGGAATAAGACAGGTAAGGACAGCTGCTTCTCCCCTGAGAAAACACAGCAGAGGCTTCAGCGAATGAGTGATCCCAAGGTAGGCTGTGTGCCTGGCTGCTTGACAGGTGGGGGACACTTCATGTCTCACTGTGGCTGCCCCCGGAGGCAGAACTTTTTCTGAGGCCTGACTCTGACACTCTTCTGTCTTGAGCTCCCAGACTGGGGCTAGGTGTCCCCTTTGGAAAGGGAGTGGGGAAATCAACAAGAACCCCCCTGGGAAGTCAGTCAAGATGTTTGAGGCAAGCTAGCCAGACTTGGTCTCTGAAGAGGATGGGACACATCAAAAGCAGTCATAGGTCTAAGTACTAAGCAATAAATTAGCTAGACTATACCAAGGATGTTTTCTTAGATGGCTTGCCTCTATTTGACAGACTCATAACTGCACGGTATTCACTTTCCCTTGTTGTTCAGTAGTATCTAACTATTTGTGATCCCATTTGGAGCTTTCTTGGCAAAGGCACTCTAGCGGTTTGCCATTTCCTTCTTCAGCTCATTTTACAGATGAAGAAATCAAGGCAAATAGAGTTAAGTAACTTGCCCAGAGTCACACAGTAAGTTTCTGAGGATGGATTTTAATTTAGGAAGATGGATCTTTCCAACTCCTGGCCTGGTGCTCTATCCATTATGCCACCTAGCTGGCCCATCACTTTCCCTAGAGGAGTACATTTGCAAATGAGCCTGAGTAGCTTGTTCACTCTCAAATATAGAGAAATATTCAGGGTAGGGGCAGGGCAGGGCAGTAACACTTAGGGCAGTAACAAGATCATAGGATAGATGGATAGATAGATAGATAGATAGATAGATAGATAGATAAAGCATTTATTAAGCACAGTTACAATGTACTTGACACTGTTCTAACTTCTGAGGATACAAAACAATAAGACAGTCCTGCCTTCAAAGAGCTTAAAGGAGGGGGGGATGAGAAGAGGTGGAGGAAGTAGGAAGGAAGGTCGGTACCCAACTCAAGCCTGAGCTGGAAGGGAAGGATCACAGATTTAGATCTGGAAGGGACCTCAGAGATGATCGACTCTAATCTCTTGCCGGAAATGACCAGTCCCTAGTTGGATCTGTGCAGTATGTTCAAAGAATATTTGGAACTGGGTCCCCTGGGTATTTCCATTTGCAAAAATACACATCTGTCCTTTATTATTAGATCAATAAATTCCAGTTAAGTAAGTTCTGAGTGCATCATACCTTGACTTGGTAAGAGAATAATTTCAACACTCTTTTGGTTCATTGGATTGTAACTCATTGGATTTCAAAGCCCAATTGAGAAAGTCATTGATGGGGAAAGGGACTGGAGGGATCTGCTGGCTCAATCCCCTCATTTGACAGATGGGGAAATGGTGGTTTCAAGAGGGTGAATGATCTGTTCAAGGTTTAAACAGCTTATTGGAGCAAAAGATGGGACTGGAGCTCAAAGCTCCTGATTCCCAGTCCCTCGACACCTTCTCTTGGTGACTCACCTTCTCTATGAAGCCTTTCTAAATTTTTCCCCTTTCCCATCTCCCACCCTTGAACCCTCTTCCCTTGAGGAACTTCCAGACCTGAAATTCTATGGATAGAAACAACCTTCTCAGGATTTCCTTGCAGATGAACAGCATGAGCAAAAAGTATGGAGGTGGGAAAGCACAGAAAACAAATGGAGGTACATTTTGGCTTGGATATTTACTTTTTAGAGTGGGATAATATGAGGTAAAATTGGAAAGGTAGGGAAAAGCTAAATTGTCATAAGCCTCTAATGCTAGAATAAGGACTTGGCACTTTACCTAGTATGCAATAGGGAGCCATTGAAGGCTTTTGAGCCTTGAAGTGATGTGAATGGTAGATCTATGTGAACTTCTATATGACAGAAGAAGCGTGGAGTTTTATCAGTATGGATGTTTCCTCTAAAAGAGCAGGTTGTGATGCCTTCTTCTTTGGAGACCTTGCCTATGCCCTCCCTTTCTCAAATGCTCTATGGAAAGTTTACTTTGTAAAATGAAATCATGTTGTATTTCTTTTGTACGTGGTTTGTATTGACTCATCTGTGTCAGTGTTCCCTTCCAGTAGATGGTAAGCTTCTTGAGGTCAAGTATTGCTTCATTTTTTGGTCTGTCTCTAATACCTAGTTTCACATCTGCCAATAAAGACTTGTTGAATTGAACAGATCTACCTCACCTGCTGGAGGACTTTAACATTTCATGGGTAGATCTGCAACATCTGTGCTCAGATGCACTGAGCTGTGTCTTGCACCAAAAAATTCAGTCTGGACACCAAAAACAACCCTTTACTTTTTTCTTCTTGACTCCTTTGACCTCTCCACCTGCTTGAGAGCTTCTGAAACTTGAATCACAGTGCTTGATTTTGAAATGCTAGTTTCAGTTAATGGTAACTGTGGATTCCTGCTATGATTTATCCTGGCATTATCCCTTGGATTTGCCTCACCACTAACCTCCTTCCATTTTCTGACTGTACATTCCTCAGGTGATTTCCCTTATGACCTTCCTTTTGTACAAGCCCTTGCTTGTAACTCACCTTGGGGTCACCTGCAATTTTGATTCTTTAAAGATATCAAAGGTGTTTCATGATTTTAGCCATATATCATTACTTAGAGAAGACTGGAATTTTCTTTTGTGGAGTGGTTTAGAATCACTGAAAACATGGCTCGGTTTCTCTTGTCCTTCTATTTAGTTCTGAGATCTTCTCATTTTCCAATTAGTGCAAGATATACAGTATATACTGAAGTATTAACTCAATGAAATGCTTTTCCGTTTTTATACTAAAGCTTGGGCAACTGGAATTTTAATTATGCTATCCCTGCCACTCCCCGGTCTGAAGGGTTAAGCTTAATTCACTGGAGCAGTTCTGGATCTCACTGAAGAAGTTCTGTAGTATTCTGAGACTTGGTACAGTTAGCATGTCATTTACAAAAAGGAGCATTCCCTCAATATCTACAGGGCATCCCAGACATAGTGGGAAGATCATTGAATATGGAGCAAGTAATGTGAATTCAAATCCTGACTTTGCTACTTACTAGTTATGTGACCTTGAGCAAGTCCTATAACAAACTCTTGGCTTCAGCTTCTTCGTCTGTAAAGTGAGGAGGATGGATTAGACAATGTATATGGTCCCTTCTAGCTCCAGAATTGTGATCTTCTAATTCTCTCTTCTGTCTAGCATGTAGCACAGTGACTGGCATGCAGTAGGCACTTAATAAATGTTTATTGATTGATTGATTTAGAAGCTGAATAGGAATTTCTCCTGGACAATAATCAATACCACTGATGAATGTATGTTTGCCTGTTTTATGTATTGCATGATGCTGAGAATCAGAGTCTTTGAGCTAAGTTAGCTCTATTATAGCAGTTAATAGAAAATTTTCTATTCTCTTAACCCATGATTGAGAGACTTCTTATTGAAGGAGAGATTTTTAAGGCTATTTTATTTTACCAAATCAAGTATGTTAAAAAATGATCAGCAAGTAACAAGCAGAGTGGAATTTTGTATTTTCTACCCATTTTGGTCAATTGTGTGACTCTGAAAATGTGGCATGCTATAGAAAATCTTTTGGGAAAGTCTGACTAAGGACTGATGGTAAAAGTCTGCCTCCCACTTCTTAGTAGAGAGGTGGTAAACTGGAGACATGGAATGAGTCATATTTCAAACATGGCCATTATTTTGGTTTGTTTTGCTGGACTACATTTCTGTGCAGGGGTAGGATGGGGGCCAGTGCCCTATTGGTTAGAGGGAAGAGCTGTTAGTGGGAAGTGAAAATCGTATTTTAAAAAGTAGAGAACATGAATAAAACATTAAAAATTAGTTTGATCCCCTTTTTTAGTTATTTTCATTCAGGAAGAATATTGTGTCTCAGACAAAGTTAGTGACTTGTTGAAGGTCATAAGTAACACTGCTGGAGTATGAACATAGGTCCTTTGACTCCAAATTCAATCCCTTTCCCTAGTAGTGAGCTAAGTTTTCATCAGAGGAATAAACTCCACAGAGAAGATCTGGCTGAACTATTAGATGGAAATTGCAATTTTGCATTTGGCTATAATGGGGTTGAATTATTAAAATCCAGGCCTTTTTGTCATTGAGCATGTGGTAGGTAATATCCCCTCATTTTCCCATAAACACTGAAAGCCTCTGGGAATGAGAAGTAAAAATGCTCATTGCTGGGAAGATAGGATATACGATTTCTCAGTCCCAGTGACTATTTTAGAGAATGATTGAAAATGGAATGTGAGCTGTCATGGGTAACTTTTAGAATTGTGTTGTGCACATTGCATGTGCAATGTGGTTTTTTTTCCATTCTAATCTTTGAGCATAGGTTACTTTTTCTCTTCCTTCTAAGGCTCTCTCACATACCTCCATCTGCCCACTCTGATTTTCCCACTCATCTGAAGTGGACTTGGAAGCAGAATTCAATTCAATTCAGTGAACATGGAAATTCCTACTATATGGAAAGGTCTGGGGCTTAGCATTTAGTTACAAAGCTAAAAAAAAAATGAAATAATCCCTGCCTTCAGGTAGCCTACACTCCAGTGGGGATGAAAGCAGGGCTAGAATGCATGCTAAATATGTGTGCTGCATGAAAATATGTGATGAGCCAAGGAGAACTCCAGACCAAATGCTCTACAATAATTTGAAGAGGAAGGCAGGTCCGAGTTCTTACTCTGCTATGTGACTCTGGGCAAATCACTTTGTCTCTGAACTTCCCAATCTTTCCATCTCTAAAAGGGGATTATGCTACTTTCCCTTTATCTTTTCCCCTTGCCTAGGGTGGTTATGAGGGCCAAAACACACAAAGGACTGTATTAATGAAAAGTGGTATTTATTGATATTATGAATATTTAGTAGTTAGTAGTAGACTATTTTGTATTGTAATTTAATTATTTCTTATGTATAAAGGCTCTCCAGCTATACTGTAAGATCTTCAATGACAAGAAACATGTTTTAAGCTTCTCTGTATACCCTATAGCACCTAACACATGGCTGGGTGTAACAGATCGTATTTAGAGGTGGAAAGGAATTAAAAGGTCACTGTTCCACATAGGTGAAAACAACCCTACACAGGAGAAGTTACTTACCCAGAGTGACATAGAGAGTAAATAACTGAACTGGGATTCAATCTCTGAATCTAACTGAAGGACTTTCTGCTAATATGCTCCATAAATCCTTGTTTGAGTGTTACAGAACAGGGATTTTTAACTGGGGATCTGTGAATTTGTTTTTAAAACTACTTTAATAATTGGATTTCAGTATAATTGGTCTTTGTTTTGCAATTCTGCATATTTTATTTTATGCATTTAAAAATTTATTCTGTGAAGGAATGGTTCATATTTCAGATTCTCATAGGAACAATGACACAAAATGTTGGCTATGACCAAGGGTTGCCACATTATAACCTGAGGGCTAAACACTGCCCACCATTTATTTTTGTATGCCTAATAATTATTTTTATACTTTAAAATATGGTGTTTAAAATAATTATTAGCTAAGGCTGTGCAAAAATAGGTGTGGGCCAGATTTGACCCTTGAACTGCAGTTTGCTCACCCTTGATTTAGTGTCTCATATTGTGCTTGATATCTAGAATAATTAGTTAGTTAGGCACACAGGATTGTGATATAACTCAGGCAAGCCAATTCTCCATGCTTCAGTTGTTTCATTTTTAGATCTTTACCAAACTACCAGGAGAAATGTGATTAAAGCCTTAGATCTTAGACTTGTTACACACATCAGTTAGTCAGACAGTCAGTCAATAAGCATTTCTATGTGTCAAGTGCTGTGGATACTAAGAAAGCCAAAAATATGTTCCTTGTTCTATGGAGTTTTCATTCCAGTGACCTCCAGGGCCCTGGCAACCAACTGCTCTGATCTCATAGGGCAGTTTTGGCCTCTGAAATGGCATGAGGCACCACCCTGAATGATTACGGCCAGTTCTAGTCATTTCGTGCTAAGAACATTGAAAACTTGAAGCTATGTCATATGAGAATCAATGTAAAGAAATGGGAATGAATAAGGGAAGTCTTAGGAGGGATATGATCTTTGCCTTTAGATATCTCGACTTATCATTGAGAAAAAAACCTTATTCCATGTGACTTCAAAAGGCAGAACATATATAAATTAGAAAGAAGACTAGGTCTGGAGTCAGGGGAACTAGGTTTGAAACCTGCTTGTTCCTTATTGACTCTGTGATTTGGGGGTTTGTTACTTAACCCCTCTAGGCCTCTTTTCCCTCATGAGGGAAAGGACTAGATGAATTGTAAAGCCCCTTCCAGCCCCAAATCCTATGATTTCAGCTCAGATATACCTAACAGTCAATGTTGGCCAATAATGGAATTGTAAGACCTGGGAGGTGGTGAGTTCACCATTCCTGGAAGGGGTCAAACAGGCCAGATGACCCCTTATCTGGAATGTTGCAGTAAGGATCATTCTACTGGTTGGGAGACAGGATCACCTCTATGGTGTCATCTGATATCCTAAGAAACTTCCTAAATTTCATAGGGATTAGAGAGCATGAGGAAGATGGAATAGAGCAGGGGAAGGTACTGCACTCATTTTCATATATCCAGGCTTAGGAAGATCAGATTGCACCTATGAATCTAAATGAAACTGATCACATCTTGGTGATGAATTTTCATTTTTACAGATGAGGAAACTGAGGCTCAGAGAGGGAAAGGGACCCAGAGTCATGCAGAGAGTCCCTGGAAAAGCTTGGATAAAACTTGGATTTCCTGACTCCTGGCTTCTTGCTCTTTCCCCTAATCTATTACTGCCTCTCATGCTAGCTAGCAGCCTGTAAATTTCCACTCTTCAGTTTAATTATGGGCTTAGTGATTTTTAATCAAAGCAGATCCAAAGCAAAGCAATTCTGACTAAGGTTGAGGATCTTCTTCCCCCAACCTCCCTTCTTCAGAAGATTCATTATATTACATTGATATAAGGATTCAAATGATGTACTGTGCCAGTGATTGGAAAATTAGGGGCTCTTTGCCAGAACTGAAGGTGCAGAGAGAGTCGAGCTTATTGCCCTTAGGAGAAGGACTAGGAAGCATGGAATAGTGAACAGAGTGCTACATTGAATTCAGGAAGAGTTAGGTTCAGGTCTTCCCTCAGATACTCACTAGCTATGTGACCAAGGACAAGTCATGTAAACCTGCTGAGCCTAAGTGTAAAATAAGGGGGTCTGATTGGGTGGGGTCTCAGGTCATTCGGGCTCTAAATCTATGGTCTTCTGTTTTTGAGACTCAGGAAATTAGTGGTCAGTAGAGAAGAGAATGAATCTCCCACTAGAATTAAAAATCACAGATTGTTATAGCTGGAATGAAACATTTAGTTTCTCCCTTTTGGGTTTTATCTCACATTTCTCCCCTTTCTGGCTAAAAAGGATTATTCTTTGACTCCTGGTCAGGCCCTGAATTTTCTTTCCTCAGTGATCTTGTTATGCTCCATATCTAGGATGACTGGGTACCAGAAGACCTTGATTTTAGCCCCCAGCCTGTTGCCACTAGTATACTGTGGGACCTAAGGGCAGTTTTGTCTAAGCCTCAGTTTCCTCATGTATAAAATGGAGGTTGGACAAGGTGATTTCCAAGTTCCCCTCTAGTGTTGATTTTATGACTTTAGACACTGAATATGGGAAACTGAGGCCCAGAGAGATGAAGTAGTGACTCACCCGATGTTCCACAGCTAATAAGTGGGACAGCCAAGATGGAGCCCAACTGAATACTTGTCTATACCGTGGGGCTTCCATTTATTGACAGCAGATTAAATATTTAGTTCCCTGTTGGAGTCGAGGAAGTTCAAAATCCTGGCAGAAATTTGTTGTTGTTGCTTGTTCTTTGTTTTTAGAAGAGAACCATGACATCAGAAGGGTGATGTCATGACTTGGAAGTGAATTGGATTTAAGTGAGTGAGGGCTGTGCAAAGTGACCAGCTTCACTTTCTCCTCTGAAGCCATCTGGCCCATTCAGGCCTGAGTGAGCATCTGCTCCCTTCTTATAAGTCTCGTTGACCTTCCCCCCCGGTGACTGTGCTGCCCTGGTGTAGAAGAGATAAAAGATGCAGACTTCCTAGACATCTATTAGGATGAATGACAAGTGCTTGGCAGAGGCTGAATGTGACAAGTCTGATGATGTCATCTCATAGGACCATCACTGACCCTCCTCCTCTTTTTTCAATATCCTAAGTTGTGCCCCCCACCCCCTTGTATCCATGATCTCCCCCAACCCCTATATTTCATATTTAATCTTCCTTTATGTGAATGAGAACTCAGTCTAATCAAGGCTTGTGGCTTTATGCAACACTGGTTTGCTTGATTCTTTTGTGAAGCCACCCCCCCCCCCCCCAGCTTGCTATTACAGACTGGGACAAACATAAATCTAGTCTTTTTTTTCCTTTTTTTTCCCCCAGAGAGACAGACAGCAACGACCAAGTACATTTGATATTTCTGAAGTCAAAATGGAAAACTTTCTAATTGCTCATTTGTATTTCCTGCAGCTGATCTGGAGGCCTCCAAACCTGAACACAGCTGTGATTTGACAGCTTAATCACAACCGCAAGGTAGTCTCCCTACTGAATTATGCAGTTGCCGCAACAGGGAGCTCTCCAGCTTGCCAGACCAACCATTAGAAGCAGCTTCATTTCTCCAGATCACCACTGTAGGACACAGACTTGTCATTTTGTATGCAGAGCTTTCCCCTGGACAGCTGCAGACCTCTCCATAGGAACCCAGAAAAAGACAACTCAGCCATAAAAACTCCAACAAAAAGATCATTTCTCTTGATCAAGTATCTCCCAGTCCCAAAGCAAGGTGTTTTCAAAGACCTTCTGACTTCCCTCTCAAACATCTTAGGTTGCCTTGGGCTCAAGTCTCCAGCAGGGGGGAATATTATAATAAATTCACAGATTTCAAACTTTTGTTAAATCTATATCCAATAAAGATGTGAGACTGCATGTAGTCATTTCATCTAGAAGCATAGTTTCTCTGCGTTCTAAAAGGCATAATCCAGCAAAGGATTAGGACTATAAACAATGGAGTTTGTTAACCAAAAAAGTATGAAAAGGGCAATGAGAAGTAAAACTGAAACAAGTCAAGTTTTAAAACTACTTCTGTGACCTTGGGCAAATCACTTTCCCCTCAAAGAAAATTGGATTATAAAATAAGGGGATTATAAGAGATAATTATGTCCAACGTTCTTTGTTATGAGGTCATTTCCAGCTCTTACATTCAATATTATTAGCTTTCTTCTTAATGTAATATTGACTTATTAGCTGTGTGACCCTCCACAAGTAAGTTGCTTAACCCTTTTGCCTCAGTTTCCTCATCAGTAAAATGAACTGGAGAAGGAAATGGAAAACCACTCCAATGTCTGGAAACCCCAAATGGGGTCACAAAGAGTTGGACCTGAAACGACTCATGTATGTATGTGTATATGTGTGTGTACACGTGTGCTTATATAGAAAGAGATATATAGTTCATAAATACACATGCACACAAGCAAAGAGAAGAGAAGACAGGAGGGGTGAGAGGAGAAAAGGAGAGAGAGAGAAGGGAAGAGAGTGAGGAGAGAGAAAAGAGAAGAGAAAAGAGAAGAGAGGCAGATACAGAAAGAGAGGAAAGGAGGGGAGAGAAGAGAGAAGAGTCGAGGAGAAGAGAGAAAGAAAGTGAAGGAACTTTTCTATGGTGAAAATGAAGACATGTTCAGGAGAGCAGAGGATCTATAACTGGAAGGGGCCTCAGAATCATCCAGTTCAGCTCCTTTGAATTACAGAGCACAAGACCCTGAGGCCCAGAGAAGTTAGTGACCTGGCCAAAGGTCACACAGTTTGTAAATAGCACAGCTGGGATTTGAACCCAAGTTTGATGACTCCAGATCCATGGGCCTTTCCTCTCTTACCACATTGCTTGAAGGGAAAGGACTTCATTGCAGAAATAACATCTTTTGCCAACACTTTAATGATAAATGATTTTGTTGGTGTGGTTGCTGCCTTTGCTGATTCAGATTGCAGCCTCTCTTTTCCTTAGTAGAATATCTTTGTAAGTTGCTGTGGTTTAAAAAGATGGAACAGCTAGGTCTGTATCCCAAAGAGATTTTTTTTAAAAGGGGAAAAGGACTTATACAAAAATATTTATAGCAGCTTTTTTATGGTGGCAAAGAATTAGAAATCAAGGGGATGTCTATCAATTGGGGAATGACTGAATAAGCTGTGGTATGTGATTGTGATGGAATATTATTGTGCTATAAGAAAGGAGGAATAGGCAGTTTTCAGAAAATCCTGGAAAGACTTCCATGAACTAATACAAAGTGAAGTGAGCAGAACCAAGAGAACATTATATGCAGTAACAGCAGTGTTGCAATGATGATCAACTGTGAATGACTTAGCTGTTCTCAGCAATACAATGATCCAAGACAATCTCAAAGTAGGATTAATGAGACATATTATCCAACTCCAGAGAAAGAACTGATATTGTCTGAATACAGACTGAAGTATGCTGTTTTTCTTTTCCTTCCTTTGTTCCTTCCTTCTTCTCTCTTTTTCTTCCTTCCTTTCTTTTTTCTTTCACTCTTTTTTTCTTTTAGTTTGTGACTTCTTATACAAAATGACTAATATGGAAATGTTTTACATGATTGCACATGTACAACCTATATTGGATTGCTTACTGCCTCAGGGAGGGTGCAGAGGAGGGAAAAAGGGAGGAATAGAATTTGGAACTCAAAACTTTTTTTTAAAAATGTTAAAAAAATTTGTTTTAACATGTAATTTGGGGGAGGGGTAAATAAAATATTATTAAAAAAATTAAAAGTTGGAAACAGACTGGTGATATGTCTCCCTGCACTTATGTGGGCTGGCCCTTGAGTGATAGCTACACAGTCAATTGTTGGGCTCTTACAGGAAACCTTTCTAGTTGGCAAGACCTACCAGAACTTATCTTGTACCCAGAAGGATAATTAACCGTGGTAGTGGGGGTGGGGATGGTCGGGAATTAATGAATTTGGATGGGGAAAAAATATATTTTTTTTGTTTTAATCTAATTGGTTTCCTTTTTAATTTTCTATATTTTATGCATTTAAAAGCATTTTTTGGAAAAGGGATTCATATATTTCACCAAACTGTCAAATAGATCCAAGATCCAAAAAAAGTTAAGAACCTCTGACAGTCTGCTGGCCCAGCCTTCTGGAATCCTGAGTTTCCAGAGGGGGGTGATGAACATATTTAAAACAGAAAAATAATTCTCTCACCACAGGGCAACCTCTAACTCCACTTGGGAGATGCCTGGTAAGCTTCTGCAGAACAGAGGCAGAACCAGATTAAAATATAATTGGGAAATATTTAACAAAATAAAGAAATAATAGAACACAGATAATGTAAATGTGTTTCTCTAAGTCTGAACGCAGCCCACAAAATATCTTTTTGCAGGTCTTCATTTCTATTTGAGTTTGATGCCACTGATATAATCAATCAATAGACATTTATTGAGTGCCTACCACGTGCCAGGCACTGTGCTAAGCTGTGGGGATACAAAAACGCGGCAAAGGATCATCCCTGCCCTCAAGGAATTTACAATCTAAGTGGAATTACATTCTGTGGAAGCTGTGTGAGGTTCACCAGAACCCGAAATGGCTTCCATGGAACCTTGGTGGCTTCAGCAGGATCTCTGCGCTCCCTAACAAGGTATGAAAAACACCCCTACCCTATTGTGGTGAGCATCTTAGCTGGAGATTAATTTTCTTATCACATTAGCTCTTGCATATTCAGTGTTGTTTCTTCACTGATTGAATACATTCACATGACCAGCAGGTGGTGCTAGTTCAGAGGACAGATTTATGTATTTATTTATTTATTGGATTATGGTTCTCAAAGCTCCCAACCATGCCAGGCACCTAGTTCACTGTCCTTGAAAGAACTGATTCTTGCTAATTTATTTTTTTTAAAGGGCTTAGTCAGTTTTTGGAATTTGGAGTCCTTTTGGCAACTATTTGTCATCATTCCAGTTTCAGCTACTGATAGAATTCAGCTGGGCAGAAGACTTCGTTTTGTTATTCTGGTTTTTTGTTTTTTTTTTAATCTCTGCCCTCTACCCCCACCCACCATGCTTTGAATCTTGATGTCTGAAGCTGTATAGCAAGGCCAGAAGGGAGTAGTATGAACACACTGACTGAGACTCATGGGTTCCTGGTGAGGGGTGGAAGTGTACCTTTCTCAGAATTGTGAAATCATAATTTTTCTTTGCTGGCCTTTACCGGTTTCCCTTTCTGGGTTTGCCCCAAACCTTTTCTGGGACTCCTTCACTCCCAGGTCTGAGGAAAGATGATCTCAGGACAGCTTTAGGATTTGGAGCTGGAAGAGATTTTTAGAGGTCACTATCTAATCCAAAGTCTACATTTGATAGATAAGGAAACTGAGGCCTGGAGAGATTCAGTGATTTGTCTGAAGTCACATAAATGACAAATAGTAGAGTTAGGATTTGAATTTGAGCACTGCAAAATACAGTGCTCTGTCCTACTTACTCGTAAACTCCCATTTCTAAAACAACCACCCTAAAACAACTAGGATGTGAATGAAGGTTTGCTAGTTGAAAAAAATAAATTAAAAGTAGGTTATGTGTTACCCTCAGTTGCTGGTGAGGAAATTGAGGGCATATATAGTGAAGCTCTCTATCCAAGGATATCTAGCTAGTTAATGGTCTATGTGAGACTCAAATCCAGGTCCTGTGACTGATAATCACCCAGGATTCTTTCTGCTCTCTTACCCCCATAGAGAATACTTGAGCAAGGATATTACTGGGGTAGAAGTCACAGAAAATAAATCTACTAGGTAACTGATCAGATCTTGTGATCTGTTTAGTTTTGGGGCACCAGCCCTCACTTTACACTTGCCCCTATCATGATGGAGCATGGGGGTGGATGTTGGAAACACTTGATCCTCAACAGTCCAGGACAGCGGTTATGACAGGGAGGAATCAGACTTTCCTACCCTCCCTGACCCCTGGCCCACAGCACCCTGGGACCAGTCCATGCAAGTATATATCTAGGAATGATACAAACACAGATAACAATAACACACAATGTCATATTTTAGACAGGCAGTGTGGTGTAATGGATAGAGGAGTGGCCTAGGAGTATCTGGGTTAAAGACCCACTATTGTGTGGCTGGGTAACTCACTTCATATCTCAATACCCTAAGCAATTTTGTATGACTGTAATTTTCAAAGAAGATAATATCCTGTATTACTAGAGGGAATTGAAGTAATTTCCTTAAAAAAAATAAACATTTATTAAACTTTTACTATGTTGTAGGCACTGTACTAAGCATTAGGGACACAGAAAGGCAGAAGCAGTCCCTACCCTCCAGGGGCTTATATTCTAATGGGGGAGTTGAAATCTCAGCTCTTCCACTTAGGACCTGTGTGATCATGGGCTAGTCAGTCCATCAAGAAAAATTTATTAAGTGCCTACAATGTGCCAGGCACGGTGCCAAGCTCTGGGCATAAAAGAAAAGCAAAAGACAATCCTTGCCCTCAAGAAACTCACAATCTAATACGGCAGATGAAATCTCAACTCTTCCATTTAGTACCTTTGGGAAAGTCAATTGACCTTTCTGTGTTTCTTTACCCAGGAGATCCCTATGCCAATGAGATCACAGGTCTGGTTCCCAGTCCCCAGTTATATCCCAAGTTCATTGTAGCAGTGCTAAACAAGTCTACATAAGGGGAGAGTTAACAGTCCTGCAGGATCAGATGGTTTCATGGAAGAAGTGGCATTTGAGCTTGGATTTAAAGAATGGGTCAGAGGGGCAGAGCCAAGATGGCAGCATAGCAGCAGCAACATATCGCAGCTCTCACATAGCCACCCCAAAATACCCATAAAATAGGACTCTAAACCAATCCTAGAACTCCAAAACGCACACAAATATACCTTCCACTAAAGTCAGCTCGGCTACGAGGAACCATATCAGCACTGCTAACCAAACCAGCCTGGCCTGAAGCCACGGCTGAGCCCCAGGGGCAGCTGGAAGAGAGGAGCTTCAGAGCCTCAGGTGAGTGGATTAGCGGCAGCTGCGATCAGTGTTCAGAACTAGGTCAGTGAAGCTTGCGAAATCGGGTAAGAAAAGCATCTGGCCAAAACACCTCCAAGCTGGGAAAGCAAAAGGCAGAGGTATTGCACCCGCCTCTGCATTGCAGCTTCCATGCCTGCGGCCTGCAGACAGCAGGGGGACTAAGCGATTGTTCAGAGGCCAAATGCTCTCACGTTGAGGGGCCTGGATCCGGATCGCGGTCTTGGGCTTTCGGTTCTGGAGTCTTCATTATCCAGTGAGCCGGAAGTAAGTAGGAAGGGACCGAGCACCTTCCTGAGAGCTACAGTAGCCAGGAGGACCCCAGTGATTTGGGACAGAGCTTTCCCTTCTGGAAGCAGAGCCCCATAGAGATTTAAAAAAAAATCACGGACTGAACAACCATGAGTAAGAATAAGCATAAGAAGCAAAGTAAGAACAGCTCCCAAACCCTAGATTCCTTCTTTGGGGAAAAGAAAGATTGTGGGAGAGAGCGGGAGGAGGAGAGCGCAGCCAGAGCACCCCCACCAGGGGCCTCCAATAAACATGAAGAATGCCTTAAAGCTAGAGATGAGCTGAAGAAGGATTTTCAAAACCAAATAAGGGAAGTGGAAGAAAAATTGGGAAGAGAAATAA
>CM053583.1:61707169-61730240 GCA_028627135.1 Pseudochirops cupreus | reverse complement strand
GAGAGCACTGGCCTGAAAACAATCGCTAAGTCCCCCTGCTGTCTGCAGGCCGCGGGCGGGAAGCTGCAAAGCAGAGGCGGGTGCAAAACCTTTGCCTTTTCGCTTTTCTGCTCTGGAGGCCTTTCGGCCGGACTGCTTATCTCCCCCTTTCGCAATTCCCACTCGCAGCTGCTGCTAATCTGCTCACCTGAGAGGCTCCTCCGAGTCCAGCCACCCCCGGGGCACAGCCATGGCTTCAGGGCAGGCTGGTTTCGGTTCGCAGTGCTGATATGGTTCCTCATAGCCGAGCTGACTTTAGTGGGAAGTATCTTTGTGTGCGTTTTGGAGTTCTAGGATTGGTTTAGAGTCCTGTTTCATGGGTTTTTTGGCGTGGCTATGTGAGAGCTGCGATATATTGCTGCTGCTATGCCGACATCTTGGCTCTGTCCCCTCTGCTTATATTTTCCATGAAATTCAGGGTGCTAACTTTTTCCCTGAACTAGTGAATGTAATTAAAAAAGATTGTTGATCCCTTAAACAGCTGTCTGTCCCAGTAAACCAGATCTAGGAACCTATGCTATAAGCCATCCTGGGTATGCCAATGTGGTTGCTGCTACAGTAATACAGATGATGGAAGTAAGCTAGGGAAGGTGATGGAACTTGTCCAAGGCTGAAAGGGGTAAATCTGGGACCAGAACCTATTATTTCCAAATCCACATCAAGGTTTGTTTTTTTTTTAATACCATACCCCTGGGGTCTTGCTATATTGGTAATATTTCTTTAAACTTTGATTTCTGGTTGTTTTTCCTTTAATTACATTCTGTGTCACAGTTAACAATTGTCAATGGTTTTATACTTGGAGCCAAACTGATTTAGTTGGTGACTCAGAGCCTTTGGAATATCCTTTGTTTAAACTCAGACACTTTGTTTTCAGTCTTGATCAGTCAGGCTTATTTTTAAATAAAGATATTACATATGCATAGACATGTTTACAACTTATAGCATGGTACCACCCTTCTCTTTTGGAATGATTGTAAGCAGGTCCTTCCATGTTGGTGTTCAGCAAGTTTTCAGAGGCTCAATAGAAGATGCTATTGAACTCTGGTCTGCCTGCAAATGAAGGGACTGGACTAGATGGTTCTTAAGGTCCCTTATGTTTTCGACATACCATTTCTAGAAGAGATTCTTCCAACTTTCCCCTACCCATTGTTCAAGTTCTACCTTGTCCCACATAGCACTAGTCTTTTTTTATTCATATAGCTTTTAATTTCTTGGGAATTCTTTTTTTTTTTAATCTCATTTATTTTACAGAACAAGGGCTTGGTTTAGCCATGGTTGATATTCTGTCTTATACTATTCTCCAATTTGTTTTCTTCTTATCATAGTCTTCCCAGTCCCATTTTAAGGTATGTGATGAACAAAATAGTTTATATGAATCCTGGAGATAGTAGGGAATCATTGGAGTTTAGTGAGTGGTGTGTGTGCATGTGTGTGTGTGCGTGTGTGTGTGTGTGTGTGTGTGTGTGTGTGTGTGTGTGTGTGTGTAGCATGGTGAGACTCATGTCTTAGGAAAATCACTTTGGTGGCTTTGTGGAGGATGATGTATTAGAGCAGAGAAGACCAATTTGAAGGTTATTTCAGTAGTTTAGATGAGAAGTGATGAGGGCCTGAGTTAAGGTGATGACTGATTAAATGTAAGGAAGGGGATATATGTAAGGCTATTGTTTGGAGGTGGAAACAAGACTTGACGACTGATTGGATATGACAAATGAGGGAGTATGAAGAATCAGAATGATGAGGTCATGAAGATGGGTAACCAGAAGAATAGGGGTAATCTCAACAATAATAAAGAAGTTTGGAAGAAGAGCAGTTTGGGGAAAAGATAATGAGTTCTATTTTGGATATATTCAATTTGTGATGCCTACAGGACATCGAATTTGAAATACCTAATAGATTCATGACTAGAGATTCATGAGCTGGATATGTAGATCTCAGCATCATTTCCAGAGAGATGTAATTAAACCCTTGGGAGCTGATGAGGTCACCAGATGAGAAGACATGGAGAGAAGAGGGCTCAGGACAGATGCTTGAGTTATCCAGTTAGGGGCATATATTGGTGATGATCCAGTAAAGGAGACTGAAGAAGGGAGCTAGGAGGAGAACCACAAAAGAGCAGTGTCATGGAAACTCAGAGAGGAGAGTATATCAGTAGCACAGAATGTTGCTAAGAGGTTAAGAAGGGTGAAGGTTGAGAGAGAATATGTTCCTTCAGATTTGCTAATTAAGGGATCATTGATAACTTTGGAGAGAGTAGTTTTCCTTGAGCAATGGGGTCAGAGGCCAGATTACAAAGGATTGAGGAGTGGGTGGAGAGTTAATGGAGGCATTGACAGTACACAATAGGCAGCTTTTTCAGGAAATGTGACTGATGTGGAACCTCAGAGCTGCTTTCATTCACATTTCTTTTAATTATTAGTGATTTGGAGCATTTTTTTTCTTTTTCTTTTTTCCAGTGGGGGGTGGAGAAGATGGTAGGAAGAGAAAATAAATGCTTGTTAATGGGGAAAAAATTTAAAAAGTAATTTGGTTGACAATCAGTAGTTTGAGAGTACATTTGATGCTATGTGTATATTCTCTCAAGGAGCTTTCCAGTTTATTTTTATGCCGTATTCTAGATTAGGAGTATTCTGGATTAGGAGTCAGAAGTTTTAGGTTTGCGACTAGGAAAGTCGCATAAGTTCAGTTTCCTCATCTGTAAAATAATAATAATTCTCTCACTTTTTACCTCATCACTAGGTCAATGTGAGCAAAAACACCTTGTAAACCCTGAAACCTCTCAGAAAAGAGAGGTTTTTATTCACATCTCTTTCATGCTACAGATTCCGTGATACAGATATTGGCCCCTTTCCTTCTGTAACCTGTATATATCTAGATTGTTCCATTATTTCTCCTGTTTTTATTGGAAAATTTCAGGTTAGACATTTCATAGGGTGATAGGTTTTGGAACCATAAGGAAATTTGGAGGTCTAGTCCAATCCTGCTAGGGACTGGAGGAGGAAACTGAGCTTCAATTGGTCCTGGTCACACAGGTAATAAGTTATAGAGTCCGTATTAAAACACAGGACCTCTGACTCCAAATCCATGGTTACTTTTCAAAAAAAAAAAACCCTTCAGCTACTCACTGAAGAAAACGAATGATTTTTTTTTTCCTTAAGCAGCTACTGAATTAAGAACAACAACAACAACCAGAAATAATGATTGATTTTTTTTTTGAGTGAGAATAATTTTACTTCCATGAGTCATAAGATGGCATTTTCCAAAATGGCTCTGACCCATGAAATACTCACTCCTGTTAATATCAGTAATGAAGGTTAACGGTTACATCTTTAGAGCACTCCACCGGTAATTACTGTTCGAATTGCCCAGAGTGTATCCATGGGAATAGTCCTGATTGCAGGCAGAGAAATGGAAATAGAAACACTGTCCTGTTTGTTTCCCAGTGGCATATGTCATCCACATCTATATTTCTCAGAGACAGCAACTAGTCTCTACACTCAAACTGCCTTCTGCTCCATACCAACCAGCATATGTTGACAGATGAATGACCTACTGATTTGGTTTGAGGCTTTTCTTTCTTCATCTAAGAAGAGAGATGCAAAAGGAAATGAAGGATTTAATGTTCTAGGAAAGAGATTAAATTGCATAGTGAGAGTCCCTCTGACAGGGAAGAGCAAATGTTGCCATTTTGATAGACTTGTACCCTAGCCTCAACAGCCCATCAGAGATAGAACTCTGATTTCAAAGATTCACAGATATTATAGCAGGAATGACACAATGCAGGTGATAGAATACTAGAATTATAGAATATGGGTGTGGGGGAAGGAGATTAAAACCTAGAGTTTAGAAAATTAGAGCTAGAAGCTGGCCTCTAAGAACATAACATGCCAGAGCTGAAAGAACCCTCAGAATAAAGGATATTGGGAGATATTAGTTAGGATGTCTGATCTGGGAGGAGCACAGAATGTTCAAACAGAGAATATTAGGATTCTTAAGGTAACTAAAGAATTCCAGGACCTTGACTTTGGAAGGAGCTTCAGAAACTCTCCAATATGCCTATTTTGAATTGCTTTTCTAGTATCCTCAGCAAATGGTCATCCAGAGTCTACTTGAACCCCAGAGAAGGAGAGCCCATTACTACATGAAGCAATGCTTACCACTCATCCATAGCATTTGTGAGTACATTTTTGCTTCTCTCAAGCCTAGAACTGTCTAAATCTATACACTCTTTCCACTTCTGATCTCTGGTGTGAAGCAGAACAAATCTAACTCAATTCCCAATCCCTATCCTCCTTTTAAAAATGTATCCCTTTTCTAAATGACAGCTTCTCATACAATTGAAGACTGTATGTATGGTAGCTGTCCACCATATTTTCCCCTATTTCTTCTTCTCTCCAGTTTCAGCACCACCAGGTCCTTTTCTTTCAGCATGCTCTCCAGTTGTCTCATGTTGGTCAATGTCTTCTGGGTGTGTTCCAGCTTATCGATATACCTTCTCACAATTTGGTACTCACAACTGAATATCATTCTCCATAACCATAACTATGACTAGTCTGTACAGAAGAGACATGAGAAGCAAGATCAGGGAGCAAAATTACAGAAACCTTGACCACTGCTGCTGGTCAATTAGGCCCCGTGTTCTCAGCCTTGCCTGTTTACACTGGGAGCTCTATTAGGAAGAAGTCATATTGTAAAAAGAAGAGTCTGACTTCCTTTGAGAATAGGAAGCCATCTCTTTCAACATAGCCCATATAATTCCAAAAGGACCATATTAAGGCATCAAGACAGTACCACCTCATTGACAATGGAAAGTTGTCATCTCAATTCCATGATTCACTTTGTCTGGAATTAGGAGAAAAAGTGAGATGAAACGGGTATTTCAACTGCCCCTTTTCTGTCCAAAAAACTTGGGATAGAAACTCCTTGAGGCTATACCCTTGCCTTCCCTCAACGCATTGATTTAATAAAGGTCCGAGATACTGAACAGGACCTTGGGGAATCTGTTCTTAAGCTATGGTATTACCAAGGAATTTAGGACTCAGAGTTACACATAACATTCCCTGGTTGGTGGTTGGTGGTTTAATGGTGGTTTAATGATCCAACCATCCAAACCATCATGCCTGTCATATTACCACATATGGGAGGAGCTAAAGATGAAGCCATATTATCAACTCTGAAATCCAAAGGATAGCAGGAAGTAGGACACATCCCATATGGGACCTGAGTGGTGGTGAAGCAAGTAGCATTTCTCTTCTTGAATTCTTTTTTATGCGTGTACACACATATACATATATCCACATTTATTTATCACTGATAGTTTGTTTATTGCCCTGTAGGGCTCTGTCTTTTTGCCTTTTTATCTTGACCTGAACTTTAGCACCAAAGATCATTCTCATTGGAAGAGAAAGAAACAGCAAGATAAGGATTACATTGTTAAAAATTTTAGTCTATTGGAACCTAGAATGTTAGAGCTAGAAAAAACCTTAGAGATCATTAGTGAAGCTCCCTCACTTTGCAAAATGGTAAACTGACACTCACAAATGTGAAGAGACTTACCCAAAGTCACAAGTAAATAAAAAGCAGGCATTGATGACAAATATCTAGATTGTGAAATTTTAGATCAACTTTTAGATGAACTTCTCCCCTCCCAGCTTTCTCTCTTCTGTGAGAAGATCGATGGTATTGTACTGTCCCCATTCATTTATGTCATAATACAATAAATTTATAATAATAATAATTTATTAGTGGATGGTCAATGTGTCACCTGTTCCTTGACACTTTGCATTTTTGAATGGCAGGAAAAGAGAGATTGCAAGAGACAGAAATCCTCTTCCCAGCGCTCCCTCCCACCCCACACCAAAACAACGCTTTTACCTACCTATAAGACTTATGAAGGACTTTAAATAGAATTGCCTATCTCTTAGGCTTCCCTGGACTCTCTGGCCAACTGGCAGCTCACTGAATAATAAGGTTGTGGGGTATGGTGGAAGGAACCATAGGAGAATGGGACTCTAGCTCATTGACAAAGCATGACACCTTAGTCAAGTGACTCTCTAAGCCAGTTTCCTCTCCTCTAAAAAGATGAGGGAGGACCAGATGACCTCCAAGGTTTACTCCAACTCTAACATCCCGTGTTTTCTGTCTTATGGCCATAGTGTTCTATATTTCACACTCCAGGATTGAAGTACTTGGAGATGCTGGAATGGTTGGCCATTTCCTTCTCTAGCTTATTTTATAGAAGAGGAAACTGAGGCAAATAGGGTTAAATGACTTGCCCAGACTTACATAGCTAGTAAGTATCTAAGGCCAGAGTTGAACTCAGCAAGAGAAGTCTTCCTGACTCCAGGCCCACTGAGCACTCTATCCACTTGGCCGTCTTCTCTATCCACTGCTACCTAGCAGCTCTGGTATTCAGGGAGGACTAGCACTTCTGGTGTGAGGGCTTGCTGTGCCCTTTTCATGGCTGCTTATCCACTTTCTGTCTACTTGGCTTCTGGCTCCAAGAAGCTGTAGCATGCACAGGGGTCCCACTCTGAGTAAACTATGTTGGCAGATGGACTAAACCAGGTTGAGGGTAACTGATGAGTCTCACACTCATCAGTGAGCTAAGGGGGTATCTACGCCAAGCATGTGAAGACTTTCTCCCTCAGAATGGGTGAATGAGAACAATTTATTCCAGTGACTGTGAAGGTGGCTGAAAGCTGGAGCTGGGGAGTACTTAGAGCTTGGTCAGACATGGAAGATGCCAAGGTTACCCACTGCATCTGGGGTCATCACCAGTCTTCTTGAAACTGGACTCTGATGAGAGAGTGAAGCTGATATCTTCAAGTAACTCTGCCTCACTTAAATCTAATTCATTCAAAAGTCAAGCCATCACCCTGTGATGTCATTCGTCCTCTTTGGAAGATGAAGGACAAACACCACTTGGGGGCTCTAATATACCATTTTTCAAATCTTCCATTTTGCCAGTTCATCAACTCCTGTGACTTATACCTCCATTATTACCTCAGCTACATGCCTGGATAGCCATCTCTTTGATCCCACCATCACCCACAAGCATTCTTCTTCCACAATCAAGGGTTCTGAAATTCTTCTGTCCAGCTATGATGTTGTAACATTTCTTCTCTCCCTGTGCCTCTAAACCTATTCATCTCATCATCGTCTTCACCTTCTTCACATCCATATCATCCTCATCATCATCTCTGTTAGGCCATCATTTCTGCACCAGCTTCCCTTTCTTTCCCAATCTTGATGATGTCCTGTCCTCTACCCTCTAATTCATTGCCCCCGTATCCTAAGACCACTCACACATTTAAAATCCCAACTTTGGCTGAAGCCCGTTATTTACTTTCTCTGCTGTTATTAATGTGCTGTTGAACAGGGCAGAAGGAAATCATGCAACTGTGCTAACTGGGTCCAATACAAATTTATGCTGTCTAATCTCAAAAAGGCCTTCTCTATGGTAAAGTAATCCTTTAACTGTTCCTTAATTGACTCTCTACTGTGCTCCATAAGCTTTTTCTTCTTTCTTCAAGTCTTTAGAACCACTGTCTTTAAGCGCCCTCTCCACAGAGGACTTTGATTCATGCTTTACTAAGGAGATAGAAGCTGTGCATGGTGAACTCCCTCTTCCCTCTTCTGTTCCTCAAAATCCACATTTCCCGCATCTTTGCTCCAGTATCCAATGAAGAGAAGACCCTTCCTGCCAAGGACAACTCTTCTACTAGTACCTTCAATTCAGTCTCCTCCTATCTTCTCTGGCAGCCTGCCCTCTCAGTCATTGCCTTTCAATCAGATTTTCTCTCCCTATTATCTCTTTCCATGCTGCTTACATATATGCCCAAATCACCCCTTTCAAAAGCCTTCACTTGACTCTAACGTTCCCCTAAAGTAACAGTCCCATATTTTTCCTCCCATCCAAAGCCAAAGTCCTAGAAACAGCTGTTTATATTCCTATTAACTCTCACTCACTTGCCATCCTCTTGCTAACTGGCCTCTAACTTTATCACTTAGCCAAACCTGCTATCTCCAAGGTTACCAGTGATCTCTTAATGGCCAAATCCCATACCATCTTCTCATTCCTAATCCCTCTTGACCTCTCTGAAGCATTTGATACTGCTTACCTCTTCCTCTTCCTCCTCCTCTCATCCCTGTCTTTTCACGACACTCTTCTCTCCCAGTTCTCCTTGTCCCTATTTGGCTTTTTCATTGTCATCCTCCTTATTTAATCTCCAGGGCTCTTCCCTGAGACATTAGGGAGAGCATAACCTCCTACAGGTTCAACTATTGTTTCTACATAGATGATTGCCAGAGCAAGTTTTGGGTCCTAGTCTCAATCCTGACCTCTAGTGTTATGTCACCAACTGCCCATGAGACATTTCTGGGTTGGCCCAGTGTCTGTGTACTGCCTTTCTCATAGTCAGTGTTGAAATGAATGTTTTTGAATATGGTTCACCAGGAAAGGTTCACAGAAAAGCTGAGACTTGAACTAGATCTTGGAGGATCTAGTTCTTGGAGGATCAAAATTTAAATAGATATAGAGAGGCTGAGGGAGAAGAAGGGGATTCACTTTCCTGTTGGGTGCAGTAAAGCAAGTAAAGGCTTCAATTTAATTAAAAAATTATTTATTAAGTACTTATTATATGGGGAAGGTGGGTGATACAGGAAATAGAGCCTGGAATCAGGAAGACTTGAGTTCAAATTTTACCTCAGACACTTAACTAGCTGGGTGACCCTGGGCAAGTCACTTAACCCTGTTTGCTTCAGTTTTCTCATCTGTAAAATGAACTGGAGAAGGAAATAGCCAACCACTTCAGTATCTTTGCCAAGAAAACCCCAAATAGAGTCATGAAGAGTTGGATATGACTGAAAAACAACTAAAGAAACAACATAAACATACTGTATGCCAAGTTCTAGTGCTAAGCACTGAGGGGAAGATAAAAAGTTAAATCCTCCATGGTCTCTGAACCACTGGAGCTTACAATCTAATAAGGGACATATGACATATATAGAAGTAATCATAATCCAAATAATAATAGGTTTGTAAAGCATTTTATATACAGTATATCATTCGGTCTTCATAACAGCCTTGGGAGTTAAGTGCCACTATCACCCCCATTCTGCCAATGCAGGAACTGAGGGACAGAGTGTTTAAGTGATTTGCTCATAGTTGTAAGTACCAGATAGTATCAGAATTAGCCAATCAGCAAACATCTATTAAGCACTCACTACATGCCAGGCATTGTGCCAAGTGATGGGGATACAGAAAAAAGCAAAAGACAGTCTCTACTCTTAAGGAATTTGGAATCCAACAGGGGAGACAAGATGCAAACAGATATATACAACGCAAGCTACAGGAAAAATGGGAAATAATGAACAGAGGCAGAATTTGAACCCAGAATGTCTGATTCCAAGTTGAGTGCTCTACTCTCTTTTCCATCACCAAGTGTATTCAGGTGAAGGCTGGATGATCATTTATCCAAGCACACTATGTAATATGCCACGCAGCATCTCTAATACAAAATAACCCACCTCTCCTAAATATAAAATAGAGCCTAAGAGCACATTTAAGAGTGGTTAAAAATGGAACAAGTGGCCAGGAAATAGTGAGAATAGTGTGCCTGGAGATGATGGGAGAAAAGGCTAGGAAGACAGGTTAGGTCAGAGCCAGAAGGCAGTGGCCTCAAATACCCTGACATTGTCTTGTGCTCCTCTCCCTTTACCTCCTCCCATCCCTACAGAAAAGTCAGGGAAGAGTAGGGAGGGGTGATTGGGGGAAGGTCAGGCATCTTGAGTCTTCGTTATATAAGTTTTTAAAATTAACTTGCACTGTCAGATGGCTGAGCCCATCATTAAAACCGGCACAAAGGTACCATTCCAGAATGATTTGGTGGGCATCTTTTCTGCCAAGTGAGTGCTGTGGGGAACTTGGTTTTCTCTCCTGGGGCTCCTTGGCTCTAGCCTGGCAATTTGGTCAATGCCCCTGGTCTGACTTTCTTCAACATCTCACACCCATATTCCTATATTCCCCTTCTCCTGAAGTGCTGTGACTAGAGCCTTTGGATTTGAGTGAGAAGGCTTGGATTGGAATCCTGGCTCCACCATTTATGCTTTCTTTAACCTTGGGCATGTCCTCTTTCCTCCCTGGGCCTCAGTTTCCTTGTCTATAAAAATAAGGAGCTTGGATTAGATACTTTCTAAACAAGTCCTATTCTGTAGGTCTTGGTGAAGGACCCTGGCTTTGACCTCACCTTTTTTATTCCCATCATGCTTGTGATCAACTTTCTGGCCAAATTTGGAGGTGGATTCCAACTACTTGCCTGACCCTAGTACACAGAAGTGGATGGTTGAGCCCCCAGCTCTCCCACCCACTTCTCTGCTCATGCTCTTTCTCCCTTTACTAGCATTACTACTGGAGGCAATATAGGAACAAAGAGAGAAAGGAACCTCAATCTGTCCATTACACCTATTTCTTATCAGCTAGGACTGGGTTGGTGGGGAATCTGTGGCCTTAAAGCCATATGTGGCCCTCTAGGCCCTCAAGTGCAGACCTTTGACCAGATCCAAACTTCTTGAGTCCTCAAGTGCAGCCCTTTGACTGAACTCAAACTTCCTAGGTCCTCAAGTGTGGCCACCCTTTGGGATTCAAAGGGCCACACTTGAGGACCTAGGAAGTTTGGGTTCAAACAAAGGGCCTGTAACATCAATGTGATACCCATAGCAGCTGCTATGAATATATATACATATTTCCAAGGTTGGTTTGCAAAATATAATAAACTCTCTCCATCCAAGACCAAACCAAAATATTTATTTGAAACATTGCTATTGGGGTACCAGAAGGTGAGATTTAGCAAGGTGCTCATCACCAATCCAGGGAACACCCACATCTCTCAAACATTCTCTCCCTCAAACCTCCCCTGCAAGCAAGTTCCCCTAGGCAAGTTCCTTCCTTCACCAGCTTCTCTCTCAGCCCAAGTCTTTCTCAGCTCATGCCTCTCCTTCGAAGCAGTACAATATATACAGTTTCCAAACTAGGATCAGCATTTGATTGGCTTAGCACCAGAAAGCTTGGAAATATACTTAATTGGAAAGGTGTGGAAAGAGCCTAATTGACTGCATTAGGGCTCCATGTGAAGCCTATTAATGGCTGGGAAAGATCTTCTATCCCATTAACCCTACAGGGTCACACTTAAGGTCCTAGGAAGTTTGGATTCCGACAAAGGGCAGCACTTGAGGACCCAGAGGTCCATATGTGGCCTCAAGGCTGCAGGTTCCCCACCCTGAGTGATGCAGTGGGCTTTCAGTCAGGAAGACAAGTTCAGTCCTGCCTCAGGCAGCACTAGCTGTGATTCTGAGCAAGCCTCAGTTTCTTCCTCTGTAAAAAAGAGATAATAATAGCACTGCCTTCCAGGGATGTTATGAGGATCAACACATTAAGGTGCTATACAAATACCCCTGTCATCTTGACCACACCAGACAAAATGGCCTTCATGAATCATACATCTTTTCTATGCATTTTATTTCTATTTCTACATATTCAGAATCTCTACTTTACTCCTGCTAGCTCCCTCTCCTGGAAGATAACAATCTAATCCTATGCCCCCATTTTGCAGATGAAGTCCAAGAGAGGAGCAGTAATTTGTCCAAGGCTGCCCAATGAATATCCTGCCAGGATTCAAAGTCAGGCCTTCTTAATCTAGTGAAGAACTTCCCCACAGTTAGTTAGGGGCCAGTCCTTGGATGATTGCTACGTAGTCTGTCGCTGGGCTTGGACGTGGCGTTCCTTAATTTATAGTCCCCTCCAGTTTTGATGAGTCATCAGAACTAGGAATAAATGACTAAATTTGGGGAATGAGGAGGTTCATGGAGAGAGAGATTTTTACCCAGCTCCAGACTCACTTTGGTATTCATGGTTGCTTCTGTTTATTTCTGTAAATGCAACCAGGGAACTTTATTCTAATGAACTGAAGCATCCTTTCCCATAAATAGAGAAATAAATAGACACATTCTGGTTTGGCCACTAACTAGTTATATTGCTGATGAAAATGCCCCCAATCCCAGAGCTTCTGTCTTCTCACCTTTAAAAGGGAGTTTAACAAAGCAGGGGCAGGTAGGTGGCACAATGGATAGCGTGCAGGGCCTGGAGTCAGGAAGACTCATCCTCATGAGTTTAAATCCAGTCTCAGACACTTACTGGCTGTGTGACCCTGGGTAAGTCACAGACAAACCCTGTTTGCCTTAGTTTCCTCATCTGTTAAATAATCTGGGAAGGAAATGGCAAACCGCTCCAGTCTCTTTTCCCAGAAAACCCTAAATGGGGTCACAAAGAGTCAGACATGACTAGATTATTATTATTTTTTCAACAAAGTTATTTCTAAGATCTCTTCCAAGTCTGTAATTCTGAGTCTTTGTTTTGTTCTATGATATATACCTGAAGTAATCTAGAAGGAGTGGGAGTCTGAAGGGAAAGGAGGTCTTCCTGTAGGGTCACATCAGTGTTGGGTCACAGCTTGGATGAGGTGAGAAGAAAGACTTCTGAATTCCTTCTACCAGATGGCTTTAATTTTAGTCCTTCCATAACTCTCTCACCTCATTTCCTTTGCTCACTTCCTCCTCTCATCTGTCTTTAGAATTACAGACTTATAGAATATTTCAGCTAGAGGAGATCTTAGGACATAGCATGTAGAATGTTAGAGCTGGAGAAGACCTTAAAATATACAGCACAGAGAGAGCATCAGGCTGGCAGAGATCTGAATCTGTGAATTGCTAGAGTTTCAGAACTTCAGAAATGGAAAGGGCCTCCAGTTTCTTGCTTCCCCTCCCCAGCACCGGAGAGACAGGTGAGTGAACCAGTGATGGGGAAAAGTCCATTGCAGTTTCTCTTGTGGGGTGGTATTTTAAGCAATGCTAATCTAAATCTCTTATGTTATCATTAATCTTTGCCAATCAGTTCACATTTCTAGAACTTCCTTAAATGACCTGTGATTCTGTGATTCTCATCAAATGTGGCCATACTCTGTATTCTTTGGCGAGTATATGCTGTAAGGGAATGTAACCAAATGCTGCATATGTGTTTTTTGGTAAGGAATTTTCTTCCTTAGCCAACTTGGGAAGCTTGGAAAATGCAGCTGAATTAAATACAGGATACAATGGTTACTCTTAGGGAAATGCTTCTTTATATCAACATAGAAACTGATGAAACAGATCTCTGTTTCAAATGTGAAATGTCACATCAAAGTAACAAGATCCTGAGATTTGGAGTGTTAGAGACATCATCCAGTTTAATTACGTGACTTTAACCTTGACTACACTGAATTTTGAATAGCCTTTGAAGAAGGTTTCAGTCTTGATCTTGACTTTATATATGTTATATATACATTACTTAAAACTGGCCTCTTCAGGTTAAAGATTCCATGATAGTAGTCAGGCTCCTGTAAGCTCTTACATGGGTAAACTTTGGGGAATAAATTAGGAAGAGGTTCGGAAGTTTTTGTCCAGGATGTAGCTAGTACTGACCTTGTGACACAGAGTTATTGTGGCCACATCCTGCAGCATTCTCTGTGATGTAGACCTCAGACAGTTCATAGTAGAGCCTGGCACACAAGATTCTTCAGACACAGAAACACGGAAGGAATGATGCTCAGGAACATCAGACCATACTGAGACACATTAGACTCTTGTATGTCACATCTGTCTCTCTTATTCCCTCTTTCCCATACATCTCTAAACTATAGCATAATGCATTAGCCCATAACCAAACACAAGTCTAGGGATTCTGGTTCTCTCTGTTTTTATCTGCTACCGGCAGGCAGCTTTAGAATAGAAGAGAATCAGGGGCTCTTTTTAAGACTATTGGCAGCAACTGCTGTCTTTCTGCCCCCACAACTCAGCTGCCCTACTTCTTTGATTGTGATAATAAACACTTTTCCTCCAATGCTCTTTCCGTTACAGACTCCATGCCAGGTGTCCCCAAAGAGGTAGAGTTAATATTAGAAGCTTCCTCCCTACCTAACAGGGGATTTGCTGAGATAGGGAATTTGCCTTAGCAGTTGTGACTAGTCATTTAATTGAACAATATACTCTGTCAGCAACTTGCTGTGGGGGAGTCACTTCTGTTCCTTGTGCCTTTGGTTGCCTACTCTGTAAAATGAGATGGAAGAACTAGATAATCTCTGAAGTCCTTCCTAGCTCAGAAATAACCTTAATTCTTTGATCCATTGAGCATCTTGCCTTGAAACTTGAGAGAGCAGAGTATCCGCCAACTTTCCCCCATGTGATCGACACTAGCAAAGTCAGCCAACCCCTTAAATACTTGGGAAAATATTGACTCTTGCACAAAGAGAGGATTGAGCTGGGCATTTCCTTATGGGTGCTCCCGAGCCAAAAGGGAGAAAACGCAATAGCCAGATGTAGCCCCCTTTGGAACACGTCCTCTCTCCCTCTGGGGGTTTTAGGCAGCGTCTGTAGCCCACCAAGGGTCCTCAGAAGGTCTGGGACATAGTTGAGATTTGCTTTTAACCACTTTCGTGTTCATAGGGCATATTTACATTCTGCCACTGGCCAATAATTTGACCTAAAAAAAGAGAAAGGCTCAGGGAGTGAGGGTTTTTCTGCTAAAAGAAGAATAAAATGCTGCAGCGAGGAAAGTCCTATGGTGGGAGTTAGCACCCCTGGGTTGGAGTCCTGGCTCTGCTATTTACGATATGTCACTTTAGGCAAGTAACTACTTCTTAGTTTCTTCATCTGTAAAATGGGTTGATATGATACTGATGATGCTTTCACTCCTTACCTCCCCACGATTATATTCTAGGAAGCATTTTGTAGACCGTTGTGTTAGACATTAGCTGCTTTATTGAAAAAGACATAGCATCCAGGATTGGGGGTGCGGGGTGGGTAATGGTGTACTCTGTCCTAGCCAGGCTACACTTATAATATTGTGCTCAGTTCTAGGCATCATATTTTGAGAAATAATATTGATAAGTTAGAGAGCATTTAAAGAAAGGACACCAGGATGATAAAGAGCCTTGAGTACCTGCCATTTGAGAAATGGTTTTAGGGGTGGGGAATCTGTAGCCTTGAGGTCACATGTGGCCCTTTTGGTCCTCTGATATGGCCCTATGACTGAATTCAAATGTCACAGAACTCAAGGCCACATATGGCACTCTAGATCCTCAAATGCAGCTCTTTGACCAAATCCAAACTTTACAAAACTTAAGGCCACATGTGACTCCCCACTCCTGGAATAAATGGGAATGCTTAGTCTTGAGAAGAGAAGACTCATTGGGGCATAATGACTGCTTTCAAGTATTTGAAGGGCTGTCCTATGGAAGAGGGATTAAACTTGTTCTCCTTGGATCCAGGGAAGAAGGGCAATGGGTGGAAGGCATAAAAAGGTGAATTTAGAGTGGATATAAGAGAAAGCTTCCTAGCAATTGGTGATGTCAACAAATGGAATGCATTCTATCAGTAACTAGTGAGTTTCCTCTCACTGGAATTCTTCAGCCAAAGATTGGGGGGCCACTTGTTTGGTATTTTGTACAGAGGGTTTTCATGCAGGGATTATTTGGGCAAGGTGGCTTCTGTTATCCCTTTCCTACCTTGAGATTCTGTGGCTATGATGTACTTATACTTAACATCTCCTGTCTCCTCCTCAGGATGTTTCGAGGAGGAAATAAGACCATGGATAAGAAATCACTTTATATATGGGAGGGATTTTTATTATCAATATTACAGACACTTTGGTGGATCCAATAGAATTTAAGCTCCCTGGGGGCAAGGACCGTCTCATTTTTGTTTTTTTTTATCACCAGCATCTAGCTCAGTGCCTAAAACATAGGAAATAGTTAATAAATGTTTATTGGTTGATCTATGAGTCCAAGTTATCTGTATAATGGAAATAATAAGACTTACACTCTCTTGTTAGGGATTGCACATAGTAGACCTTTAATAGATGCTTGTTGATTTCCTTCTCTGAGCTCCCATTTTCTTGTCCTATTCTTATGTTGGAGATGATAATAAGAATACTTGTACTATCTCACTGGGGAATCAAATGATCAGTCAATAAGCAGACACCTTTCATGCATTGTGTTAGCCATGGAAATAGAAATCCCAAAATGAAGTAATTCCTGTCCTCAAGGAGCTTACGTTTTATTCGAGGAGACGATGTGTACATATGCAGGCACACACAAAATTAGTAGAAGATGATTAAGAGATTAATAGAAGAGGAAAACATTAGCAGGTAGGGAAAAGGATAGGGGAAGTACTTCTGTGGAAATAGAGAACGAATGAGTATGTGAAAATGACCACTCTGGTTGTAGTCAATCTCAACTCTAGTTACTGAAGTAGGAGGAGACCTGGATTGGAGGGAGGGGAGTGAGTAAGCATTTATTATTAACCCTAACCCTAACCCTACTTTATTAAGGTACTGTCCTAAGCACTTTTTACAAATATCTCATTTGAACCTCTCAACAACCCTGCAAGAGAGGTACTATTATTAACCTCCTTTTACAGTTGAGGAAACCAAGGCAAACAGAGGTTATTTGACTTGCCCAGGGTCACACAGCTAGTGAGTGCCTGAGGCCCGATTTGGGGATTTCCTGACTGTAGGCCCAGCACTCGATCACTGAGCTACTACCTGCCTTTTGAGTTCCAGCTGCCCCGCTTGCTACCTGTACCTCTATGAGCCTCAGTCTCTCCAGCTATGAAGTGGGACTGAGAATATTTACACTGACTACCTTACAGAGGGCCTGTGAGGAAAGCAGTCAGTAAACTTTTAACTAAATGGGTATTATTACTATTGTTGTTATTTTTGTTACAGCCATAGCCTGTACATTTGGTTGTGAGTGTATGCAGGGGCAAGGGCTGAAGGCTGACATTCAGACCACTCTGTAGAGCGCTTGACGTGAATAATTTGACTGTCATAACAGAAAACACTTTGTGAATGTCATCTAACAGGAAGTGGTCAGTGAAGACCTGCTGACATTGGTCGGCATCCTCACTCCTCACTCCCTGTTCTGCATCAGCAGCAAATCTGAGGACCGGTGGGGTCAACAGTCATGAGCTCCATCCCATTCCCCTTCCGGGAGCAGGCTTCAGGGCATGTCTCCTTTTCTCTTAAACCCTAGAGGATCTTTATTTGTTTACTTTTTATTTGATTCACATACTGCCAGAACCACCATTAATTTTTAAGTAGAAGTAGCCTCAGACTGTGCACCAGCTGACAGATTCAGAGCCCTGGGCTCTATGGAAGGCCCTTCAAGTAAGATTAATCATCTTTCATGACTTCCAAGCCCATTTTGTCTCCAGCACTTTTCATACCTGTGAGGCAGCTTGGTGTGCAGAAAGCATGTGTAGCCTTGCAAGGGGCATGTGACTTTCATTGGGCTCCAAATTCCTCTTATTCTTTTCTTACAAAAGTTAAAGGTATAAAGCTGTGACTTAATGGAAAATGGAACAGGCCTCTGCTACTATCTTACTGGGTGATTTGGCATCTCTATTCTGGTCCTATGTCCTCCTGTACAAAAAAAAGAATGTTGGGTTAGAATCTATTGCTTAACCTGGGGTCAGGTAACTTGGGTTTAAAATTTGTGTGTATACATATATAATGTATATATATATATATATACACACATACGCACACACATATATACATATATACACACAATACATATATTCACACACACATATGGACAGACATTTATACATATATGCTGTCAATCTGAAAGTTAGTTAAAGGAGTCAAACAGGCTAGGTGATATACATTAATACCATTTGTTCCCTTAAAACTAGCAGATACATGTTGCACAGAGCCAGAACCTAAGTTCTGACTCCTGAACAAAAGAATGAGAAAGCTTAAATACATTTAGAACCATCCCAATTTAGGATGGCTGCGTCACTCAAATTTATGATCTCCATAAATGTTTAATCATTGTATGAGAAAGGAATTTTCTTAATTGGTAGGTGGTAAATACAATAAAATAAGAAAGTTGACAAAGCGTCATTTGAAATTATGACTCAGGATATCTGTGTTCTCTTTACCATTAACATGCCATAACATGGTATATGTCCAAAAAATATTAAGGTAAGAAAAAGTTCCATTATTCAAGTTAGTGCCTGGGTGGGGGGTGGGGTGGGGGTGGGGAGCAGCGCTAAGGGTCTCATCCTTAATGTCCACAAAATCAGCCCCATCTAGCTTTGTTGACATAGGAAGAGCTATTCTCTGAGTTTACTTACAGAACAAAGAAGCTGTTGCATCTAGACTTTTCTTCTTGTTGATTAGTTCAGGCCCTGGCCCTTATTGAGGTTATTAAATTGATATTAAATTATTATCAATGTATATATACACATATATATACACACATACATATATATACATATACACACATATATATCCCTATGAATAGTTCCCTTTGTAATTCTACCTATTTTGTTTTATGTATTTAAAAACATGATTCTGAGAGGGAACCATGAGCTTCACTGACTGCCAGAGGGTCCCATAACACAAAGAAGGACCAGATGACATTGGGTCCTATTCTAATCAACATCCCATTCTGAGGACCCTTCCAGCTTTAATGTCTCATAGTCTAAGGTTTCTTCCTGCTTTAACATTCTGTGTGTTGTAGGGTTGCATCTATCTTTAACATTTTGTGTTATAGTTTTTTCAATTTCTAACATTCTATGTTCTGAGGTTCCTTTCTTCTTTGCCACTGAGTTCTAAGATCCCTGACTCATCTTACTATGTCTGTTCCTCTTTGAGAATATAAAAAGGCTATTGTAGCCTCATTGAGAACATGTCTATTCTATGTAAAAACCATACATGATGGTAAGGAAGATAAAAGTTGGGAATGTGGTCAGAGAGGAGCAACACCTTTATGTGGTGTGAATATCATGTAGGTGTCGTGATACTGAAAATTCCAACATTTGGGATTCATTATTTTAGAACAAAGGGTCTTGACCTGGGGGTCTACGAACTTAATTTTTTTTTTATAATTGTATTTTGATATAATTGGCTTACCTTGTAATTCTACATATTTTATTTTATGCATTTAAAACACTATTCTGAGAAGGGATTCATGGACTTTACCAGATTATGGAAGAAATTCAGGACTCAAAAATGTTAAGGACCATTGCTTTAGACTGAGTATTTCTCTCTGAGCATGAAAGTTCAGTTTAGTGAATAATGAAGACTCTGCCAGTGTTCCAATCACTGTGCTAGGGATTAGGAGAGATGCGAAAATGAATGAGTCATGGATAGTCCTGAACATTATGAAACTTAGCAGAGAGAAAGAAAACTCCTTTAGATGTGAGGATAAATGTAGGTGTCTACCACTCCTTTTTCATCAATGTGTCCTTTTTTTTGCCTAGGTGAACTATACTATACCTTGGACTAGTATGAAGGGAATTTCCCCTATGAAATGTGACATGTCTGGATATTATAGTCCTACCAAGGCATATGGAGAGGGGTAACCCATGGGCTTGAATGGTGAAGGCACTATTTCCCCAACCTATCTCCCCATTCAAACTTAGTTCCTTTTAAAATTTCTTCCCCTGACTTTCCTTATCATTTTCAGGGTCATGAGAAAGCTCTGGGCCATAATCTTCCCCCAGGGCTGATGGGAACCCCTTGTATGAACTCAATCCTTTGTAAGACCCTTCAGATTGTGATCAGTTAGGAAGAAAAGAGTGAAGAAAGTATTCTAGGAATAAGTCACCCCAGGAACAAAAGGGCAGAGGTGGGAATTCATGCAGCATATGCAGTAGACAGTACCAACAATCAAAAGGACTTTTATTTCAAGGAAACAAATTCATTTATATGTGCCCCACAGCTCAACCACACAGAGAAGATACCAAAAAGAAAAAAAATCCAGTTAAATTGAGTGGGACAGAATTTAATCACCACCACCAAACATTTAAAAGAAAGTGCTAATTAACCAGAATATTGGTGGAATGCTGTTTTCCTAGTGACTTGAGATTTTGTAGCTAAGTTGAGGTTTCTAAAAGAAGATAATTGCCCCAGTTCCCTTTGCTAATGAAACATCCTGTGTGTAACAGACACAAAACCTTCAACACGTAACAGGCCTGGGCACCACTTATAGTGGGCCATGTTGCCTATGGCCCTGTACCTTCAGGCAGTACAGCCCCTGAACTATCCCAGAAAGCAAGGCATCTTTCCCGATTTTACACATTAAAGTAGTCCAAAACAGGAATGAACTACCCCCTATAAGGTAGTGAGGTCATTTTCCCTGGAAGTATTCAAGTAGAAACTGAATGACCACTTGCCAGGGATGTTGCTGGAGGGATTTCGGTTCAGTAGAGGCCAGCCTAGATCATTTTTGAAGCATCTTCAAGTTTGGGATCCTCTGAATGTTCACTGGCCCTCAGGCTATATCCCATCACCACCACTCCCTCCCTATTGGGAAATCCTAATGTATAGCCACCATATTGTCTCACTGAGACTTTGCTAACCTTAATTTCTCAGCCTTCCCTTATTTTTGTGTCCTTATCTGTGCACCTCAGAATCTCTGTAGATGAGCTTCATGACTTCTGGAAGATACTTCTCTTATCTGGGTATTCTGAGAACTATGGGATCCTATGGGATCATTGATCTTGGGCTGGAAGGGATTGTAAAGGCTATTTAGACCAGAGGTTCCCAAACTTATTTGGCCTACCACCCCCTTTTCAAAAAAAAACAAAACGTTACTTGGCATCCATCCCTGGAAATCTACTTTAACCCTTTAATGATTTTTTTTTAAATTTGCATCATTTCAAAATATATATACATATATATATAATGTATGTATTTTTAAGTTCTGCATCTTAAATTTAATAACTTATTGTAAATTTGTAGTTTTCTTCCTGCATTGAAATTTTGATGATGCAGTATTGCATCATGTATCATGTAGTATTGTTGTAAATAAGTCATTACATGTACGTATTCCTGCCAATGCATACTGGACTTCCCGACAATGCATGACATGCTTGCCTGCCAACACTTGCTTGTTAAGACCTGTGAGTAGACTTGACCACTGATTGGTTATAACTTGAATTTTATATGTTTATTTGGAAAATAATGCAATCACTATGACTTTGACTCTGTTACACAATAGATAAAACATGTATGAATGTTTTTTTCAAAATTTTCTTATCTTTTTTCCTTATGCTTCCATCACCCCCTTATTTTTATTCAATGCCCCCCAGTTGCACCCTCCACACACCCCTACCTCTCCCCTCCCACCACCCTAGATTATTTTAGTGCCCCCCAGGGGGCAGCGTCACCCACTTTGAGAACTTCTGATCCAACCCTTTAATTGTATAAATGAAGAAACAGGTCCAGGAGAAGTTAAATGATTTGCCCAAGGTTACATAGGTAGTAATTGACAGAGCTAGGATTCAAACTCAGATCTGATAACCCTCCAGGTTTAGCATGCATTTCTCTGGATGGTGTTACCTTGACTTCATCTATAAAATGAGAGTGTTTCTTTAGTGTTAAAAGGAAAGAAATCTGAACCTGGAGTTAGAAAGAATAGAAATAACAGAATCCCATGATCCTATGGTTTCTAAGGCCCTTTCTGAATTTTGATAGTTGAATTGGATCAACCCTCCTTCTCCCTGCCTCCCTTCACCCTTGCTCCTAACCCCTCCTGATGAGGCCGCTGTTGGTAAGTTTCCCAGATCCCGTAGCCCTCTCTACCAACTAGATGCAGAATGCCTGCACACTGATGGATGGTTGCCATTAGAGTTTCTGCCCTCTGTGTCTTTGTTTCTTTGCTTCCTGGCCGTTTGGGTCTATCTAAACAAGCAGACCCAAAGCTCACCCCTTTCATGAGCTTCAGGTAGAACAATTATGGGATTGCTCATACTTCTGTCTGTGACAAACTGCTCCTCTCCTCTCCTCTCCCTGCTTTCAAGTCTTTCATCTCTGGACTTCAAAGCCCCTACTCTGTGGCCATCTTCCTAGCAAAGCCTCATAGCCATTAGCCCTTTTGGATCCATTCCCAGGGAATCATTCCTTCATTTGTCCACACACACACACACACACACACACACACACACCCCTGGGATAAAACCTATGACCTTGGCTAACTGGCTGAATAAGGGAGGCAGTGTGGTCTAATAGAAAGAATATTTAACCACAGCAAAAATCCTGGTTTCTTTTTCCATTTCTACTACTGTGGGACCTTGAGCCTATCTCTGGGGCTCAGTTTCCCCCTCTGTAAAATGAGATCTTGGCCTCTAGGGCCCATTCCTGCTGAGCTCCTATGGCCTTCTATTAACATCAGGCATTTTGAAAGCTACTGTGCCCCAGGCATACAGACAGATTTCATGCTTTAGTTTCCTCTTGTACTCTCCTGTCTAGGAAAAGTACTTCACTTTTAAATTCTTTGTTGTTGTCATTACCAACTCAGGCTGCTCCATGGTGTTTTGTCCCTCCTTGACCAGTATAATGGATAGAATCAGCTCAAGGGTAGAATTTGTCATTAATTACTGAGAATTTCCATTGGGAGCCATGGCCAGGGGGAAGATGGAGCCTCAGCATGGAAGCCAATGCTTCCTTTCCAATCTCTTTCCCGACTCTCTGCCCTAACATTTGAGGCAATATCTTAGCTAGGAAGAATATTGTTATATATAAGATTATATCCTGGAAGTCTAGGAGCTGGAAGGGACCTTAGATAATGATCTTGCTCAGGGGTCCATTAACTTATTTTAAAATTGATAACTGTATCTCAATATAACTGGCTTCCTTTGAAATCCTATGTATTTTATTTTATGTATTTAAAACATTCTGAGCAGCTCATAGTTTTCACCAGACTACCAACAGGATGGATGACACACACAAAAAAAATGATTAAGAACCTCTATCTAGTTTAACCCTTTCATTTCATAGACATGGAAGCAAAAGCCCTGTATCAGCAATGCAGTATTCACAATGCCTACAGTAACTATAAATATGCTGATATAGTTATTAATCACAAAATGGAACAGGCTCTCTACATAAGAAATATAGATAGTGCATTCATTTAAATACCAGAAAACTGAG
>CM053583.1:61685550-61706669 GCA_028627135.1 Pseudochirops cupreus | reverse complement strand
TCTCCCATGATCTTTCTTTTCCCCAAAGAAGAATCTAGGGTTTGGGAGCTGTTCTTACTTTGCTTCTTATGCTTATTCTTACTCATGGTTATTTAGTCCGTGATTTTTTTTTAAATCTCTGTGGGGCTCTGCTTCCAGAAGGGAAAGCTCTGTCCCAAATCGCTGGGGTCCTCCCAGCTGCCGTAGCTCTCAGGAAGATGCTGGGACTCTTCCTACTTACTTCCGGCTGACTGGATAAGAAGACTCCAAGACCAAGGCCCAAGATGGCGATCCGGATCCAGGCCGCTCAATGCGAGAGCACTGGCCTCAGAACAATCACCCAGTCCCCCTGCTGTCCACAGGCTGCGGGTGGGAAGCTACAACGCAGAGGTGGGTGCAAAACCTCTGCCTTTTGCTTTTCCACTCTGGAGGCCTTTTGGCCGGACTGCTTATCTCCCCCTTTCGCAATGCCCACTGACCTAGTGCTGAACGCTGCTCGCATCTGCCTCCAATCCTCTCACCTGAAGCTCCTCTGCTCCACCTGTCCAGCCGCCCCCGGGGCACAGCCGCGGCTTCAGGCCAGGCTGGTTTTGGTTCGCACTGCTGATATGGTTCCTCGTAGCCAAGCTGACTTTAGTGGGAAGTATCTTTGTGTGCGTTTTGGAGTTCTAGGATTGGTTTAGAGTCCTATTTTATGGGTATTTTGGGGTGGCTATGTGAGAGCTGCAATATGTTGCTGCTGCTACGCCGCCATCTTGGCTCCACCCCCTGTAAGCTGCATTTAGAAAACCTGTGTGGGTTTATATATTTTAGGTAAACACACACAAACACACACACATACCCCTTACATTTACAAATGAGGAAATGGGTGCAATGAGGGTAAATGACTTGCCTAGAGTCATACAACTAATTAGTGATGGAGTCAGGGAAGGCAGCTGGGGAAGCCACCTGCAGAGACAGTTTCAGAGATATCACAGTGAATAGAATGCTGGGCCAGGAGTCAAGAAGAATTACAAGTCATTTGACCTCTGTTTGCCTTAGTTTCCTCAACTGTAAGATGAGGGTCATCATAATACCTAGCTCTAAGGGTGGGGACCGTAGGTGACACAGTGGAGTCAGGAAGACTCATCTTCCTGAGTTCAAATCCAGCCTCAGGCACTTACTAGCTGTGTGATTCTGAGCAAGTCACTTAACTTGGTTTGCCTCAGTTTCCTTATCTGTAAAGTAAGATGGAGAAGGAAATGGCAAGCCACTCCAGTGTCTTTGCCATGAAAATCCAAAATGGGTCATGAGCAGTCAGACATGGCTGAAAAAATGACTGAACAACATCACAACAACCAAGGATCAAATGAGATAATAATTGTGAAGTGCTTCGTACAGTGCCCGGCACATGGTAGATGCTATATAAATGCTTATTCCTTTCCCTTCTACTTCTGGCTCTTAAGCCAATTGCTTGCTCCACTTTGCCCATTGTGAAAAGCTCCATGAGTGGGCAAACCAGCTCAGTAAGAGTGGGGAGGGAGTTCTTTTTTGTATAGTAGAAAGGAAAAATATTAAACCTTTCAGAAGAAGATGAAAAAGAAAGAGAATAAAAATATGACTCATTTGAGAAAAAAGGCCAAGAGAAAATATTTCAGCAGGGGTCTGCAATGAGGGAATGACTCACTGGCAGTAAGGAGGTACATTTATCCCGCTCCTTCAGAAAGATGCTCTCCCTTCTCCCTCTCTCTAAGATCATATTGGAAGCATCAAATGGAAAATTAAAAGTGGTGCTTGGTTACTTTAATCTACAGGCTTGGCATCTGGAAAAGGCTGTCAATGACTGAGGCCCTTGCCCAGTGCCCTGCCTGCTGCCGCTATCTCCTGACAGTTGGTCCACAGGCTTCATTTAGGATTTATGAGCTGAGAGCCTCCAGGCAGCTTCCTTTGTGATTATCAAATAAGCAACAACCACAGTACTATTTCTGGGATCCCACTGGGGTGCAGTGACTCCCCTTGAACTAGACAACATGGCCCTGACCCCACAGAAACTAAGTTAGGCAGCTGAAAAAAGAGCGGCTCTCATGGTTTACCCTGTGCCTTGTCTAAAGCCATTTATCTTTCCCTCATTGTCTTTCTTCCTTTCCCTCCTTCCTCACTTCCATTCTTCCCTTTTCCCTTCTCTTTTGCCCCATTGTTTTTCCTTCCTTCCTTCCTTCCATCCTTCCTTTCTTCCTTCCTTCCCCTTTCATCCCTTTCTGTAATGTTAATGGGATTTAAGATCTTCCCTGCCCACTAATGGACTTTACATGGAGCCCTTTAAAGGAAGCTTGCTTAGGGGATACTTGGTGGTAGGAAGGCTTTCACACCTTTTGCTAATTTCTAATTATGCACAGAGTTGAGGGTTATGCTGCCTTCTGGCTCTGACAAGTATGTATATACTCTGAGTTGGTATTTTGCTTGGGGGTTCAGTAATGAGAAGGATCTTGTGATTCCCTGGTTGAGACTCTGAGTGTCCAGCTGCTCAGAGGTAAAGTCTCTCTCCATCCAGGGTTGTATGTAAAGTGTAGCACTGATTGAGGCAATCAGGCCCCTGTCTACTGGTCTTTATTGCCCTGCTGCTTGTATTTTCTCTGTTTATATTTTCTCTGAAGTTCAGAGTGCTGACTTTTCCCCTGAACTAGTGAATGTAATTTTAAAAAATTGTTGACCCCTTAAACAATTATCTTTCCTAGTAAAGCAGATCTAAGAACACATGCTAGCAGCCATCCTGGGTATACCACTATGTTCCCTTCTCCTTCTTCCCTTCTTTCCTTCTTCCCTTCTTCCCTTCCTCCCTTCCTCCCATGCTCCCTTCCTTCCTCCCTCCCTCCATCCTTCCCTTCCTTCCTTCCCAATCTCTTCCTTCCTCCTTCTCTTCCTTCCTTCCTTCTTCCCTTCCTCCCTCCCTTCCTCTCTCTTTTCCTCCCTCTCTTCCTCCCTTCTTGTTCCTTCTTTCCTCCCTTCCTTCTTTCCTCCCTCCCTCCTCTCTTTCTCTTTTCCTTTCTTGTCACTATGTAGATAATGGTATAGGATTCTGAGCTATAAAGACCTTTGAGATTATTTCATTTTAGAGAGGCAGTTAGGTGGCACAGTGGATAGAGTGCTGGGTCTGGATTCAGGAAGACTTACTAGCTGTGTGACTCTGGACAAGTCACTTCACCCTGTTTGCCTCAATCTCTTCATCTATAAAATGAACTGGAGAAGGAAATGGCAAATCACTCCAGTATCTCTGCCAAGAAATTCCCAGATGGGGTCACCAGAACTCAGGCATGACTGAACAGCAGCAACATTTTAGAGATCATGGAATCAAAGAATCCCAGAGCTAGATCTGGAAGAGACCTCAAACACCATCTAGTCTAAGCCCAGCATTTTCTGTGTGGGGAAACCAAGGCCCAATGAGACTAAATGGCTTGCCCAAATTCTTACAGATAATAAGCAAGTATCAGAAACAGGATTTGAACCCAAGTTCTCTAGCTCTAGTCAGTGTTCTTTCAATTGTACCATTCTACCTTCTCAAACTTGAGTTACTTACCTATAGTTTACATAGATGGCAGAGTGGGGAATTCACACCCAGGCCCTCCATTGCTTTTATAATGGGGAGGTGGGCACCAGGCATTGGCTCAGAAGATGTGATTGGAGGCTGCAGTCTTGCTCAGGGGACTAATTTCCTATCTTCCTTAGAAGGCTGCTGTGAAGGTGAAATAATGAATGTAAAACAGTTTGTAAACATTAATGCATATGTAAAATGCCACATATTATTGTTATTATTACAAATTGCTTCATCTATGTGAGATATGTGAATGTCTCCAAGTCCTTGGGCCAGTCCTACAAAAATAATCTTCTAGGATCTAATGGCGTTGAAGGTGTGATGTCACATCTTCTTTTAAAGTAACAACTTCAGCTGCTGAGTTCCTGGAATGACTTTCCACAAAATACCTCCCAGACTTATTAACTGTCCCATTGATTGCTGATCTTCTTGTCTCTTTAACTTTCACTTTTCTGGAGCTGATGAAAAATCCAAGTGGCTCTTTGCCCAGAAAGTCAGATTTCTGAGAGAAAGAAAAAAAAAGTAACTTTATACCATCTTAGGGAACTTTTTTTTTTGCCTTGGAGCCCCTAAGTAGATTAGAGTGTATCTTTAAAACACATCACTGAATATAGCTTTCTCAAATAGATAGTACTCTAAATGATATAATTACCATCATCAAATTGTACCACATCAATACTAAGAGGGGCCTGGGAGACCATCACAATCAACACCTTCTTCCTCCTCCCACTTTGAAGCCTGGAGAGGTGAAGCCTGTCCAAAGTCACCCAGGTAATAAAGGCCAGACAGACACAGCAAGGCCTGAAACCCTGGTCTTGGGGCTCCTGGGGCATCAATGTTTTCACCATTCTGCCTCTTACCATAGGGATGAGTCCTTCTGCTTATGTAACAGTCCAGTTTTCAGGGTTCTTCTTATTGTTATGTGATCTGATCCTCGAAAGAGTCCTGAGATGAAGGTAGGCCAGGGAGTTGCCATTTCTATTTTACATCGAAAGCTGAAGCTTCGAAAGTCTAAACCACTTGTCAGTGTCCAGGTGTGGAGGAGGTACCATGGTAACAAAGGATTTTGAAGGTAGAATCAGAATCCAATGGGGTAGCGTGCTGACTCTGTCACTGATTTGCCAAGTGACTGCAGACAAGCCACACAAACTCTTATGGCCTCAGTGTCCTTCCCTGTTACAATGGGGATGATAATATAGTGCCCTCTATCTCACTGAGTGGTTGCGAGTATAAGAGGACAGAGACTTGGCTATAGTACTAGGCATGCTGAGCAAAGGTTACCAGCTATATTTCACCCCCTTCAGTTTTACTAAGTGCCTCTGAGGTATATTGAATATTCAGGGCAATTTGCAAGGTCCAAGTTCTTCAGTGTAATTTGCATGTTCCTGGTTCTAGTTGCCACAGACTTGAGAGGATATGAAAGGAACTCATGATGCCCCTGTCTATTAGTGGACTCTCAAAGTTTTTCTTATTCCTATACATGTTGGGAAAAAAAAATCTTAGGTACTTAAAGGATCCTTTTGGATGCTAGTAAGGCCTGGCTGAGGGCTCGGCTCATAAAAGAGGGGAATTTGTTGAGCAGAAGTAAGGAATATAGGTGCACACAAAGAGCCAAAGAAACTACCCACCAGAGAAGTTTTCACAGTAGGAGGATAGTCTTGCCTGGGAAGACAGATTGGAGGATGAGGTGGGGGGCAGGGAAGCCATAATGGAGAACCTAGGGCCACCAGGGGGCAGCATGAGGGCATCGAAATGGGCACGGGGGAATGCAGGAGTGTATGGGCATAGACAAATACATACATCACCCCCACGTCAAAGACCCACCCTATATATCCTGCCCCTATATATCTAGATCCTCTACCTGAATCCTACAGGTGCCCCAAACCCTACGTGTCCAAAACCTAACTCATCATCTCCTCTATCCCCACTAGCCTTCGTGTTCTTGAAGCACACGGGCCATACCTTAGCTAAACTTTATACTGTCCCAATGATAACCACAGAGGTCTGAACACACTGTAGATGTTTAATCTGTTTGTTGTTATTGACTCCCTCAAAACCTGCCAATGCTCCCAGCTTTCCTATATCTGTCGAGGGCAGCAACAACCTCCCAAGTCATCTGGGGCTCAAAAAACTGAGTCGCCTTTGACCCCTCCCTCTCCCTGATCCCTCATATCCAGTCATCAGTCAAGTCCTACTAAGTTCTGAAGAATCTTTCCCTAGCCATTTCCTTTTCTGTATTTACCAGACCATCACCCTAGTTCAGGGTCTCAGCACCTCTTGCCTGGATTATCATGATACCCTTCTCATTGGTCTGCGTTCCCTAATCCATTCTTCCTACAGTTGCCAAAATAATCTTTCTTGGACAAAGGTCTGACCATTATCCTCTCCTTTCCTTAGCATGAAGTACAAACTCATTAACCTGGCATTCAAGTTCCTCTATGATCTGGCCTTACCCTATCTTTCTAATCTTATTTCATATGTCTTGCCTTCACCCACTCTAGTTTTAATTAGACCTACAAATAAAAGGTGTAAATTGAATGAAATTAACATAATCCCTGGTACTGTAGGTTATGCCAAGTACCTTACATGGAGACTGGAAAAATCTCATTATAACTGACTAGTGATCATTGGCATCATTGATCTCGTTTGGGCCTTACAATAGCCCTGTAAAGTAGGTACTACCAGATGATAATCCCAGGGAAGCTGTTCTCCATGCTCAGCCACCTCCCCGTGACCTCCTTGGTACTGGACGGCCACACCCACGCCTGGGATGCACTCCCTTCTCACCTCTGCTGGCTGGAATCCTATATCCTTCAGTGCCCAGGTTAGAGCCCACCTCTCCCATGAAGCTTCTTCTCAACCTAGGCTGAAAGTTCTTTCTCCCTCTTCAAACTAAATTAGATTTTTAATCTCTTCTTGACCCCATCATTACTACTTTGTATCATACTTATTTGTACACATGTATCATTCCTCTACCTCCCAATTAGGCATTAACTCCTTGAGGGCAGAGACTACTGTTATCCTTTTTCATGGACATACTCACAGTGGATGTCGTAATGCTTTGCTGATAGATAGGCAGCCAGGTGGCGCCATAGTGCACAGAGCACTGGAACTGAATCTGGAAGGCTCATCTTTCTAAGTTCAAATGTGATCTCAGACTTTTACCAGCTGTGTGACTCTAGGCAAGTCACTTACCCCTATTTGCCTCAGTTTCCTCATCTGTCAAATGAGCTGAAAGGTACCACTCCAGTACCTTTGCCAAGAAAACTCCAAACAGGGTTATGAAGAGTCAGGCTTGACTGAAATGATTCAACAACAGACCCTTAATAAATGTTTATTAAGTTGAATGGAATCCCTTATATTTACATAGTGTTTTAGAATACGTAAAATACCTTTCATATATCATCTCATTTAGTCTTCCTAGCAACCCTATAAAATAGATAGATAGTGTTGCCATGATTATCCTAGGGAGATGGTAGAAAGCACATAGGCTGCAGAGTCAGAGAAACAGGCTTAAAACTCTTCTCTCTCCCCTATTACCTGTGTCACCCTTAGCAGCACCCATAAGCTTCTGATTCCTCATTTGCACCTGTGAAATCAGGAGTTTAGGTGGCTGCTGAGCTCTGCTCTAGCTCTCTGAATTTTATTTTACAGAGGGAGAAATTAAAGCAATTATATGAGATCATTTAGTGTACCCCCTTCCCCTGGAGAAAATGGGGCTGGAGAATGAAAATGACTTGCCAAAGGTCACACAGCCAAGTAGTGGTAGAGCTGGGGTTAGAACCCAGGTCTCCTGACTCCTAGGCTCTAGCTCTCCCATTTTCTCCAAAATTCCGTCAATCAGAGGATTCTCCATTATTCTGAGCACACCAATCCAAGCTCATCATTTCCTGATGACGTCTACATTTGGCCTCAGGTTTAAAAATTTCTTTAACGCTGAGATCAGCCTGATTGGTTTGCAGATCACTATGTAACCTACCCTGATTCAAAATCAACCCTGTCAGCTTTCAGTGTACTTCGTACAGATCATTCCATCTGGAGCTTCTGATTGAAAGCCTTGCCAGGTGACCTTTTAACTGAAATGATCCCTAAAGTCCCGCTGGGTTCTAACATGCTGTGTTTTATGTTCTAATGTCCCTTCTGGCTCTGACAACCTATGTACAATGTTCTAAGATCTCTTTCAACTTTGACTCCCTCTGTTATGTGTTATAAGGTCTTTTTCAACTCTAAAGGTCTGATTTTTCCCCCAGAGATTTGTTCATGTCATTTGTCACCTCACCAGGCAGAACACTTGGGACTTAGGAAAGGGAGTGGGAGAGAATTGGTGCATGGGCCCAGCCAGTGGGCAGCGGGGAGATGCATTAAGCAAATAGGTAATGAATCTTGGGAGAGTGGGGAGACATAAAGGCAATGAAAGGAGGATATAGGACAAGCAATTGAAGAAAAACATTCCAGACTTCACTGTTTTGCCAGGGTCTTGTCTATTACACATAGGTGGCCCTGAATAAGAGTTTGTTGGCTATTGGTTGAATGAACGACTCTAAATCTACCAATTGCAAATGTATTCTTATAGGAACCTGACATTTAGAAAATAGAAATGATTGTAATTCACAACGACATATATACCTTTACATCTTTTGTCTCATTAGATCCTCACATCTGTACTAACCACTGTGGAGGCAAACAAAATAAAAATCATACAGTTCCTGCTCTCCAGGAGTGTCTAGTCTAATGAGGGGAAAGACCACATGTATACAAATGAGGTAGAATGTGAGGTCGGCAGGTCAGGGTTTATTACATATTTCTTCCATTAGAAAGTAAGCTCCTTGAGGACAGGGGCTGTTTTACTCTTTATTTTTGTATCCCCTGCCCTTAGCACAGTGTCTAGAACCTAGGATAGGGATAGAAATTAGGCTTGTGATTTCACTGATAGACGGGAAAGAGAATCACTTCCATTTGAATTAGGATCTTAGGAAGATTCTGTAGATCACCTGGCAGGAAAAGGTACCAGACACGGAGGTCCTTTCTGGAGGTGAGCTGCTAAGCATTCAAACTCCACTGCAAAGAGCTCCACTCCAATGGACCGGCCACATTGTTTGAATACCAAACATATTCTTGCCTAAAAGGCTATTTTATGGAGAATTCACACAAAGCAAGCACTCACGTGGGGGTCAGAAGAAGGGATACAAAGACACTCTTAATAAGACATTCTCTGAAGAACTTTGTAGTTGACTATGTGACATGGGGATCACTGGCACAGGATGGCTCAGCATGGCATGTCCTCCTCAGAGAAGGTACTGTGCTCTATGAGCAGAGAACTAAAGCAGTTCAAAAAAAATTTGATATGTGCAAATTTAGAGATTCCACCCCAAATATTCACATGGACTATTTGTGCCCAATCTGTGGTAGAGCATCCTGAATCCTTATTGATCTGATAAGCCACAGACAGACGTACTGTACCTTGACTCCAACATTTTGGTCCTCTTCAAGAATGAAGGACAACCAATGTAGCTCTGAGAATTGTGATCAAATTCAGACTGCCATTGGCTGGAAAGAACATGAAACTTAACCCCCTTATGTTCTGCTCCCTATCTTGTGACTTAACTGGACTAAAGCTCTCTTCCTTGACCACCAGTTTCCTTGGGTATTGTCTCCATCATTAGAATGTAACCTCCTTGTAAGTAGGCATTGGGTGGTTTTGTATTTATGTTCCTAGTGTTTGGCAAAGTGCTCTGGCTCATGGTAATTGTCTAAGAAATGCTCCTTCCTTCCTTCTGTCCATCCGTCTGTCTGTCCATCCTTCCTCTCCTCTGATTTCAGAGCCAGTGGGCTCTTTCTGCTAAACCATATTGCTTTTCACCTAAATTATTGTAATGGCTTTCTAACCAGCTTCTCTTTCCTCCCATCCATTTCCTCTCTAGACTCATCTTCTTAGTGAACAGCTCTGATCATCTCACTCCCTTGTTTGACATCCTTCAGTAGCTCACTGTTACCTATTGGACAAAGTACAGACTTCTTAGCTCATCATTTAAGGCCCGCTACAAAGTAGCTCCAATTGATTTTTCCAGCCTGGTCTCTTACTACTTCCCTCTGTGTACCATCTACACCCTACGATTTCCCACCTTCAGGCTTTTGTTTACACTTGTTTCTTTTCCTGGGATGCCCCGCCCTGCCATCTCTACCAATTGAAATTCTATCCACCCTTCAAGGTCTAGTCTGAATTCTACCTCCTTCATGAGGCTTTCACTGCTTCTTCCCAGGTTGAAGTGCCTCTTCTTTGAACCTCACACTGAATTTTGTCTGTACCCTTTTTAGGATCGCTGCCTCTTTCTACCTCACATTTTAGTTCTTCATGTCCTTGCCCTATTTCTCAATTAGTTTTGGAATTTCTTGAGGGAAAGCATTGTATTTTATTCTATGAATTCATCACTATGAATGAATCTGAATTCCTAGGTCAGGGATTTCTATGGAGTGAGGGCTCACTAATTGTCTGTGAGATGAAACAGAATGATTTATAATAATTTTTAAAAATCTGTTTCATGTGTCATGAAAAAATTAATTGCTTGGTGTCCAGCCTGCTGTGGTTGATGCCCTTCTGCTCAATCTGCCCTTTCATGTACAACAAGCCTGGGTGGTTTTGATACAGCAGGTGCCATTTGTCCCTAGGACTGTGCCTGAAGACTTTCCAGTTTGGTAGGAGCTGCCAGTCATCAGGATACTGATGATGATGATGATACTGATAAAGTGGTTCCCAATATATCTTCCTCACAACACTCCTGGGAGATAGGTAGGACAAGGATTTCTATGCCTCTTTTACAGATGAGGAAACTGAGGCTCCCCCACCTCCCATTAGTGAAGTGACTTGCCTGAGGCCACATGGCTAAATAAATTCTCAGGCTAGGTTCCCAACTTCCTCTAGAGGAACCCCTTCTTGTTCTTAGTACTTGCCTCTGCCTTGAGGCGTCCATCAAATGTTTAAGGACATAATCATAGTAGACTGCGCCTATCCCTGACTCAATCTAGGACAACAAGGCCACAGAAGTTCCTTCATTGGAGTCTGCATAGACACTGATGGGATGGCATCCAAAGAGGATAGAGGGCAGGCTAGAGTGAATGCAGTAGGAGTTTGATTCACTTTCCTCTTCAGTCTAGACTTTTTACTTTTCTTTGTAAATTGATTTTTTCATTGTATGCCTTTACAGCATATCTCCCCTTTTGTACCTCTTCACCTCACTCTGGGGACTACTCCTAGTCCCTGACTTTGACTTTTGTCTCATTTCCTCCTCACTAATAATCATGGCTCACATTTATATAGAACTCTAAGGTATGCAAAGTGTTTTCCTAGCAGTAACTAGAGAGACTTGCTAGTCACACAACTTGTAAATATCATAGCTGAGTTCCAAACCCAAGTTTTGTTCAGATAGCAGAGTTCCTTCCACTACACAACTTGTTTTCTTGTAGATCTGGAAGGGACCTTAACAATCATTTTGTTCTACCCCCCCCCCCCCCACATTCATTTTCTTCCTTATGTGGAACTGAGTCGCAGAGAGTTGAATTAAAACTAAGTCAGTGACAGAACTGGAATTCAAATCCAGTTATCCTTTCTAATACACCCCAACTGAGGCTTTGTTCCTAATGTATTTCTTTTCTCCCTCTAAAGAGCTTACCCCTAATTACATTTAACTGTAGTCTGTTGGTGAGTTTTAAATGTGTTTTGCTTTGTTGCAGACTCTTTGTACTAATGAGAAAGAAGATATTTATGGTTCTTGGCCCCAGAGAGTAGAATGAGGAGGAATAGGAGAGGGAGGAGGAGTTGCAGGAAGGTAGATTGCTGCTCCATTTAAGAGAAAATGTCCTAACAATCAAAGCCTTTCCTGAGCCCCTGTCCCTCTTGTCCTATTCCCCTGCTGAAAGTGAGCTCTTACCTCTCCCTGTTATTTAGAGCACTTTGTCCTAACCTGTAATTGTCAGGGCAAAGTACTCTTGATTACTGTGGTTCTTTATTGAGGAAGGGACCTCAGGTTTCTGGGCCTTTGTAAGGTCACCTCAGGTATCTGAGACCTGAGGCTGACTAATTCAGTAATCCATTAATCATTGGTATTCGATAGACTGTCAGTTTTCAAAGAGTAGTGATTATTTTGTTCCAGGACAGAGGCTAGCACACATTAGGTGTTTAACTAAATGCCTGTTAATTAACTGATGGGGGAGGGGGCTAAAACTATCTTACTGCTTAGGTATTTTGACCTCAGCTGACCTCAGCAAACATTTATTAAGCACTTATTATATGTTAGACTCTACACTTCGGATGAGGAATAAACAGATAAAAGAGAAATAGTTCCTGTCCTTGAGGAGCTTACCATCTAGCCAGGGAGACAATGGATACAATGGATATCCCCAATGCCTAGGATGATGCCTAGATTTTTAATAGAAGCCTGTTGATTAGTTGATGGGGGAGAGGGTTAAAACTGCCTTATTGGTTAGGAATTTAGACCTTAAATAGGGAAAGCTATTAATTAGTTAATTAATAATTAATTATTAATGCCAGATTAAATCAATCAATCAACAAGCATTTATTAAGCACCTACTATATGTTAGACCCTATGCTAGGCACCAGGAATAAACAGATAAAAGAGGAGCTTACAGTGTAGCCAGGGAGACAATGGGTACATTAGAAATAAATTTTAAAATATACAAAATAGATTAAAAACTAGTGTTTTCAGGGGAAGGGCTAGTAACTGGGTTTGGGTGTAGGATCAGAAAAGGCTTCATGCTTGGTGCTTGAGCTGAACCTTAAAGCAATCTAGGGATTCTGTGAGGCTTGGATAAAGAGGGAATGTATTATAGATATGAGGGAACGTTAGGGTAAAGATAGAGAAATATGAGAGCAGTAAGAAATCCAGTCTTACTGGACCATAGAATGTGTAAAGAGAAGTAATGGCTAATAAAATTGGAAAGACAGGGTGGGGGCACGTTATGAGGAGCTCTTGATACCAAACAGAGGCATGGATATTTGATTCTGGAAGTATTGAGCAAACCACGGGACGTTATTGAGTAGGGGAGTTTTATTGGCCAAACCTGACTCAAGCCAGTATGAGGCAATTGTCAACCATCTAACAATTAGCCAAAGGAACTTTCTTAGCAAAAGCATGGAAAGGATGTTCATCAAGAAAATAGCATTGATTCAGTTGGGTACATCTTTTCTGACTCCACACTGGCCATGGTGCTGAACTCCTAACTTTTGTAGGGATGAATTGTAGTATTAGACCACCAGGAAGTCAGTGGTTCAAGCCCTAATCCCCTGGCCCAATGAAGTATCAAGGAAGGTCTCAATGTCTTTTAAGGAAAAACTAGCATAGCTTCCGTTGGAGCATGAATTTAGGAAAATGTAAGCCAACAAGCTAGCCCAGTCTATTTGATTAGACCCTCTATCAGTTTGCTCCTATCACAGAAAATGACATGGGAAAGAAAAGGATTATTGAGAATGATCGAATTAAGATCTCTTAAATGGTAGTGAACTTCCCTTTTTTATCCAAAATGGGGAGAAATCCTCTAGGGTCACAACTTGGAAGATAGAGTTGAGACTTTGGCTTTCATTTCTCTTTAGAGAAGGCAATATAGGACTTATCAGTGTAGGTTCTACCTTTGAAATGTCTCTGAAGGAATGTGTTATTGAATTTCTAGGGTTTTATTCAGTTGGCAGAACCTGGGATTTTTGCATCTGGAATGTGGACAGGTGGGAGTGTGGGTCCCTCAGTTTGTCCTCCAGTTACCCAGTCTTTTTTGCTTCTTCTGTAGAGGAAAAGCCCAACCTGAATTCCCTTGATTCCCCTTTGAGGTTGCTATGTTAAGCTTCTCTAGCTTGGGTATGGGGAGTTTGCCAGAGGTGGAGGAGTTGTAGATTATTGACATTGCCAGTTAAGACTTTCCAAACCAGTGGCATAGGCTGAGGGGAGCCACAGTATACTGGATGACCTTTTTTGATGAAGAGGCAGTGTCTATTAACCTAAGCTCGGCCTCTGATTCTCCATCACAGAGAAGAAAAAGAGCCAATGGGAGAAGAGTAGCTGTCAACATAGGTAAAAAAAAAAAAACACCTGAGACTCATTCTTGGCTTGCCTGAGCAAATGGCTGTCTGTGCTTTGGGGCTGGGAGCATCATGAGGAACACACGGAAGTTAGAGAGGGCAGTGGGGGAGAGAAATGCCATCACCACCCAACTTGTGTTGAAGATTTGTGTCTAGAGGGGGAAGTGCTCAGCTTTAATATTTCTCCTGTCAGACACTGTAGATGACTCTCAGTGTTTGCATAATGCAAAGAGTGCTCACTCTGGACTCAGAACATCTGGTTCGAATCTGACTTGCTACATTTATGACCTTGGAAAAGTCACTTAGCTACTGTGGGCCTCAGTTTCTTCATTTGTAAAACAAAATAATTGCACCAGCTGGCCTTTGTGGATCTCTGATACTGATATACATCTGAATGGTTGCCCATTTAAGGTTCTCTTTGATTTTCCTCTTTCTTTTAATGAACATTCCTTCTGTAAGTCAGTCTCAGTATTCTGACATAGAGGAGAAAAAATGGCAAAGTATGTTTTGTGAGACAATGAGTGATCCAGGGTCATAGGTAACAGAATACTTGAAATGGGGACTCTTCATGTAGAGAAAGAAAATACTTAAAGGGAGGATATGATCTTTGTCTTCAAGAACTAGATGTGATGGAAGCTATAAAACAGCAGAATTTATTGTTAGCTTTTGGAGGCAGGGATGGTTTCATTTGTATCTTTGTTATTCCCGATGCCAAGCACAATACTCAACACCATAAATATTTGTTGATTGAATATAAGCAAGAGCTTCCTCAAAATGAGAGCTTTTCCAATGAAGGAATGGGCTTCCTTGGCAGGCAGGGACTTCATGAGGTCAACAGAGATCTTCAAGAAGAGAATGGTTGACCCTGAATGACTTTTCAATATGGATGCCATAGAGGGGATTCCTACACGGTTTGGAAAGTTAAGATCTTTAAAAATTCTAATATTTTATGCTCTAGCCCAAATCACATTATTTTACCAAGGATGAAACTGAGGCCCAGAGAAGGGGAAAAGTGACTTGGTCAAGAGAGATTAAGCTGGACAGGAAGGTCTCATGTATCTTCTTCCCAGGACAGCTCACATAACTCCTTGTTGTATTTCAGCGATCCCTTACACAGTGACCAGTGCTCTTTTCTGATTCTAGGAAAAACAGTGCCAGAGGGAGAGAGGCCAGCACACTCATCAAATTACTGTTTGCAGGCAGGCTATAGAAACAAACCCCAAATTAACATCCCCACATCCCCAGATACCCTGCAGGAAACAGCGACCAACAGATCTGCGGATTCAGAGGAATTTTCTGCACTAAGTGGTTGCCCCTGGCAACAGGACTAAGTGACCTCCAAGGTCCCTTTCAGCTCTCAAATTCTCTGGGCTGGCAAAAAGGGGGGATGTTTTGGCTGCTGGGTAGGGATTAAGGGGAATGGGGTCAGGTAGGGCAAGAACACACCTTCGTGAATGGAAAAGACTTCAGCATGTTCACAGTGTTTCTGAAGGGGACCTTAGGTTCATTGGGAAATGGATTTCTTTCTTTTTATTTTTCCTCTTTTCTTCTTCTTTATTTTATCTTTTTTTTTTTTTACCAGATTCATCCAGATTTGTTCAAGATGAAGCAAATGAAGAAACATGGAAGGAATAATATCAGCAGGAGACTATGTCAGAGAGCTTGACAGGTAATCAAAGATGAATGCTCAGCTGACGGCTTTTTGATATTTTAAAAAGTTTTATCATGCCCATGATTTTTTGGATATGAACATTTTACTTCTTTCTCTAAAATCTCAAATCTATGTATCCACTGGAAAAATGAGAGGACAATTTTTGAATCTGATTTTATTAAATTCTTATAAAAATGAGGGAGTGAGGAGATTTGGGGGTACGAGATGACGTGGTTAGGTCACTGTTGCCAGAAAGGGGATTCAAACAATGTATTTCATCTGAAAGGGAAAATTCCTTCCCCTGTGCTGGTTTGTCCTTAGCAAAGCTGAGTCAGATGGGTGGTGCCCCCACCCTGCCCAAATTTATGGATGATGTAACTCAGGCTTTATGATGACAGTTAGCCAGATCATAAGTCCAGTTTTCTCTACTGTACAATACCCAAACCTTATCTGGAAGAAATGTAAGCATCTAGAATCGTCTAGGCACTTTTTTCTATCCTAAGCGCTATAGTGACCTAGAATATGGAATGTCATAGGTAGGAGGAAACTTAGAACACAGAACAGAGAGAAACCTTTAGAGGTAAAATGTGTTCTGGAGATGAATCTCATTCGAACCTCTCATTTTACAGGCAAGGAAATTGAGGACCAGGGAAATTGAAGTGGCCAAAGCAGATGAAGAACAGAGCCCAAAGCTCTTGTTTCTCCATCCAGTACTTTCCACTTAGCCACCCTGATAGCCACATTCTTTACTTTATGCCTTAAGAAAAGGAGCTGTGTAATCGGAAAGACCCGTATCTGGTCCTGCTTCAGACACTTCCAAGCTGTGTGTCCCTGGGCTAATAACTTAATATCTCTGAGCTTGTTTCCTTATAGAATGGAATAACAACTCCCTTGACCTCCTAGAATAGTAAGGATCAAATGAGTTAATGTTTATCAAACCTTAAAGGGCTATATGAAATTGTTCCAAAATCTTTTAGATAGTTGTGAAATGTACACTTTCAACATTTATTCATGGTAGTAGAAAAAAAAAACTAATTCCTTGACAAATCATGCTTCAAATAGGTGATATATTGAGCCTTGTTTTTCTTAGATTCAGTCATTTGCTGCCGGTTGATGATCCCTGGAAGAGGTTTAAAATACCATTCTTACTCCTGAGCTGTGAGATGTTACTTCCCAGTTCAGCTGAGGAGATAGACCCCAGGGCTGTTCTTGGCATCAGCTCTTCACACTCTCTTGCTAGACATATCAAGTCAGTTACCAAATCTTCCTATCTCCCTCTCCACAACATCTCGCACATTTAGTCCTCTCTGCTCATCCAACCACCAATTTGGCTTGGGTCCTCATCACTTCTTATATAGATAACTCCTAATTGGTCTCGCTACCTCAAACCTGGCATATAGTAGTTGTGTAATAAATGCTTGTTGATTGACTGATTGATGCAAAGAGTGCAAGCCAAGAAGGTTATTTTTTTTAACAACCCTCCAAGGGATATTGAACTCAGAGACAATGTTGTTACAGGACCACCAATCAATAGTAAGGTAAAGGTTACTGCAGGTGATGGGCAGAGAGGTTGGTGACTAGGTAGGGGAAAGGGGAGGACTGAAATTGGAAGAAAGCCTCTGCCAGTTTCCTCTGCTCTAGGTGATTTGGCCCACCTGTTTGGGGAGTGAGGACATGAGGGAGGGGGCAGGAGAGAAGGTTATTAGATTGAAAATTGCTTGGGTACAGAGACACCATCTTTTTCATGTTTGGATATCTGTTCCTACCACTCAGCCTAGTGCCTTCTTACACATAGGAGGGTCTGGCTAGTAACAGCTCATACATCTATGAGTTTTTCTAATCCTTTTTCTCTCATCTTCCCCATTGTAACACCAAGCACGAGCAGCTTCCAAGGTTCTGATTACAAGCATAGTAAATTCTCCATTTATTTAGTAACAAATTAAGGCAAAACATTCACAGAAAATCAAAATACAAAGTAACTCAATCATTTAGTAAGACCTCTATTCAATCGCAAAGTACAAAGGTTAAAGTTCTCTTTTAAACAAGGTGCATTCATTTAGTCAATCACAAAGTACAAAGGTCAAAGTACTCCACCCCTGGGTAGTACATTAATTTAGTCAATCATAAAGTCTTCTCTCTTCTCAATTGGAGATTAGTTTCCAAACATAAACAAAGTACATTCATTTGGTCAGTCACAAAGTACAAAGTTTTCTACCCCTGGATCATAACTGAATTACAACATCATCAGTCACCACCAAGCACCTCTCAAGGGACAGTGGAAAGCACAAAGGCCATCCTTAGGTTACAACTAGGTTATAATATCATCACAGCATTCAGTACCCAAGGAGAGGTCTTTTCTTCATCTTGACCCGAGGCAAGTTCTCTGGTTTCTGTTCCTGGGAAGACAAAGCTTAATAAAGCCACAATAGCATTCATTTACATTGCCAACATCCTCATCAATTCACTCTCTGCCAGTGAAATCAACCGAGACCCAACAATAAGGTCTGAGACCTCTATCAACAAATAAATCTGACAAAGTAACATCGAAACAAACAGACAAAATACCAGCACCACAGTCATGCCTCCTCAGTTCTCAGCAGCTCCAGGTGTCAGTTCTCAGAAGTCCCAGGCAGCTCTGGTGGGCAGATCGATCTCTCTCTCTCTCTCTCTCTCTCTCTCTCTCTCTCTTTCTCTCTCTCTCTTTCTGAGCATTCTCATTCCAAACAGTTTTCTCCCCTCTCTCTCTCTCTCTCTCTCTCTCTCTCTCTCTCTCTCCCTCCATCCCTCTCCCTCTCTCTCTCCTTCTCTCTCTTTCTCTCTTTCTCCCTCTGCCTTCCCCTCCCTCCCTCTGTCTCTCCTTCTGTCCTTCCCTTACTCCCTGCCCCCCTGAGAGCCTAAATATCTTGCCCAGTTGGCCAATATGTCTCAAAGGTGGGACTTGGACCCAGGCCTTTTTGACTCCTAGATCAGCTTTCCATCCACTATGCAACACAACTCCCCTCAATCTTAATAACTTCTGACCTTAATAAATATTCTTCACCCACTTTTTACTTCTCAGTTCTCATGTCTCCAGGCTATAATCCTAAATTCTTTCAACCAGTCCTCATATTCTTCGAATCCAAGACCTCCTCACTGTCCCACTTTCCCTGCTCAAGACACTTACTGGCTTGCCAATGCCCTTCTTAGACGAGGGTGCCCAGAATAGAATAAAATTTTCTATCTGTGGTCTAACTAGGGCAGAGAACTGGGGGCAGCTGTGTTGTTCATAAATTTTAGCTGTGTCTGACTCTTTGTGACCCCATTTGGGACTTTCTTAGCAAAGATACTGGAGTTGCTTGTCATTCCCTTCTTCAGCTCATTTTAAAGTTGAGGGAAACAGGGTTAAGTGCCTTGCTCAGGGTCACAAAGCTAGTAAGTGTCTAAGTTCACATTTGAATTCAGGTCTTCCTGACTCCAGGTCTAGTCAAGATCACATTAACTTTTTTGACTGCCATATTGACACTTACAAGGTTGTAGATGCATGTTGAGCTTGTAGTTCACCAAAACTCCCAGATTTCTTCAGATGAATTGCTGTTTAACTGTACCACTCCATATTGTACTTATGAAGCTGATTTTTTTGTGCTCAAATGTAAGACTTTGTATTTATTCCTATTGAATTTCATCTTATTAGATTCAGTCCAGTGTTGGAGGCTATTAAGATTTTTTTAATAAGTCCTGACTGCTTTCTAGTATGTTACATATCTTGATCAACTTTGTGTCATATGAAAATCTGATAAGATCATTTAGTACAACTCTAAAAATTTATTCTTGAGGAGTCTGACATCCAGAGACATTAGATAGCATGTTCAAAGTCGATATTGGGGCAGAGCTAAGATGGTGGTGTAGAAGCAGGAAATTCTGTGCCCTCTCCCCACAACCACCTCAAATACCTATAAAATATGACTCTAAACAAATTTTAGAGCTACAGAATGCACACAGTGACAGAGAGAAACAAATATCCTACTGAGGGCAGCCTGGCAGGCCAACAGGAAAGGTCTATCACAGGGCACTGGGAGCTGAGCCCAGCCCCACATGAGCCACGTGATTTTGGCCCCAGGGAGGCAGCGGTGGCCAGAGCATACTTCAGGAGAGTGAATCACCAGCAGTTGTGGCAGTTTCAAGACTTTTTAACCCATAAACACCAAAAAGAAAGTAAAAGTGTGGAACTCTGTTGGAGAGGAAGGGTGCAGTCTGGCTCCTGCCCCTGGGGTGAGAGGTGGCTGAGGCACAGGTGGTGGCTGCAGTGTCTGCAGCATGGCGTGGCTGCAGCGTCTGCAGCATGGTGTGGCTTCCTTAGGAGCTCCTGGCCTACAGACTGTGGGGGGACCAAGCAAACATTCAGAGGATAATCACTCATGCTTTGACCTATTTGGGTCTGGATCACTTTCTTGGGCGGTGGTCCTGGGGTGAGAAACGCCAATTTGCCAGTGTGGTGTCTACAGAGAGGGCACCTTCCTCAGACCTCTGACAACATCTGTGAAAACCTCAGCAATTTGGGACAAAACTCTCCTCTCTGGAAGCAGAGTTCTACTGTGGCAAAAAGATCAAAAGTCAAGTAATTGAGTGGCAACTTGAGCAAGCAAAGCAATCAAACCTTAGATTCCTTTTTTGGGGACAAAAAGGATCAAAGCATGGAATGGGAGGAAGTCAACACAATCAGAACTCCTGCATCAAAAGCTTCCAAGAAAAATATGAATTGGTTATAGGCCATAGAGGAGCTCAAGAAGGATTTTGAAAATCAAGTAAGAGAAGTGGAAGAAAAATTGGGAAGAGAAATGAGAATGATGCAAAAAAAATCATGAAAAGAGAGTCAACAACCTGAGTGAAGAAAATAACACCTTAAAAAATAGAATAGCTCAAATGGCAAAAGAAGCCCAAAAAGTCAACGAGGAGAAGAATGCCTTGAAAAGCCAAATTTGCCAGATAGAAAAGAAATTGCAAAAGCTCGCTAAAGAGAAAAATTCTTTCAAAATGAGATTGGAGCAAATGGAAGCTAATGACTTTATGAGAAATCAAGATACTATAAAACAGATCCAAACAAATGAAAAAATAGAAGGCAATGTGAAATATCTCATTGGAAAAACCACTGACCTGAAAAATAGATCCAAGAGAGATAATTTAAAAATTATTGGGCTACCTGAAAACTATGATCAAAAAAAGAGCCTAGAAATCATCCTTCAAGAAATTGTCAAGGAAAATTGCCCTGATATTTTAGAACCAGAAGGCAAAATAGAAAGTGAAAGAATTCACTGATCACCTCTTGAAAAAGATCCCAAAAAGAAAACTCCTAGGAATATTATAGTCAAATGCCAGTGTACCCAAGTCAAGGAGAAAATATTACAAGTGGCCAGAAAGAAACAATTTGAGTATTGTGGGAACACAATCAGAGTAACACAAGATCTAGCAGTTTTTACTTTAAGGGATTGAAGAGCTTGGAATATGATATTCGAGAGGTCAAAGGAGCTAGGATTAAAATCAAGAATCACCTATCCAGCAAAACTGAGTATCATGCTTTAGGGGAAAATATGGTTATTCAATGAAATAGAGGACTTTCAAGCAATCTTGGTAAAAAAAACCAGAGTTGAATAAAAAATTTGACTTTCAAATACAAGAAGCACAAGAAGCATGAGAAGGTAAACAGGGCAAAGAAATCATAAGGAACTTATTAAAATTGAACTATTTACGTTCCTGCATGGTAAAACGATAATGGTAAATCATGAGACTTTTCTCAGTATGAGGATAGTTGAAGAGAATATATATATGTGTGTATACATACATACACATATATATATATACGT
>CM053583.1:61660881-61676873 GCA_028627135.1 Pseudochirops cupreus | reverse complement strand
TCTCTCTCTCTCTCTCTCTCTCTCTCTCTCTCTCTCTCTCTCTCTCTCTCTCTCTCTCTCTCTCTCTCTCTCTCTCTCTCTCTCTCTTTCTCTCTCTCTCTTGCTCTCTCTCTCTCTCTCTTGCTCTCTCTCTCTCTCTCTTCTTGCTCTCTCTCTCTCTCTCTCTCTCTCTCTCTCTCTCTCTGTCTCTCGCCCCTCCCTCCCCCTTTCAATTTGCACGATGAGTCCATCATCTTTCTATCTGGAAGTATTTAGCATAACATGATTCTCCTTGACAGAAAAAGTATAAACAGAACCTGAATCTATGAATTTACTAACTGTTGTTCACTGGTCTAGAAATAAACCGGATCTCTGCAACATCTGTATTTATAGCATTTATTGATGTTGGGCTAGATTAAGTAAATGTGGAAAAATCACCTTCCCTCATGCCTTAGGAGAAGCTGGAGAATTTTTTTTTTTTAATTTTAAAGCTTTGTGGCATCCTGTGGATTCAGAAAGGGAAAATGGGACCAAAAAAAGATTCCTGAGAGTAGCTCAATTACCATGACTAAGGCTCTCATTAACACCACCACAGGGTTTTCCTCTGAATTGTTGATAAACAAAACTTACTTCCAAAGTACAAAGTGGTTAATAGGAAAAAAAAATGAACATGCCTGTGTAGCATGTTCAAAATCTCAACAGCAGGCACCAAGTCTACCCCTTTCTTAGACTATTTGAATGCATGATTTTTTTTTTCAGAAATAGGGGGAGGATTCTTTCTGTCCTGTGAGACTCTCAACTCAGATCCACACTCCTCAGCACTTAGCCATCGGAGAGAACCCAACACACCTCAATGAAAGAGGACAATTCGTTATTAGCTGTGTAAACATAATGATAACTTGTATTTTCATAGAGCTTTACAATCTGATGTATAGATAATAATAGATAGTGTTAAGTATTATGAATCCCATTTTACAGATGAGCAAACTGGACCAGAGAGGAAAGCTGCCGTACCCACAATCATACAGCATTTAAGAGGAAGATCGAAGCAGCCAGATGGTACAGTAGAGGGAACATGGGCCTGCAGTCAGGAAGATCTGAGTCCAACTAGGACTTCAGACACTTCCTAGCTGGGTGACCCTGACCAATTACAGGGTTTGGAGTGAAATGGCTAGATCTGTGCTTGAGGACAATTATTCTGGCAACATAGAAAGCATACTTTGGGGTAGAGAGAGAGAGCAAAGATGGGATAACCTGTTAGGAAGATACTTCCGTAATCCGCCCAGGGGGCAATTTAGGTTTCTGTTCTAGTGGGGGCCATAAGGGTGTAAAGGAAGAGCAAATGTGAGAGATGGTTCAGGGAGAGTGTTGGAATCAGCTCAATTTCTGTGTCTCCTTAATTAGTTTCACAGATGTACTTGGTGCTCCTCTGGAGAGTGATTCCCTGTGGCTCTAATCAATGTGTCATAATCAGCCAACGCTGACAGGCTGGGAGCCTCAAAGGCCAATCTCATGACTCACAGAAAATTGGATTTTATCTTTGCCGATTTACATAGTCTACACCCCTCCTGTCCCAGAAAAATTTGAGAGTCTGTGACCAGAAATGAGGTTTTCTGGATCATGCCTATGACCTAGTTAGGATAGTTCTCTGCTTGATTGTAAATTCCATGAAGGCAGGGACCATGCTTGACTAAAGCTCTCCATCTCCTCCATCTCCATCTGCAAACAATGCTTGTTAAGTAAATGCCTTGGAACACAAACATTTCCTGGTGAATTGGAAAGAATATTGGATTTGGTTCCAGACCCCTCCCCACTATCCCTTGCCACTTATTAGTTTTGTGACCCTGGATCAGATATTTCCTTTTTTTTCAAACTCAGTTTCCTCATTGGTATAAACAAGGTCTCTTTGCGGAGGACAAAAAATCAGTTTTGCTATGGAACTATAAGTTTTGCTGAAACTATCTCTCATTCTATTGCAGACTAAATAACAAAACCTGGTTCAATTATTTCCATCCTGTTTAAGCTGAACATGCAAGCCCTGATACACATGGCACCATTTAATTGCACATGACTTCATATGTGTTGCACACAACATGCATCTGGGGACTTTCCAAACCAGTTTTCCTATAGGACAGATTGCATACCACTGATCCATTAAAATTCCACAGAATGCTGCTGATTGTCTATATCCCCCAAGCATACCTAAAGAAACCCTTTATAAGCCAGATCTGTACCATTAGGAAGGTGAAGCTGCTGCTGATCCACTCATTTATTCAGTCATCCCACAAACCTGTATTAAGTAACATCTATTTTAGTGCCCTGGGATAGATGCTAGGGAGAACCAAGGTTTAGGTGTCTTTGAACAGAAGATTCAGTTCATCAGAGGCTCTAAGCTTGAAGTCTTTCTAGAATGTTAGCAGCTTCCTGGGTTGACTTTCTGCCGGTGGGGGGGGTCTGAGACACCAGGGTCACTTCCATGCCATGATTGGGTATAACCTCGGGCAAGTGAGATTTTTGTTGTTATTTAGTTGTTTCAATCATGCCTGACTCTTCATGACCTTATTTAGAAATTTCTTGGCAAAGATATTGTAGTGGTTTACCATTTCCCTCTCCAGCTCATTTTCCAGATGAAAAAAATAAAAAACTGAGGCAAATAGTGTTAAATGACTTGCCCAGGATAATACAGCTAGTAAATGTCTGAGGCCAGATTTGAACTCATGAAGATGAGTCTTTTTTTTCTGCAGGCTTGGCACTCTATCCACTGTGCCACCTAGTTGCCCACAAGTGAGATTGCAATTATTAATATTATTGGGACCAGTTTTGAAGGAAGAAGGGTAAGGTAAGGGCAGCTGAAGGAGTATATGTGAAAGGAGCAGAAGGGCAGTCTGAGTCTCATCCCTTTACCTTGACCTTCTCACCCCAAATCTGGTGCTCATTATGTCATTCTCTCATCTAGGTCGCTGCCTTCCTTTGAGACAGAGTGAAAATATTATGGATTTTAGAGCTGGAAAGGACCTCAAGATATTATCTGGTTCAACCCACAGCCTATAAGCAGAAAAGATATTGTCACTTCCATTTCATAGATAGAACAACTAATGTCCATGGTGGTCCAGAGTCTTGCCTGAGCTCCCAGGTTCTTGATTCCTACAGCATGCTCATTTCTAAACCTTGTCCAGTGCCCAAACCCCAAGCCGTCAGGGTTGTTTAGAACCTGGAGGTCAATGAATCAACAAACATTGAATAAGCATCTGTCGTGTTCCTGGCACTGTCCCAGGTGCTGCGGATGTAATTCCTGCCCTCCAAGAACTTACATTCTAATAAAGGGATAGGACACATACATACAAGGGAGTGCAAGACTGGGAGTGTGACCCAGATTGGGATAGTGGGAAGCTACTGGGCAATGATGTCATGCTCTTTCTGGTAGCCATAGCAATATTGATCCTATTATTATTCTAAGAGCAAGAGGTAGAAAGGTATAAGGGGAGGGAGGGCTGGGGCAGGTGTGAGCGAAGGCAGGGCAGATAGCAAGATTTCCTGGGCTGGATAGGTCATTAGGTCCTAGTGTGTGATTCACTGGGACAAGAGACATGGTCCAAAGCCACCTAGAGACAGTGGGTGACACAGGGTGGGGGAGGAAAAAAAAACAGCAAAATTTCCTGAGATAAAGATCTAGAGGCTTTCTGGTTTTTAGAGTTGAAAGAATAAGGGCAAATTGGTACTCAGCCTCACCCATTTGGAAAACATCAATTATGACAGCAACACCAAATGATTCTCCTAGCTCTGTCTGCTGCTTCTTTGCAGGCTGACTTAATCTGGCCCACAAGGAGGCTGGTAGTAAATAAAGAAGAAGCAGTTTAATTCCAGAGAATAATCATTTAGACTTCGCTTTTGTCAAGCAGAAGGATGAGAAGGGTAACTTGGTTTGCAGGTGAGAATAGACTGGAAGATGGGGAAGGATTAGGAAATCTCTCTTTCGAACCTGATGACCCCCAAAGTCCATCCCAACTTTGAAAATTTTCTAATTCTGCTACCTCACAGGACTGTCCAGTCTGGCATTCTACAGTTCCTGTTCTTTAGTCCCTCTCAGTTTGAACATTCTTCCCTCTAGGATCTCTTCCGACTCTGACATTCCATATTCTAAGGCCCCCTCTAGCTCTGCCATAATATCATTCTAGTCACTAGTGCCAAGAATCATAGAATCTCAGAGTTTAAAGGAATTCTAGAGGTCATCCAATCTAAACTCCTATCTAGTGGAGGAATTTTTTACTGTTTTTTTTTTTTTTAGAGAAACAGGTCAGGTGGTGACCTGGTCTCTCTTTGGACATCTCTAGTGATAGCTTACTGTCACGTTTGGAAACCTACTCCATTGTCAGACAGCATCAATTCTTAAGCAGATCTACATTTTTTTACTTGAAATAAGCCTTTTCTTCCTCTTGGTCCTACTTCGGTGTCTGGAGCCAAGCAGAACTCTGTTCTTCTTTCTTCTGAACTCCTAAAACACTGAGAAGCACTACCATACAATGTTGTCATATAGCTTATGTTTTCTAATTTTTTCAGATCTCTAATTTTCTGAACTAGATTGAAAATACCTGAAAATCAAAGATGACATCATCTCCTTTCTCTGTATCCCTCATAGTATAGAAGGTAGGTTCATCCCTGGACAAAGTAGTTGCTCAATAAAGGCTTATTAAGATCACAGGCTTTATACCTGGGAGGGCCTTTAGAAATCATCTCATCAGAGACAGGATCATAAATATAGGACTAGATAGGATACAGGACATAGATAAAGGACCTCAGAGGTCTTTGGTCCAACTGTTTCATGTTAGAGATATAAAAATTGAGTCCCAGGGAGGTAATGTGATTTTTCTCAAGTTTAAAAGGGAGTAAATAGCAGAACTTGGATTGGAACTCAGGCCTTTTGATCCCAAATCTAGCATTCTTTCTACTATACCTTACTGAAAGGGGAAAAAAACTACTGGTAAGGATTTTAGGATTAGTTAGTAATTTTATCTCCCTGAAGTAGCACAAAGCAAAGGAGGTCTTGGTTGTAAAAGAGGGGGAAAAAAAGCAATCCAGTTTTCTCCAGGGAGTCATATGGAATCTGTCAGCTTAAGGGATTGATTATGACAAATAAAAACTGGAGAACATCTCTGGAAAGGACAGTGATATTAAACAGATGTGAAAGGGAAAGACTGACAGCCTAGCTGAGGCCTCTCCCAGGATGAGAGTCTGCCATGGTTTGGAGCCCCAGATTGGGTGTCAGATGAACTAAGGCAGACCTATAGTCTTGCTCTTTACTGTGTGACCTTGGTTGCCTCCCTTTTCTGTCCCTTTCCTTATCTGTGTAATGAAGCTGGACAACCCCCTTCAACTCTAGGTTCTCTGATCCTATGCCCACATGGGAAGTATGAAAATATTTTCATCAGTCAGAGTCTTGTCAGAGAACTGTATGTAGAGATGGACCCTAGGAATGGGCGGAGACAGGTCCCACTCACTGTTATTGCATATAGTGGGGTGGGTTAGTGTCTGGGAAGACTCACACCCTTGGTGTAAAGGTTTGCTGAGCCCTTTTCAGGGTTGCTTATCCATGTTTGGTGTCCAACTGATCCACTGAACTCTCTCCTGTGTTTCCAAGGAGCTGTAGCATGTTCAGCAGCCAAACCCTGGTAAATTGGGTTTGGGCTAAATTAGGTTGAGGGTAACCAAAAGGCCTCAAACCCATCAATGAGTTAGGGGGATGTCTACTCCAAGCATGTGAAAGCTTCCTTTGGTGGAATAGGCATATGTGAACAATATGTTAGAATGGGCCATGAAGGCAGCAGAATCAAGCACTGTGGAGTACTTAGAGCTTGGTTAGATATTGAAGACACCAGTCATCCATTACATCCCAAGCCAATGCCAGTTGTCTTGACTTTTGTCTTGCCACTGAACTTTGGTGACTCTGGGAGAGAGAGTAAGGCCAATGACTTTTTATCATTTCTTCCTACCTCAGAGTCCTGTGGCAATGGGCAAGTGATGAAACAGCAAGTACAGATACCCTGGGAGCTACAGTCCCAACCCTGCACACAGGTGGCCCAGGCCATAGGGCCATCTTCTCACTGAACTGAAGCCACAGTGGGATTCAGCAACCCCTGGGTGTCTGAGCAGAGATTTTCTTTTCCTAAAGACCTCATTGCTCACTTCTGGTGTGAGGAAGGAGCTAGAAAAAGTGCCCTAAAAGTTGACTGCTTCACCAAACCTTACACTAGACTTCTTACCATGCCAGACAATTATCCTACCTTGAAGTTGAAACACACACACACACACACACACACACACACACACACACACACACACACAAACTTTTGCAAAAATGATTCCACTCACCATTGGTATATGGAGTGTGTGCATGCTTATGGACAACACAAAATCTAGTAGACCTGAAAGATGAACAGCTCTTATTGTTAGAGAACTCAGTAGGTATAATGTCCAATAGTGAGTGACACTGAGTGAAACATGGCTGGCAAATGAAGGCCAGTGTACTGAAGTCAGAACTGGATACACATTCGTCTAGGGTAGCTGCACTGATGGGGAGCTCTATGAAGTTGGTGTAGGTTTTGTAATCAAAACTAATCTAGTAACTGTCTAAGCTTGTATGTCTACCCAGAGGAGCGAACAACAGATTCATGATAATACAATTGCCACTTTCAGGAAAGTGCCATGACACCATCATGATGAACCTGATGAGGTCAAAGAAAAATTATATGAAAACCTGGAGACCCTTATCATCAATGTGGAAAAATAGAACAAGCTTGTAATTCTGGGTGATTGTAATGCCTGAATAGGCACAGACTATCAGACATGTCAGAAATTCCTTGGGAGGAAGGGAGTCCAAAACAGAAATAGCAGTGGTCTCTTACTACTGAACACTTGTACATCTCATGACCTTCCCCTAACACTATCTTTCATCTATCTAAATGCAATAAAATTTTGTGGATGTACCCTCACAGCAAACATTGGCATTTAATAGACTATGCCATTGTAAGGAGAAGAGGCAAGAGAGTATGTGAGAATAATGAAGGTAATGTGTATCAAAGTGCTGGACTGATCATAGATTTATCCTCTCCAAGCTGAACATTTACATTCAACAAAAGCAGCAACTCCAAGATAAGATGACTACCAGAAGACTTAATGTCAACAGAATACAGCACTTCTTCATATCTGAATTTCTTGCTAAGATGGAGGGAAAGCTGAGCCAATACATGGTTGGTGAGAGTGGAGCAGAAAAGGATGGACAGCTTTCAGAGATTTGGTGTACAAAACTGCATTTACTCATCTGGGCCCCAACACTCACAGACATCAAGATTGGCTTGACAAAAATGATGAGGAAATTCAGGCATGACTAAACAAAAAGACGAGAACTCCACAGGTTTATGAGTGGACAGTTCATCCATCTCTAAGAAGGAGGTCTTCACCTCCATCAGAAGTAAAGTGCAAGTGAAGCTCAGAGAGATAAAGGACTCTAGGCTCAGTATGAAGGCAGATGAAATGCAGTTTTACTCTAATAGTAACAATCCAAAGTGCTTTTATGATGCCCTGAAGGCTATTTATGGGCCAAACACCCATGGTGCATCTTAACTATTCAGTGCTGATGGAACCACATTGAATAGTGATAAGGACATGATCCTAGAGAGACAGGCTGAATGGTGTTCTCAATAGATCATCATCAATCAATGCTGAAGCCATTGACCGCATGCCTCAGGTTGAAGTCAATCCGTCTCTAGTTGAACTTCCAACTGAAGAGTAGCTTTTCAATGCTGTTAGGCTCCTCTCATGTGGCAAAGCACCTAGTCCTGATTCTATGCCAGTTGAGGTTTATAAGGTAGAGGTTCCACTGCTCATATAAAAGCTGACTGATATCTTCCAGGCTATATGGCAAGAGGAGGTTATCCCCCAGGAGTTCAAGGATGCCTCCATTGTCTATCTCCATAAAAGTAAAGGAAATAGATTTTTCCTGTGACAATCACAGTGGGGTCCCCTCTCAGTCATTGCCAGCAAGATTCTTGCTAGAGTTCTCCTTAGTAGACTAATTATTCATTTGGAAGACAATTATCTATGTGAAAGGCAGTGTGTCTTCAGAAAGACTGAGGAATGGTCAATATAACATTTGCTAACAAACAAATCCAGGAGAAATGCAAGGTACATAATAGGGGTCTATACACAATGTTCATTGATCTGACCAAGTCCTCTGACTCTGCCAGTCATGAGGGTGTGTGGAAGATCATGGCAAAATTTGGTTGCCCAGGGAAGTTCATCAGTATTATACATCAGTTTCACAATGGCATGCTTTCATGGGTTCTGGATAATAGACAATGCTCTCATAGCTCTTCCAGTCACCAATGGAGTGAAGCAGGGCTCTATGCTTGCTACCATGCTTTTTAGCATGATATTTTCAGTGATGTAGGATGCCTTCAATAAGGACAAAAATGACATCAAGGTCAGCTATTGCACTGATGGTAAATTATTTAAATTGAAAAGGTTTCAAGCCAAGACTAAACTGGAGGGAGAGTTGGTGCATGACATTTTGTTTATACATGATTGTGCACTCAGTGCAAGCTCTTAGGCTGAGATGCACCAAAGTGTGGATCAGTTCTCTGTTGCTTGTACTAATTTTAGCCTAGCAATTAAAACCAAGAAAACAGAGGTTCTCTACCAGCCAGCACCACACCATTCATGTATGGAACCACTAGTTACAGCAAATGGAGAAATACTGAATGCTGTAAATACGTTTATTTACGTTGGCAATATACTTTCCAAGGATATATACATAGATGATGAGGTTGATGCATGCATTGCCAGAGCTAACTCAGTGTTTGGAAGGCTTCATAGAAAAGTGTGGGAAACAAAGTATACTTACCAAACTGAAGCTCTACAGAGCCTTTGGGCTAACCTCATTGTTGTATGCCTGTCAAATCTGGACAATATACTGGCACCATGCCGGGAAATTGAATCTCTTCTATTTGAATTGTCTTAGGAAGATTCTGAAGATCACCTGGCAGGATGAAGTGTCGGACTGAGGTCCTTTCTCAAGGTGAACTGCCAAGCGTTCAAACTCTACAGTAGAGAGCACAATTCTGATGTTGTTCAAATGCCAAATGTACATTTGCCTAAAAGACTATTTTATGGAGAACTCCCACAAGGCAAATACTCACATGGAGATAAGAAGAAACATTTACACTGACACTCTCAAGGTCTCTCTGAAAAACTTTGAAATCAATTATGAGACATGGGAGATACAGGCACAGGACTGTCCAGCATGGTGTACCTGCATCACAGAAGGGGCTGTGTTCTATGAGCAAAGCAGAATTGCAATAGCTCAAAAGAAATCTGACATGCACAAATGTAGAGACATCTCCATTCCAAATGTTTGTATGGACTATGAGTGCCTGACCTGTGCTTGAGCCTTCCGAGCTCAGCTTGGTCTGAGCAGCCACAGTTGGGCACACTGTGCCTTGACCCCAACATAGTGATACCATTTTGGTCTTCTTCAAGAACAAAGCACAGCAACCACCACGATATGGTTCTTGCTCTGCTAGTTTTGCAATGGAGGTTTTGTTGTTGAATCCACGGTAGTTCAGGAGGAAGGTTTTCTGAACAATCTAATCTGAGAATATCATAGAATAATGGGAAGTATTGGTCTGGTTCTGAAGTTAGGAGACCTGATTTACATCCCAGTTCCCCTGTTTTCTACCTGTGTGACCTAAGCAAGTTGTATATATTGACTTGAAATTGCCTTGGTGACTTCTTCCCCTTGGGCCTAATTATTCTCCTTTCTCTTCCTCAGGTCTTTGTTCTGTAAAAAAGGAGATATATTATTATCTAGTTACTTCATGGTGTATAAATCTCTAAATTTTGGATAATTATTACTCCTGTTTTTCTAGCAACAGATAAAAATAGGAGGTCCATGACTTGGGCAGGTAAGTGGGTATAGTGGATAGAGTGCCAGGCCTGGAGTCAGGATGACTCATCCTCCTGAATTCAAATCCAGCCTTAGACACTTACTAACTGTGTGACCCTGAGCAAGTCACCACGACTCTATTGGCCTGAGTCTTTTCATCTGTAAAATGAACTGGAGAAGGAAACCTCTTGCACTGCCTAACACATGAAGTTGTCCTGAGGGGTAAAAATGACATTTCCTGGCTTAGATGAAGTGGAATGTGATAATGAATATTTCAGCATCAAGTAGAGAAGTTGAGTGAATGTGAAGGTTTTCCTCTATCTTTCCAATTAGCTTTTATTTTAGATTTCTCCTGCTTTAAGGCACAGATCAAATGCTTCCTCTTCTGGGAAGATTTTCCTGATTGCCCAACAAGAAATGATCTCTCCCTCCTCTGATCTCACAGCACTTCATGCTTCTCTTGTGAATTTACCTTTGTGTCTCTGACTTATCTCTTTCAACTGACAATAGGCTCTTTATTTTGGTACCTCCCAATAACTAGCAAAGTGCTGGGCACCCACTAAGCACTCTGTCAGCATTTGTTGAATGAATGGAGAATAAATGACCTTTGTTTCAATTGTCTGGCACAAATGCACACCCAGCTGATATTTGTCACAACATGCTCACCTTTAGAAATTAATGCATTAAAAATACTCTGGATGAGTCACTGAATTGTAAAGGGATGAAAATAATTGCTGTCTCCTCCGGGCCACTGTCAGATGAGTTCCTCCAGCCAAGCTCTCTGTCTCTTAAATAATGCATTGACTAATGAGTGCTTTTCAACATGTAGGCCACTCTTAGCAATAATGGTTACTGCCTGAGACACTGCCTGGCAAAAATCACCCTGTATAGCCATTTAAATGTATTGTTTGAATCATTATTAATTATATAACATAAGGGTATTTTTCCAGTTTTTTTTATTCAACGTCTTTACATTCAGGATGAGGTAGCTGATAGAAATTGTAAAGCTATCTTATATCCTTCAAATTTCAAAAAAAACCTTTGGGGGATACTTTTAGAAGGTTACTTTCTCAGGTCTCAGAGTCCAAATCTGAGGAAGGAAGGGCTTGGACTAATTGGTCTCTAAGGTTTCCTCTGGTTCTGATGTTCTACCTTCTAAGGCCCCTTCTAGATATTACCTGGCTATGCTCTAAGTTCTATGGTTCTGTGCAGTTCTCATACCCTATCACCTAAATGGATTATACCCATTTATCATTCAGGCCTATTGCTCATTAAGAACAAGTCTTTCTGTAGCCACCATTTGACCTCTGTAACCCTTCTTTCATATTGCTACTAAAATTATTTTCCTTAGACATAAGGCTAATCATATTTGTCTTTTGTTCAAAAAACTTCAATGTTCTATTGCCTTCCAAACAAAATTCAGATTCCTTAGACTGGCATTCAAGGTTCTTTGCAACATGACATCATCATATCATTTTTATCTTTCATATTACTGCCCCCCAGCAGGCTTTATACTAAAACCACACTGGACATTTTATGTTAAAATCCTGCTTTGCCCTCCATATAAACCTTATGGCTTATCTTGGCTCAGTACCTTGTCTCATTCTGTTCCCCATGTCTAGAATGTTTATGGAATACTTAACCATCTTTTACAGCAAAACTTACCTTCTATCTCCCCTTGGAGGCATTCCCCTATTATACCTTTTCTGTCCTTACTGAATTCTACAGAGAGGCAATAATCTTTTTGAGGGGACTGTTAGCTCCTATGGGCAGAGATGGACTTTGGTTATTGTGGTTTGTGCAATGCCCAAATATACATCAAGAGGAGGCTGACGCTTGGGTGATATATTAGTCTGATTATTCCATAAAATGAACTTCAGACCAATGTAGACTCACTCTTTATCTTTTTCTGTAATTCTTCTTGTTGTTTGTCCTTGGTTTTCAAAGAGGACTAATGACATCATGGAGTCATGTCTTGACTTGTGTGTAAATTGGATTGAAGTGAGGCAGAGTGGCATGAAGTTCTTCAAGTGCAGCAAGGTTGGGGAGGATCTTTTCCCTTCTCATATGAGCAATGTGTCTTGCAACAGAAGCACATGGCCATAGGAGACATATGCTTGCATGCAGGCCAAGAAGGGGAATTCAAAGACACTACTCCTTGAGCATCAACCTTATGTGTAGAGGAGGGGGAATTCCAAGCTTTCTAAACAGCATGATCCTGGAATCTGACCTTCTAGCAGAAAAAGGGAAGTTCTAGGGAAATACCAGCTTTGAGAGCTGCCTCTTGCCTAACTCCAAATTAAAGAGCTCTTGAACATAATTTTCTAGAGAGAGAGATTTCCATTCTGCTTCTTCATAGAGAAGACAGAATATGATCTAAATAGTTCCTTCACAAACTTTTTCTTGAAGCAGAAAACCACCGAGCTTTTCAGCTCAGCCAGAGGCTGATGGTAGTAGATACAATAACCAAATAGTGCCCCATAGTAAGCAGAGAGAACAACAGAAATTGTGATGCCAGGGTCAGTGGGAAACATGTGAGGACATTAGTGGCCTTGCCACATCAGCAGTATGAGTTCTTCCTACTTGTGGGTGCCTTGGTCACAGATGTAACCTACATGTATGTCTTTTTACTTATGACTTCTATATGTATGTACTCTTTGTGTTGATGTGGGTATATTTGTGGGAGACTGTGCCCCAGGTTTATAGGGAAGATATTTCATTTCTGCCTTTCTTACTGTGTCATTTCAATAAGTGCCTTTTCTGTGAGCTGTTTTTGGCCTCTCTCTTACTACTAAAGGCAAAGACATCCATGGATGTTGGTGAGTTTAATACGTGTCTACAACAATGGGTCCGTGAACTGTAAGGGTTCATTTGGAGTCACCATCTTAGATGCATCTGTATCATAGGGATCTACTGGAGAAAAAAAATAGTATAAAAATGCTTTTGTTTACAGACCATAATAAGGTAGTCAATAATATCAGCATTCTGATATTTTCCTTTGCAAAGGAGACCATTACTTTGAGATAACTCTTGAATATTTGAGTATTTAAGTACTGATATCTGTTATACTACTGTGTGAAAGCTGATAGGAGCAATATGGATATTGTATCCCTAGAACACTGGTGCCTAGCAATGCACCTAGAGCTATATAGTGGACTCCTGGTTAAATGAGTACCTCAAGATTGCCTCCTATGGCCAAGTGTTTCTGCTACAAGACACTCTTGTCAGTCAGGAGAGGGAAGAGAGAGAAATCCCTTCCTTGGTGCATTCCCCAAGAATTACAAGGGAAAAGAAAGAAAGGGAAAAGCTCTCCTCAAGAGCTGGGTTTGCTTTTCAAAATGCCATCAGGAATGTGGCTTGTGAATTGTATTTAAGTAAGGCAGAGTTGCACAAAGTTGTCAGCCTCACTCTCTCTTCCAGAGTGATGGAGTCCAGTGGTAAGACAAAAATCAATGATTAGTCATGTCCCACAATGCAGTGGATAACTTTTGCATCTCTGATGTCTAACCAAGCTCTAATTACTCCACAGGGCCTGCTTCAGCCACCTTCATGGCCTTTGGAGCAAATTGTTCTCTTCTACCACTTCTGCTGGGGGCAGCCTTCACATGCTTGGGGTGGGTAGATTTCCCCCTCACTCACCAATGGATTTGAGACCTGTCAGTTACTCGCAACCTGGTTTAACTCATCTGCTGATAAGGTTTTAACAAGGTGTGGCTGCTGCTTATGCTATAGCTTCTTGGAGTCACAAAAAAGTGGCTTAGAGGGAAGTCACCAGCAATGGAGAGGGAGGAGATGAGTAGATGGGGGACCTGAGAAAGGCCTCTTGTAGAAGATGGGATTTCACCTAAGTATTGAAGAAAGCCAGGGAAGCCAGAAGGCAGTAAAAATCTGACATAGAAGCTCAGTAGGGTAGAGGGTATTTCAAACAGAGAGAAGGAACAAGCAATAGGCCATACATTATAAAAAAGCCTAATGTGTTTGGGGGTATACTGAGCTTTCTAATTTAACGTGTAGTGGAGATGAGGGACTTGTGGAAAGTAAGACCATGAAGATGAGACAGGTTGCCAAGGGCTTTGAATGTCAGACAAAGTAAAGACATTATCAGGTCAATGCATTAGAAGAAAAATCTGGAACATGTATAGGGTGATAGACCAGTGTAGTTTAGTAGGAAAGAATATTACATTTCATGACAGTAGACATGGATTCAAATCCTAGTACTACTACTCACAACCTGTGTGACCTTGGATAACTTACTTTTCCCTGGACCTTGGTTTCCTGCTCTGTACAATGAAGGGATTGGATTAGATGATGTCTAACAAGGGCCTTGAACCCTTGTTTAGAGTGTCTAAAGAATGGAAGTAGAACTTTTTGACTGAACACTGAAGGAATATGGCAGGGGAAGGGAAAAAATAACCGTGAATATTTTTAAAAGCAATAAAAATTCTTGGCATTGGGTGAATTCTTGGAAGCTGGAGAGAGGGAAAAAGTGATTCCTTGTCACACCCTGACACACATTGCAGTCCAGAGGGTGTCAAGCTGTTCCCACGCGGTTGGCATTGTCCAGGATCATGGGATTTAGAGCTGGAAGTGACCTTGGGGATCATCTGGGCAATCTCTTCATTTTACAGGAGGAAACTGAGGCCCAGTGACCTGACTAAAGTAATATAGGTAAGAAGTGACTGGTGGAAGGATTTTGGCCTGTGTATTTCCTACAGTCTCACTCTACCTCTGTGACCAAGGTCTAGAAATTCCTAGAAAGGGGAAAATCCCTGTGAGCTTCCTGCTGCCTGGTCCTAGCCCTGGTCCCCTTAATTCCAAAACCACAGGATAAAAAAAGGAAAATTCAGTTCATCTATCCAGAGTAGAGGCTGAACAATCACTTGTTGAACGTACTGTAGGAGAAATTTTTCATCAGGTAGGGAACAGATTAGTGGGGTCTATCTTAACTCAACTCTGAGATTTTATGTTGTCTGATCTATTGGTCAACACGGTTTAGTGAGCTGTTCAAGGAGAGTCTGTTGAGGGAATATCTACATTGGATAGGAGATTCAACTGGGTGACTGGAGATTTCTTGCAACTGAGAGATTCCCTCATTGTGTGAACTCAGCTGGACATATTGGAGGAGAGGGAGGGGTGTCAGTAAGACCATCCTTGGAAGTAGCTAGGTGACACTGTGGATAGAGCACCAGCCCTGGAGTCAGGAGGACCCGAGTTCACTGACCTCAGACACTTAAGCACCCATGAGATTCTAGGAAAGTCACTTACCCTCCGTCTGCCTCAATGTCTTCACGTGAGAATAATAATAATAGCACCTACTTCACAGGGTTGTGGTGAAGGTCAAATGAGATGATATTTATAAAGTTCTTAGCATAGTGCCTAGCATATACTAGGTGCTTAATAAATGTTCTTTCCTGTCCCCCACCCAACTTCCTTATCAGAGGCAAACAGGTGGGCAGAGTACCAGACTTGAAGTCAGGAAGACCCAAGCTCAAATCTGACCTCAGACACTAGCACTTAACCTCTCCTACGCTCAATTTCCTCATCTGTAAAATGCACATAATAAGGGTTGTTGAGAGGACAAAATGAGACAAAATATGAAAAATAGTTTTCAAACCTTTAAGTGCTATATAAATGTTAGTTATGTTACTGAATCTAGAAGGTGTGGTTGGAGGTTTATGCACAGGAAGTCTCTTCTGCATACAAAACCCTTCCATTACCAATATGTCCCAGGGCTTAAGTTTTCTCCAATACCACAATTCCTACTCTTTGATCACATTTATGTAGTGTTTTTAGGATAGCAAAGCATTTGACATTTTGATCCTGACATTAACCATTTTACAGAATCATTTACAGATGAGGAAATGGAGGCTTAATCTTTTTCATCATCTTCCTTTCCTCTTTCTCCTTCCCCTTCTTTTAAAAATTTTTTAAAATTAGGTTTTGGGGGGGCGGAGCCAAGATGGCGGCATAGCAGTAGCAACACATCGCAGCTCTCACATAGCCACCCCAAAATACCCATAAAATAGGACTCTAAACCAATCCTAGAACTCCAAAACGCACACAAAGATACTTCCCA
>CM053583.1:61643045-61660381 GCA_028627135.1 Pseudochirops cupreus | reverse complement strand
ATATCCAACTGGAACTTGAGATACACAGGCACTGGAGTTGGGAGATCCATTCTGTCCTACCAAAAAGTGACATAGGAGAGAATAGACTGGGGGAGGGGGGGAAACACTGGGATGGCTGTTTTGGGGTGGTGGGCGGGGGAAAGACGGGGAGAAAATATGTAACTCAAAGAAAATTTAATAAAATAATTAACTCATAAAAAAAAACTATTGTTCCATAAAAAAAATAAAATAAAATAAAATTAGATTTTGTTTTTATCAATTATTAGGGTTTTTTTCTTTTCCTACTTCTCCATCCTCTGGGGGGAAAAAAAACTAAAACAAACAAAATATGCATTAAAACAAATATGCATAATAGAGTAAAACAAATCCCTACATTTCCCATGCCCCAAAATACCTTTCTTATTCTGCTTCAGCTCTCTGTCAGGAGGTGGGCAGCATGCTTCATCATTGCTCCTCTGCAAACATAATTGATCATTGCATTGATGAGAGTTCTTCAGCCTCTTGGAGTTGTCTGTTTCCCCAGTGTTGTTTTTATCATACTGGCAGTTCTGGTTCTGCTCCCTTCACTGCCTCAGTCCTTACTCATCTTCCCAGGTTTCTCTGAAGCCATCTCTTTTTTTATTCTGATAGTACAATGATATTCCAGTTTCTTGCCAACACAAAAAGAGCAGGTTTAGATATGCAGAGGAGACTTGAAACCATAACATAGGGGAATCAGTTGAAAGAACAGAGTATGTATATCTTAGAGAAGACTTTGGGTGGAGTTGGGGAGGGACATGATTGTTGCCTTCAAGCAACAGGAGAGTTACCTTTTATACGAACATACACAATAGCTGTGAAGAGACAAAATGTGAGAGAGACCAAGAAGTTATAAAAGTGAGGTGCCCTAGGACAATTAGAGGACAGAGGGAATCACTTCCAGTGGATGAATCAAGGAAGACTTTGTGGTGGAGGTGGCAACTGTGTTGAGCGTAAAGAAGGTGAAGGATTTCAACAGTTGGAGATGAGGAGGGAGTGTTATCCTCAGATTGGGCCGTAATTGGTGGACCTAAGGAAGACTGCATGGATTGAATGGAAACCAGCAAACTGGCTGGTCTGGAGAGTAGCTGGAAAAGAGAATTTACTTACTCTTCTTGCATAGATAATGATACATCACAAGACCTGACACCAGAAGATTTGTGTTATAGGGTTGATACTCATTAACCCCTGTCTTGACAACTAGAGAAATAGGGGCTGTCTGAGCTCTTCTAAAGGCTGGGCTTTGGGGTCATGTTTTCTCTGTGCTCTGGAAATTGTCTAAAACATTTCAAGGCAGACATGAGTGCCCCTTGGATAGAGAGAGATTCTAATTATTGCAGTGGATCCTGTCCCTAAAGAAAAAGAGCCCATTAACTCTTTTGACGCCAGGACACTCTTTGAGAATTGATAGACTCTTTTCTCATCCCAGGGGATGTATTTGAAATCATTCTCTCAGAAGTCTCTATCCGATTATCTCGGGACTCATCTCCTGTCCACCTCTCTGTGCAAAGTCCTTCAGTGACTCCCCATTGCTTCCAGAGGAAAGTTAAAATACCTCTGCCTGGCATTCAAGGCCCTTCACCATTTGGTACTATCAGCTTTTCCAGTTTCATCTTATTTTACTCCCTTCCCTGCATACCCTACTCCAGCCAAACTGAACTATGTACACTCTCTCTTATGCCTCCTTGCCTTTGTTCCCATCATAGGGTTACTTTGTTTGGTCTTTTCAGAGAACCCTGGAGTCAGGAAATTCCTCAGAAGTCATTCCATAGAAACCCCATGCTTGCTGGATTAATCTCTTCTGTAACGTCTCATGGAATGGGTCATCTGGCCTCTGCTTGGGCCCCTTCAGTAATGGGGACATCATTTAGGCTCTGACACAAACTAGTGTAACAGTCTCTTCACAAAAAACTTGTTAATTCTTAATTGAAATCCAAGTCATTCTTGCTAAATGAAAGTTCTTTAAGAAGAGATTTTTTCTGTTCTCTCAGGACTCACCCTCAGAATTGAGTTGACAAAGGAACCAGGCTCTGTTTCTTAATGTGCCCATTGCCTTAAAGAAGGATAATAAGCTTCAGAGCTGGAAAGACCATGAAAATCACCTAGCTCATTTAATAGAGCAGGGAAACTTAAGAACTAAAGAAGAGAAGTAACTTTCTCAAAGTCACACAGGTTCTAAGTATCGAGTCAGAATCTGAGTCCAGGTCTTCTGGTTCTAAGTTATGTGCTATGCCTTCCTCTTACAAAGGGTAACAGGGTTGGGGAGGAAACCAGACAGTCTTGACAAATGTAAAAAAAAAACATGGAGAAAAAGTCTAAAGGAACAAATATTAGCAATAAAGAGTTAAAATATCTCTCTTTGCAGAAAACCCAAGACAGCCCCAAAAATAAATTAATGGAGGTTAACAGTGATTTTAGTCAAGTAGTGGTGAATGCATGATAAGCCCAAGTCCCTTTCTATTAAGTACCACCTAGAACAATCTCTGTAGCAATTAGTCTCCAACCATATCAGTTAGCTCAACAACTGGGCTATACATTTGACTCTAGAAGTGGGTTGAGTAGGTGACTTTGCATTGTGATGAGAGTGTGTGTTCATAGACTGTTTTAAGGCTTGCAAAGCACTGTACATGTGTTCTCTCATTTGGGCTTAACAGCATCCCTGGGAGTTAGGGGCTATTATTATCCCCATTTTACAGATGGACAAGCTGAGGCTGGGAGAAGTTAAGTGACTTACTCAAGGTCATGTAGCTAGGGAGTGTCCAAGGGTAGGTTTGGACAGTAGAGGAGAGAGCACTGGGCTTGGAATCACAAGATCTGCATTTGCATCCCAATACCACTCACCAATGCCAACTCTGCCACTTAACAACTATGTGAGCTTGCAGAGTGGGGGTTGGTGAACTTTTCTGAGTCTCAGTTTCCTTCTGGGTGAAAAGATGGAGTTGAAGGTCCTTTCCAGCTTTGACACTTTATGCTCTTCAATTGTAGACATGTAGTAATTTAGCAGATTCTATTGGTCATTTCAGTTATCTGTGGTTATAATCAGGCTAGCAGCATTCCACTTACTAGTGTTGTGTCCTCTCCAAGGTCAAATTCCCAATTAGTTCTTTGGCTCATCCATGTTATGTGAAAGATTTATGAGGAAGAGAAAACAAAAACAAAAAAAAGGAGCCTTCTCTCAATAGATCTGACTTCAGCGCTGGTCTTTGGTGGAAGAGTCCTCAACAAGACCGCTCACATCTCTTTACAAAGCACTTTTCTCACAACAACTGAGTGAGAAAGGTCACACAAATATCATTACCCTATTGCAATCTGGAGCCAATGGACTCCTAGAAAGAGTAAGTCATTTGCCCAAGCTCATACACTTAAGTGTTGCAGAGTTGGGACTCACACTCAGGTCTTCAGACTCCAAACACAGTATGTGTTTCATGATATCCTCCTGGACCAATGTTGCAAAATTAGGTAGTTCCTATCCCTTTCTGCATCTACACAAAGCAACTGAGTGTGTATATGTAATTTTTTCCCCCATTCTGACCTTCAATTCCAGATAGGAAACTGGCAGTCAGGCTTTGGAATTATCTCACCAAGTATTGCTTCATCTAGACCACGGAATGTCAGAGCTGGAAGGGGCTTTAGAGCATATGACACAGAACGGTAGAGCATGGACTCGATTATCATCACTATGTCAGTAACTCCCAAATCTGTATAACCAGACATAATCTTTTTCTTAAACCCCCAGTCCATAATACCAGTTGCCTGTTATCCATTTCCACCTGTATGCCTCCATCAAAATCTCCAACTCAATGCATGCCAAGTGGAATTTTCTTTTCTCCCAAACCCATTCTTCCTCCAAGCTTCCTTATTTCTCTTGGAGACAGCCCCATCCTCTCATTCACCTTGCTAAGTAAGCTCAGAATCATCTTCACCTGTTGTCCATCTCTGTCCACCACCACTCCAGTAGAATTAGTCATTGCTGCTGCTTCCACAGCATATCTGACGTCCATCACGTCCACTCTATCTCCCTTGTTGTGAGGATCAAATGAGATAATGGTTATAAAGTGCTTCGAGTACTCCTGGCACATAGTAAATGTTAGCTATTATTACTACAACTTTTCTCTTCCCCCCCCCTTCTCCTCCCCCTCCTCCTCTTCCTCATCCTTCCCCTCCTCCCCACCTCCTCCTCCTCCCACTCCTCCAACAATATAAACATTGGCTGTTACTGCTATTACTATTATAAATCTACACTAGAAAAAGGACCACCTGGGAACATGCCTGAGAGGAGCTAAGCCACCTGGCTCTGTATTCTCTGGGATAACACACCCTCGTTTTCACCTTGGTCCTTTTCTGTCTTGATTCCACACTCTGCCCTAGTTCCCAACACCCTTTTACCTCTTACCCTGAGGCCCATTGTCACATCAATACTACCATGGCCACCGAACAAGGTCAGTTAATAAATGTTACTGTTGTCCCACTCATCATGTTTTTTACTCTTCAGACTATAACTCCATTTTCTGGTCATCATGCCTTGTGTGTTGTCTCCCCATTTAGAATGTAAGTCCCCTACCTTGGAGAAGCTCCAGCTTCCTTCAAAGCATGACACCTCCTACACAAGGGCCTTATCTTCTCCCTCTAGATCAGCGGTTCTCAACCTGTTGCTTGCAACCCCTTTGGGGGTTGAAAGACCCTTTCACAGAGGTCACAGGGGTCACCTAAGACCATAGGAAAACACATATTTCCGATGGTCTTAGGAATGCTCCTCTATCTGTCTCCAGGCGAGTCCGCCCACATGCAGATACTCCCACATACGAGTATTAAAGGGTCGTGCCATTAGGAAGGTTGAGAACCACTGATCCAGATGGTAAAGCTCTTTACCATCCACTCCACTCTCTCCCTTGACTTCTAGTACCATTTGGTCTAGATCTCACAGGCACACAATTTTTTTGCTTATTGTCTCCTCCAATATAGTGTAAGCTCCCTGAGGGCAACTAGGTAGTGCAGTGGATTGAGTTCTGGACCTGGAATCTGGAAGACCAGAGATCCAAACCAACCTCACACACTTAATAGTTGTGTGACCCTGGACAAGTTACTTTAACCAATATCTGGGGCTTGCTTTCCTCATCTGTAAAATGGGTGTAACACTAACACCTACTCCTCAGGGCTATTGTGAGAATAAAATGAAATATTTGTACTTTTCCAACCTTAAAGTGTCATATAATAATAATAATAATAATAGTTTTGCCATTTGTTGTATTCCCAATGCTTAACACAGCACTTGGCATAGAGTAACACTTAACAAATGCTTGCTTGTTCACTTGACTTCCCTCTTGACATTTCTTTGTGCTGACTTCCCTGTGTACATATCTATCTAGATCCCCCTCCTTTGAGTGTGAGCTCCATGAGGGTCGGGGCTGTTCCATTTTTTTGTCTTCTGTGTCTCTAGCATCTCTCACAGTGCTTTGAACACAATTTCAGTAAATATTGGTTGAATTGAATAAAATACAGATTTTTGGAGCTGGAAGGAACCTTCAACTAGAACACAGAATGTGGTCTCAAATTGAGAAGGAAGGCAAGGCAAGGTCTCCTGATGAAAAGGGAAAGAAATGCCCAGGAATTTGTTTTTGGTCTGAAGCAATTTATAAGAAGTGTTTTCTATGCCAGGCCTGGAGGACAGTATGGAAGTTGAAGAATACAAGCTGCGAGGGGCTGAGAATCATTTTCCTGAATGGCAATTGAAACAAGATGTTCCTCCAGGGCAAATGGGAACGGTTCTTTTGCAACCAGCCAGTGGTTTTTTTGTTTTGTTTTGTTTTTTTTGCTCTTGCTGAGCAAAGCTTCGAAGAGACTAATTTTTCCAGGCTTGATTTTCTCCTGAAAAAAAAAGAAAAGAAAAGAAAAACACATAAAATTCTTTGAAATGGAAGCTGAACAATCATTTGAATGGGAGATTAAATTTCTCTTATATTGGAGTTATTCTTTCTAAAAACAATAATAATCATCTTCTAATTGTTGGCACCATTGTCATGATCCTGAGGTTAGGCTGTGAGTTTTGTTTGGAAGATGTTTGGATTTCAAACTGTGAGTATGCTTGACTAGAAGGGTGATTTTCACATAAAAAAAAAGAATGAGTATTATCTCACTCATTTTTATAAGTTTTATAGATCATCAAACGGAATCATCATGAAGGTATCAATGGAGGATTATTGCAACGTGCCCTGGACTGATTGTGAGTCCCGGTCCCAATGCTTACTAGTTGTCTGACTGTGAGCTAGGCCCTTTCACCTCTCAGTGGTTCACTTTGTCCATTTGTATCGGCACTACCCACCTTGCAGAATTATTGCAAACAAAGCCTCTAAAAGTGACATTATTATAATAATTAGTGGTAGTAATTGTTGGGCAGTCATGTCTGACTCTTTGTTATGCCATTTGAAGTTTTCTTGGCAAAGTTACTGGAGTGGTTCGTTATTTTCCTTTTCTAGTCAATTTTACGGAGGAGGAAACTTAGGCAAACAGGATGAAGTGACTTGCCCAGGGTCACACAGTGTCTGAGGTCATATTTGGACTCAGATCCTCTTGACTCCAGACCCAGCACTCTCTCCATTGTACCACCTAGTAGTAGTGATTGTAACTAAAAAGCAGGACCTGGGTTAAATTCTGTGTCAAATACCAACTATGTCACCTGGGGGGCAAATTACTTAACCTGTTTGGGCCCCAGTTTCTTCATTTGTACAATAGAGATAATCACGACAACAACACCCCATTTCCAGAGCTATACAGAGGATCTGGTATGTGTACATGTACATACACATACCCATATATGTGTGTGTGTGTGTGTGTGTGTGTGTGTGTATATCTATGTGAGGTCCCTTCTCAACTTGAAGGTATTAGATAAATGTTAGCTATTCTGATAAAAATGTAGATGATAGTAAGAGGTTTGGACCAATTGCCTGTAATATCCTTTTTGGCTTTGTATCAGTGATTCTAAAGTCTGTGCCAGAGAGGATTAATGTCAGGCAGCGTAAGTGTCTCCCTCATTTACACTTAGATACTTTTTCCAGTTTTCTGTTCTTTTAAAATATCCTTCATAGTAATATTTATAAAATGCTTAGCATAGTTCCTGGCACAAATCCATGCTATCATCATCACCATCATCATCTCTCCTGTTCACCTCCAAAGTTGTCTTTCACATGCATTGTTTTGACTCCGATCCTGGAATTTCCAAAGCACCTCCCTGGCCACACACACACACACACACACACACACACATGCATATACGTATGCACACATATATAGCCTATATATATATATAGTCTGTAATGCATAAATGTGTATGAATGTGTATCTATACATGCACATATAGACACATAAGTATATATGTATAACCTATATGTACATATGTAGTCTATGATGCATAAATATATGTGTGTACACATGTGTGTATATACATGTATAGTCTATGACTATGTAGCTTATTTACATATACATATTTACACATCTCCACAGGGGATACTTGCCTGAGCAATTTTCATTAGAATAATAATAATAATCCCTCTCATGTGCATAATGCCTCATCATTACAAAGAACAGTCCTTTGTCCTGTCCCTTTGGATCACATGTCTATCCCATCAGGAATACAGAACAGATCTTACTGCATTTTACAAACAAAGAAACTCTTGCCCAGAGGAGGGAAATTACTTGTCCAGGGTCACACGGATATGTTGGCCCCAAATCGAGGTCTTTGGACTCTGAGTTCAGAGCTCATTCTATCGTTACACTGCATGGTTTTCTCCAAGCATTGCCTTAGCTGTAGCCTACATGAACTTTCCCCAGCCTCACATATAGATCACATTAGCCAGAGAGCTGCTCCAAGCCGATTTCTAAGAGTTTGGAATGCCAGACGGAACAAAGAATTTTTAAACAACCGTTTACAGAGAAAATTGAATAGAGATTTCTAGACAGAAATTTCAGGTGGTTATATCAGAATGGGGAAACTCGTTTGAATCTCCTATTTATCTCAGAATCTCCTAAGTTCTGCCCAAGGAGACATTCTAATATGCATATTCTTTCCTATATAATCCTGAGCATAATGAGGGTAGAACATAGAATTCTTGGGCTCTTTTGTGGAATTCTAGAATAGCAGAACTGGGAGGAAGAAGAAGGAAGAGAGGAAAGAAACAAACGAGCATTTGTTAAATGCCTAATAAATGCTAGGCACTGTATTAAAATCTTTGCAAATATTATTTCATTTTATCCTTACAATAACCCTGCTAGGTGCTATCATCCTCATTTTCAGTTGAGGAAACTGAGGCAGACAGAAGTTAAGTGACTTGCCTAGGGTCATACAGCTAGTCAGTGTCTGAGGTTGGATTTGAACTTGGGTCTTCCTGACTCTAAGTTTAGCACCCTACTGAACCACTTAACTCCCTGGGAGGGCTTTGGAATATAGAGTATTAGAGTGGAGCAAAAGACCTTTAAGATAATCATTTACAGATACCTTGGTGGTATAACAAATGCCATGGTGGAATAGAAAGAATCGAAAGAATCAAAGTTAGAAGACGTGACTTCTGCTACTGACTAGTTGTATGACCATGGTCAAGTCACTTTGTCTCGGTTTCAGTTACCTTTTCTCTAGATAGAAAGGGTTGAATTAGATCATCTAAGGTCTCCTCATACATTAATATTATGTGTTCTATGGTCTGAGGTCCCTTTCTGTTCTAATGTTTTATGTTCTATGATTCAGTTAAAGAGAAAGACAATCATCTCTTATTGTGATGCCTGTCCTGAAATTTAGTTCTTGAAATTGCTTTGTAACTACATGAAAGGCCTAATCAGATGCCTCCTTGTCTCCCAGAGTCGGATTCTTGAAGGCTATTCCAGCAGAGCACAAGCTCATGGCCTACTGAGCTGGAAAGGCTCCAAGTTGGGGGCTTCTGATAGGCTGTGGGTGGGATGTCGTCCAAGGACCAGTCCAGCTGAGTTCAGAGAAGTCCAACACTAGGGTGGCAATTTTTTCAGCCACAGAAGCTCTCAAAGAGAAACTCTTAGGAACTCTTCACAAGCATAGAGGGGATGCTCTCTGTGTTGGTGGAAGCAGAGCACCTATCCTGAAAAATCTGTACTTCCTTAAAGTAATGAAGGGAACATCATCTCCTAAGCAAGCACTTTCTTGGTTTCCCCAGCTGCTAATGCCTTTTTTAAAAAATTGAATGAATGAAAAAAGCACTTATTAATCATTTTTGATATGCCAAACACTGAGCTAAGAGCTAGGGATACAAATAAAACAGTAATGTGGCTCCTGCCCTCAAGGAGTTTACAGTTTAACGGGAGACACCATAGCAAGGGAAATGGAAACCAGTGAGGAATATTTTGGTTTAGAAAGTTATAGGGATGGTGAGTGGAACCAGAGGGGTATCAGCATATACTTTGCATCTATTTTGAATTTGTTTATTTGTATACACACACACAAACATATTTATGGATTGTTTTCATTTAATTTTTATGTCTCCAGTGTCACACACACACATATGTGGTCTGATCAAGGCAGAATCTATGCCACCCAGTCCAGCCAAAGTCTGCTGAAACTCCACATGTCAGAGAAATTGCTATCTTGCCGGGTCTCTACCATGGATTAAACTGGTTTGGAATTGTCTAAACTGGATTAAACTGGTCAGAACTGGATTAAACCAGCTTGAACTGAATTAAAACATTTTGAACTGGTCAGAACCTCAGGAAGAATAAACTCAATGACTGAACAGAAACAATGATGAATATAACAGATGAGTCTGGGGGATAGGAGGGAGGATGTTAATGGCTTTCTTTTTTATTTTTTCATTTTTAGCCTTAGAACCACTCTTTGAGATAAACAGGACTTCCTATTTTCTAGAAAAATAAATTGAGTATCCAAGGGTGATCGGACTCACACCAAGTCCCAGAGCGAGCTAGTCAGTGGCAGTGTCAGGACAAGAAACAACGGCTGTGGAAGCTTGAAGAAGCTGTTTTATCCATTGGAAACTCTCATCAGTTTATAGTCTATTCAATCCAATAAGCATTTATTAAGTGCCTATTATGTACCAGACACTGTGCTAAGTACTTTACAGATATCTCCTTTGGTCCTCACAACAATCCTAGGAATTTAGGGCTGTTATTTTCCCATTTTACAGTTGAGAAAATTGAGGCCAGTACAAGGCACTTCCTATATGAAAGCCTGTCCTGAGGCAGGAACTTTCCCCACTCCTCTCTTTCCCAAAGCATCAGAGATAAAAGGCTGCAGGGGGTAGACAATGATGGTAATAAGGTTCAGCAGGCTGGGCTCAGGGGAGAGAAAACAGGTCTGATTAACACACAGCAGGCAGATGGGCAGAGTTGGGAGGAATAAAAAGATGAATTTTATTAAGCCAGCGGAGGCTGTCCCTGAGGCAATAGTACAAGAGCTTTGGTGATTATAACAATAATTATGGACCTTCTCCCCTTGGTTCTTTGGAAAAAAAGAAACATCATATGGTGGAGTGGAAAGAGGCCACAATGGGATCTAGGAGAGCTGGGTTCTAATCATTGCTCCACCACAGGCCAGCTGTAGGATCTGTTACAAGTCACTCCCCATCTCTGATCTTCAGTTCCCACATCTGGAACTTGTGGGAGAACAATATTGGCTCCACTCACTTCTCTAGGCTGTTTTGAGACTTACACTGGAAAGATAACAATAGCTGACATTTCTCTATATAGAAATCCCCCATTGGTCCATTGGTTATAATAAAAACCAATTGACATGACTCAGTAATGGTAGCTTATTTTGGAGTTTCACTTGTTAGTAATTATGGAGTGGTAGAGTGGAAAATTCACTGGATTAGACATCAGTTGAAAGGAGAGCATTATTTTGCTTCAAATCACAGTCCAGATGCTACCACATCATCAAGGTTTTTCATGATTCTCTCTGTCATTGTCTTCTCCCCTGAGAAACTGCTTTGTATTACGTTGTACTTACTCATATTGTAAGTGTTATACCACTCCAGAAAAGGGTAAGTTTCTTGAGGACAGGGACTGCATCATTTCTTCTTTGTATCCCTAGTGCCTAAAACAGTATCTTTGCTCATTGTAGGTTCTCAATAAATGTTGAATTGACGACCTGTATTTGAGAGCAAGTTCTGCCATAAACTAATTGTCTAAGGTTGGACAATGAGAATCTGTTGAGCATAGACAACAAGATTCATCAATGCACAGACAACCATTTCATTCTTAAAATAGGTGCAGTACCTGGGGCCAGTCTGTATCTCCTACCCCCACCCCACCATTTGAAGGACAGGTTTGCCAGAAAAAAACTATTCCAGGGTTAAGGTATTATATGGTCTGTATCCTCTAAAGCCACAGCTGATAAACCCCCATCAGAGGGTCTACCTTTAAATAGTCAGCAAGAATACACAGTTAATTCAATGCTGAGGCATTTAATCAGTTTAATCAGTCATGAACCACTTATTGAACACTGTGCCCGGCACTATGCTAAAACACTGGGAATACTGAAGTGGTATAGTAGGAAAAGTAACAGCAAAACATTTCCCGTATAAATGTGGTACTCTCTTCCCTTAAGTACACCTAACATCAGCAAAAAATTGAACATGTGCCCCACCTCACTTAAATCCAAGTTGTTTGCATGTCATGGCACCACCTCCCTGATGTCATGGTCCTCCTAGAGAAAGAAGGACAAACAGCAGTATCTGTGAGCAGAGAAGAAGCTGCCCACTAGGGACCAAACTTCCAGTTGTATAACATCAGTTCCTTCCTTCCTTCCTTCCTTCCTTCCTTCCTTCCTTCCTTCCTTCCTTCCTTCCTTCCTTCCTTCCTTCCTTTCTCTTTCTCTCTTTTTCCTCTCTCTTCACATAATATATCACACCCTTACCTGCCAGAGCTCTGCCCAAAGGGAATGTAAAGCTTAATCTCTGAAATTTTTTTTGTTGTTGTTTTGATTTCTCTCTTAAAGACCAACCTTAACCCCACATTTTGGTCCCAGACTAAGCTCTACTTGGTCACTGTTTGGGTCCTAATTTGCTCAGAATGAATGTACATGACAATTGTTTCTGTTTTGACCAGCAATCCTGAGGGTCTTTCCCTCTCAGATCTATTTTTTAAAGGGGTCATTCTTTGCCTTATTTTTTATTGAGCCTTAATCACACTGAATGGGCACTGCCTTAGCAAAACTGAGACCTCTTAAAGACTTTAGCGTGAAAAGGCCAAGCAAGTCCTCTACTGCATCCTGGGCTATCTCTCATTGTCCTGATCCATATGTGGCCACTGGACCCAGATGACTCTGAAGGAGAAAGTGAGGCTGGCGATTGCCCAGCCCTCCCTCACTTAAATCCAATTCACTTGCATGTCATGGCATCACCTCCATGACGTTATGATCTTTGAGAACAAAGGACAAAAAAACAGCAGCAGCAATCTAATATCAGCAAAAGAATGAACATATAAGGACTGTGAGTAGAAGTGCACATACGTGAAGGAGTGTGCATGTGTGCTTAGGAGTGTAAAATGGGAAATCATTGTTTTTATATTTAAAGACCCCAATATACGTGAATCTGGGGCTTCTTTCTGTTTCCAGCTTCAATTCAAGTGTTTGGGCAGAGTGCTATTGTAGCTTCTGAAACGCCCTTTTAGCTCAGTCAGAGGCTTTAAAAATTACTTTTATAGCCACCCACACCACAGACTAGCAAAAACTCTAGGAAAAAAAAATTTTGTCTCAGCTTTTTCCTTTACAGAGTAACCTGTCTTGTTGCCTTTAGAGTCTTGGCTAGTTAGAGAAAGTTTCTTGTGCCAATCTCTTTTTTAAAAAGAGCAAAAAGATATTCCTAGCTAAGTAGCTCATGCTTTTTTTTTTTCTTTTGGATTAGGCTTCCTGGTCCAGGGACTTGGGTGACTCTGTCAGAGACCCCACCCTTACTCGGGAACATTTCTTATGCCTCTTGATTTTAGTGTCTGAATTCGAGACTAACCCAAAAACTACTAAACAGCCTTGGGCTTCTAGGGTTTCCTAAATTTTCAACTGTAATCATCTTCCATTAGCAAATGTAGATGTACGGGCAGAGACAAAGTTAACCCGAGAAGATAAGATCTTCACCTCTTCTACCTCTTTAACCTAATTCTTGGCCTTTCATATATAGATTGTAGAGACATCTAGCAAAGCCTAATGGACTTTGAACTCCTCCTTACATGGAGATACCATTGAATCAGATAACCAGCATAAAATCACTTTGTAAGCTAGTTACTTTTTCCTTCTATTTGCTAGTATTTCCACAGTTGACTAGAAGACCACCCATACACTTGATTTTGTAAATTGTTAATTATAACAACGGCTTCTGTTCACAAAATACTTGAGTGCTGCCCTGTGGATCCACTAGGGTAAGTATTATGATGTCCATTTTACAGATGAAGAACAGAGAAAGAAAGTGATTTGCCCAGGTTCATAAAACCAACAATAGCAATAGTAACAATGATAGTAAAGACAGTAATAGTAATCATAAAAGTAATGGCTACCATTTGCATAGTGCTTTAAGGTTTTCAAAGAGTTTTGCAAGTATCTGATTTTGTTTTCACAATAGTGTGAGGTAACTGCTATTATTATCTCCGTTTTACAGATGGGGAAACTGAGGCAGACAAAGGTTAAGTGACTGTCTTAGGGTCACACAGTTAGTAAACGTCTAAGGTGGGATTTGAATTGAGGTCTTCCTGATCCTAGGTCTACCTCTTCTAGGTGTAGCTTTTGAGTTGTGTCAAACTCTTTGTGACCCTATTTGGGGTTTTCTTGGTAAAGACACTGGAGCAGTTTGCCATTTCCTTCTCTAATTCATTTTACTGATGAGGAAACTGAGGCAAACTGCATTAAGTCACAGCTATTAAGTGTCTGAGACTGGATTTGAACTCAGAAAGAGGAGTCTTCCTGACTCCAAGCTGGGCCCTCTCTCTACTGTGCCACCTATCTACCATACAACCTAAATACACATAAATTCAACAAAGCTAAGTATGGAATAATTTGGGAGGATGCTAGTAGTTGGAGGAATCAGGGAAGGCTTTCCATAGAAGATGATGTTTGAGCTGTGTCTTGAAAGAAGAGAGACATTCTAGGAGGCAGAAGGAGAGAGTTCTCAGCATAGGGACAGATAACAAATAGTGGAGATGGGAGATGGAACTGTGTAAACAGAGGCCAATTTGGCCGGATCTTAACGTGGGAGGAGAAATAATATTCATCGGGACTGGAAAGACAGAACAGGGCCAAGTTGTGAAGGTCTTTAAAAGCTAATCAAAGGAGTTTTATTTGATTCTAGAAGCAGCAAGAAGCCACTATTGCTGATTGAGTGGAGGAGTGATAGGGTCAGATTTATGCTTAAGGAAAATCCCTTAGGCAGCAGTGTGTAGGATGGATTGGAGTGAGGAGAGACTAGGCTGTTGTAATAATGCAGATTAGTGATGTGGGCCTGAACTGAATTGGTAGCTGTGTGAACAGAGGGAAGGGGTCCTATGTGAGAGATGTTGTGGAGGTAGAAAGGGGAAGATTTGACAACTAATTGGATCTATGGGGTGATGGGGAGTACAGAATTGAAAATAAGATGGAGGTCATAAACCTGAGAGATTGGAAGGATGATGATGACAGAAATAGAGAAGTTTAGAAATGGGGAAGATTTTGGGGAAAAGATAATGAGTTCAGCACTGGATGTGTTGAGTTTGAAATGACTCTGAGATATCCAGTGTGAAATGTCCAAATCATGGATAATGACAAATTTTGGTAACTGAGCTAGAGGTTTCTAAAGTGCAGCCTATGCATGATGTACCTGGAGAGTAATTTATTTCCATGACAATTACATCTTGCCTTCCCTATTGTTCTTTTCCCATCTCTTTCCTTCTCTCCTCTTATCTTTTTCACTTCCAGCAGTGAGAATTTCCAAGGTCTGCATGTCTATGAAACCAGTGTTGGTAAGAAAGAAATAGTCTTCACAGGAAGCTCTTTATGAATTGATGCAGAAAGCAAATAACTCCACCCCTCTCCACTTCCACCTCTCCACCAAAAGAAAACCAAACAAACTCTCAATATACACAGGGGCAGCTAGGTGATGCAGTGGATAGGGTGCCAGGAAGACATCTTCCTGAGTTCAAATCCAGTCTCAGACGCTTATTGGCTGTTTGGCCCTGGGCAAGTTGCTTAACCCTGTTCACCTCAGTTTCCTCATCTATAAAATGGGCTGGAGAAGGAAATGGCAAACCTCTCCAGTATCTTTGCCAAGAAAACCCCAAATGGGGTCACAATGAGTCAGACACTACTGAAACAACTAAATAACAACAAACTGCTAGTAAGTATAGTATAGTTTCCTCCCATGCCTTTTCCCCATGCTTTACAGATGAAGAAACTAAGACCATAGAGAAGTTACATGACAAGGTGGAAAAAGGTGAGATAGCAGCAAAGCTACGATTCAAAGGCCACTTTCCTTGCCATTGCCCCACCCTTGGTGTAAAAAAAAAAACAATTCTAGAAGTGAAAAAGATGTGAATACTCAGTTGCAATTTCATTATTAAACAGTTTTGCTTAACTTTTTTTTATGAGATGGTAGTATGGGGAGGGTTATTTATTGGAAAGTTGCTGATGTGTTAAAACCAAATATAACAATATTTTTTTTTGCTTTAAAAAATGATTTTCACACAAGTGGCCTAACTGTTTGGCTGAACTGAATTTTTCAGGCCAGCTGTGAGGGACATTGGAAAATGTTGTTCAGACTAATTTCCCAGCTGAGTAAGGTGATGTGGCAAGACAGCAGGCAGACAGAGGCTCTACACTAAGTACGTAAAAAAAATGAGTCAGAATGTATCCATCTGGATTCTTCTGGCCTGCTGTGCTAACTCTGCTCAATTTAGGAGAATTGATAAGGGAATATGAAGAGACTACAGGGCTGAGAAACCAGGGGACCCTCAATATTGGTCTGGTGTTGGCTACTTGTGTGAATGTGGCACATGCTTCCCATCTCCAAGACCTTATCTATTTCCTCATTTCATGTGGAGTTTGGCTAGGTGGTCTCTAAGTTCTGTCCTGCATTTGCTGTAGGTTCTAAGGTCCCCTCCAAAATATGGCATTCTAGATTCTGGGTTCTCTGATGTCCCTGCAAGTCTGGGCATTCCAGGTTCTAAGGTTCCTTCTAGATCTGGCATTCTATGTTCTTTGTCTAAGATCCTATTTATCTCGAACACTTCAACTTTTCTGTTTATCAAGACTTTTTTCCTAATGTTGACTTTTTAAAATATGTACAACATGGTAGCTTTTTGTTTTCTTGGACTCCTTGGAATACTAAAGAAACCCCAAAGCTGTTTCTGACTCCTCATTTTCTCATATCATTCTTCTTTCTCAGGCATCAATGAAAAGAAGCAGTTGTTCTTTTGTATTACTAAATACATACTTTAAAAAATTGACTTCTCATTGAGAGGGGGCGCCTTATAACTGCATTAAAATCAGGTCTCCACCCATTGGTTTTTTAAAAATTTATTTCATTGTATTTTTCTCAATTACTTTGAATTTTTAAAACATTTTTAAAATTTTGAGTTCCAGATCTCTCCTTTCCTCCCTCCTTTCTCCACCTTGAGAAGGCATACAATTTGATATAGATTATACATGTGAAGTTATTCACATTTCCATATTAGCCATGTTGCAAAAGAAAATATAGACCTCCCCCCAAAAAAAACTGAAGAAAAATAAAGTAAAAAAGTGTGCTTTGATCTGCATTCAGTTCTTTCCCTGGAGGTGGATAGCATTTTTCATCACAAGTCCTTCACAAGCATCTTGGATCATTGTATTGCCCAGAATAGCTGTCATTCACAGTTGATTATTGTACAATGTTGTTATTTCTTTTTTTTTAATTTTATTTTAGTTTGCATCATTCATTTCCACAAGATTTTGAGTTACATATTTTCTCCCCCTCTTTCCTCCACCCACCACCCCAAAACAGCCATCCCAATGTGTCCCCCCTCCCCCAGTATATTCTATCCTATGTCACTTTTCGGTAGGGCAGGATGGATCTCCCAACCACAGTGCCTGTGTATCTCAAGTTCCAGTTGGATGTAGTTTATAATAATAATAATAATAATAATAATAATAATAATAATTGCAGATAGATAGATAGATAGATAGATACACATTCATAACATTTGATTATGGAACTCCAGATTCCAGATTCTTTCTCCTCCTCCCTCGCCACCCACCCCCACTGGACGGACAAGCAATCAAATACAGGCTGAACACGTGAAATTACGCAGAACCTCTCCATAGTGAGCATACTGTGAGAGTCTGATTACATGTCCCT
>CM053583.1:61545541-61642545 GCA_028627135.1 Pseudochirops cupreus | reverse complement strand
CCCCCCCATCCACTCTCCACCCTGTCCCTATCCCTCTACAGAAATGTGAACATTTATCAGCCCTCCCCCCCACTCTGCCCTCCCCTCCATCATCCCACCTCTCATCCCCCTTCCCCCAACTCTTCTATGTGGCCAATGTTATTTCTATGTACAACATTTTCCTGGTTCTACTCACTTCACTTTGCATCAGTTCATATGCATCTTCCTAGATTTTTCTTGTCATTTCTTATAGCACAATAATTTTCCATCACAATTATATACCACAACTTGCTCAGCCATTCCCCAACTGATGGGCATTCCCTCAAATCACAGATGGATCTTAGTATGATTCAATGAGGAATCACTGTGATTGAATTAGCAGCTCTTGCACGGACTTGCTTTGAACAGGACACCATGAAGCTGTGGATAGCTAGGAATCCACTCAGGAGCTCAGAGTTAGAAGGGACTTACCGTGGCATTGAACATCACTGGTGTCTGAGCAGAAATCCCTTTCAGCAGATAGTAGTCACCTAGCATCCTCCTGAGGACTTTCAGCGATGGGGACACACTGCCTCCCAAGGTCACCCATTCCATGTTCAGAGATCTCTTACTGGGAAGTTTTTCAAGCTGAAATGTGCCTCCTTGTAATTTCCATCCATTGTTCCAGGTCTGCCCATGGTGGCCAAACAGAACAAGTTAGTCAAACGGTCAATACACATTTATTAAGCACCTCATATAGGCCAGTCACTGTGTAATTGCTGGTGATACAAGAGTAAAAGATGATTCTTGTCTTCAAGGAGCTTGTTAAGTCTAATCCTATTTGCATGTGATAGTCTTTTGAATAAATGTTAGTGATCACCATCATCAACACCACCATCACCATCACCACCATTATTATTAGCCCCTATTTAATAAAAAAGTTGTGATCTTGCCCATGGTCGCACAGTGAGTTCATCACAGTTGGAGTCAGTGCTTATGACCTGCCTAAATTTTCATTTCTCCAGGCTAAACATCCTCTGTTCTTTCAATTAGTCCGTGTGTGGCTCTGTCTCTAGTCCTTTCAATATCCTGATCCCCCTCCTCTGGATGCTGCCCAGTTTGTCAGAATCTTTTAAAAATATAGTACTCAGAATGTAATAAATCTTCCATGTATAGTCCAATCCGGGCATAGGTAGATATGTTAGTGTTAATTTTTTTTTTATTCACAGATGAACTAAAACTGTTGACCAAGTTGATGCTACCAGAGCAGCTATGAGGCAAATAGGAGAAAGTGGTTCAATTTATTCAAACATTTATTGGGTGACTAATCTATGGAATGAAAGGCAAGGTGATATAATGATTACAGAGCTAACCTCAGAGCCAGGAAGACCTGATTTCAAGTTCTGCTTTTAACACATATGGGCCATGTGACCTTGGGCAAGTCACTTAATCTCTCAATGTCTGAGGCAGCTCTTTAAGACTAAATAAGAGGCAGAGGGTTTCCCATGCCAGTGAAATCATAAATCCAGTCCCTATCATCTATCCTCTTGTAAGAAATACAGGAAATTTTGTTAAGAGCTATTTTCTTCTAATAAAATGTGAAGTTGGGGATTCTTACTAGTTTTCTTCATGGAAGGAATGAAACCTGGAAATTTCAATATCTGATCTTCTTCCAAATGAAGCCACTAGCTCCCCTTCCACAGATTCACTGAATGTCTATGGGAACAGTGAGCTTGAACTTAAGAGTACAATGATAGTGAAACATAAATGTAGGATTCTATTTGTGGAGAAGGCAGCTCACAGCTCCTGCTCCTGTAGAGCCTGGGTGTCCTTCCTTCCTTCAGAGTCAGTCTGTCCTCAGTCTGGGTTCCTATGATCTGCTCCTCCCTATAACCTGACTTTCACTTGTCATGCCCCTTAAAGCTGCTTTCCCCTTGGGTGACTGTCGGTGACTTGTGACTGTTTGGAGTCTTTGTCTCTACTCCCCACTGGTCCCTTGCTGAATCCAGTAAGCTGGTCCTAGTAACTCTGGTGAGGGACGATGGTAGAGGGAGGGGAAGAGATGGACCTCCCCTCATCCCCTCTTGTCTTTTAGTATAGGTAGAAAAGGTCTTCTCCACAGCTGCCTCCAGCTCTCCAGATTCAACAACTGGGTGACTTGGTTCTTTATATTATTTATTTATATTATTATTAATAATACTACTAACAACTGGCATTTACAGAACACTCTAAGGTTTGCAAAGGTTTTGATATATATTATCTCATTTGATCTTCACAATAACCCCTTAGGGTCCCATAGCTAGTGAATGTCTGAAGCAGAATTTGAACTCAGTTTTTCCTGACTCTGATATCAACATTATCCATTATTTCACATATCACTATTGGCCCAAGAGGTATGACGTGTATGTGTGTGTGTGTGTGTGTGTGTGTGCTATATACATACATACACATGTATGTATATACATACAGCTTTTTTCTGAATTACACGTAAAAACAATTTTTAACATTTGATTTTTTAAGATTTTTCCTTCCAAATTCTCTTTCTCCTTCCTTTCCTCCCCCCTTGAGAAGGCAAGCAATTTGATATTGATTATATGTGAGCAGTCAAGCAAAACATGTACCCATATTAGCCATGTTGCAAAAGAGAACACAGACCAGAACAAAAACAAAACCTGAGAAAAATAATAAAGTAAAAAAAATGTTCCTCAATCTCCATTCAGACTTCACCAGTTCTTTCTCTGGAGATGGAGGGCATTTGTCCTCATGTCCTTCGGAACTGTTATGACTGATATCTTCAGCCAATTACTATTTCCAGGGTGGTCTTCACTGATTTCATCTAGTGGCCAAGGGCGTATAATGCACCCAAGCTGAACGAGAGCCCTCTTCAAACATTGTTGTGAAGTTGTAGGAAACCTCCGGACATCTCCTTTGTACTCCTTCATATCTTGGCATTTGTTTCTGAGTTTTCTGAGACCATGGTAGGGAAGATGCCTTCCCCCACCTCCTTGACACAGAGGTATCACAATTAGATAAGCAAAGGAAATGGAGGGAAGGCAAATATAGTATACAGTAAGGTAGAGAGGAAAAGAGTACCAGATTTGGAATCAGGAAATCTAACTCTGAATCATGGATCCAACGTTAATTAAGGGCGTGATAGAAGGGCAACTATGTGGAGAAGTGGCTAAAATTCTGGACCTGGAGTCAGGAAGACTTATCTTCTGAGTTCAAATCTGGCCTCAGATACTTCCTAGCTGTGTGATCCTGGACAAGTCACTTAATCCTGTTGCCTCAGTTTCCTCATGAGTAAAATGAGCTGGAGAAGGAAAACGCAAACCACTCCAATATCTTGGCCAAGAAAACCCCAAATGGGGTCATGGAAGGTTGGACACAATTGAAAAATGAACAACAACAGAAAGTGACACTGGGCAAATAGGTCTGAGCCTCAAATGTCTCCTCTATAAAATTAAGATCAAGACCTATTTCCTAACAGGATTATTGTAAGGAAAGCACTTTTTAACCCTAACAGTTCAATAGACATTTGGTTCTTCCTAAGTACTTCAGATGTTTCTGGGATCTGAGCATGACACTGTGTCTCTAGAGAAGAACTATGGAGGTGTAACTTCACCAAGATACAAGACATGGGCATGAGCAGTAACAAGAGGGATGGAGGTTAGACATAAGGAATGACTTCTTGGCAATAATAAAACTAGGCAGTCTTTCTACAGCACCTGAAGATTTCCAAAGTGATTCCTCGTAACAGTCCTGTAAGGGAATTAGTTTAATATTGAGTTAGGTAGATCAGGCCTGGTAGCCTTACTAGCTGTGTGACCCTGGGTCAGTCATTTAACCTGTTTGCCTCAGTTTCCTTATCTGTAAATTGAGGATAATAATAGTACCTACCTCTCAGGGCTGTTGTGAGGATAAAATAATATTTGTAGAGTGTTCAGTGCATTGCCTGGAACATAGTAGATGGTATATAAATAGTACCTCTTGTTACTATTAGCCCTTATTTAATAGAAAGGTTATGACCTTGATCATGGTCACACAGTGAGTTAGTGACAGTAAGAACTTGAACCTGGGTCTTTGGACTCCAGGTGTAAGTTTCATTCCACTAAGTTACATCTGCCTCACATTACCCATTGTGACTACAAGTTAGGAAATGTTTGAGAATCTAAATATCCAAAAACCCATTAAATTGCTTTAACTCAGGTATTAGCCATTTTTTGTCCTGCAAGAGTTTTGAAAGAGATTGACAGATTCGGATGCCCCTTGATGCATTGCAGAAAAGGAAGGGTATTCAGATGTACTCTAAATTAGATTGGTAGGTCAGTCAAGCATATTGAAGAATGAGAGATGATTCTGTTTTTTAGAGCAAATATGTTATGTTTAATTTAAAAGGGGGCAGGACATTTTCTAAATCTTGACGCAGATTAAAAAGGTTCCCGGGAGCAAGCAGCAGCTGTCTGTGTGAGTGAGCTCATGATCCTCCAATGTTTCTGGAGCCAGAATTGGTTTTTTTTTTGGCAAAATGGCTACTCAGCGTTGATGCTTCTTCTAATATGGCCACCACTTGTCCAAAAAGATAAGAGTCTGGTTCCTTCATTATTCTGTTTATGCTGTTTTCAATTTCTACTTTCCCAAGGCTTAATTTCCTCCTGGCCTTTTAGGAGACCACAGCTCAGCCCAAACTGAACTCTAAACTTTGTACCAATTCACTCCCACCTTAAGATTCCCTGAGGTTTTTGCGTTTGGTTGTCTAAAAGCTTCTCATTCAATCTTTCCATTACCGCAATTTGTAGCCATTCTCTTTCAGGGACATTCAATCCTGGGCGAACCAGTAAGAGGGAAAGCGTGGGCTTCTGCACAGTCTCTCTCCTGACATTTACTGAAAATTGAATTCTAAGAAACATTGCATTCAGCCCTTCTGTAGAGTACTTTCTTAAATTTGCCCATCGAAGCCCACAACAGGGTTTAGAAAAAGAGGCAATTAGAAAACCTGCCACTGCGGTCAGTCCATTTGTAGCCTCAGGCTTAAAAGGGAAAGTGAATTTAGGACCATCCTACTTCAGCCCCAGCTTAGTTCCCACTTCTTCTAGGAAGCCTTTTCTGACTACAGGATGACAGGTTTTAGAACTGGAGAGGGGATGGTAAGGAGCTCAAACATCACTTAGCCCAATTGCCTCATTTTTCTTATGAAGAAACTGACGTATAGGGATGGGAAATGACCAGACCACGGTCACCAAACATCTTAGTGAAAGGGTCATGTTTTGAACTCAGATCGCTTCCCTCCAAAGTCAGCACTCTGTTCACTAGTTCTCATTGTATATAGTATTACCAAGTTTTGCATTTAATTATTTTCTTTTTCTGCTTTCACTAGAGTCCTCTTCCTATGCCTGGCTGTGGCCTGCAGATGACCTTGGGTTACTGAAGACCATGATGGAGGAGCACAAGGTCTGGATGGTTCTACCATGGTGGAAAGGCCTTGAGTATGGGCCCAGCAATGGCTTGTGTATTGTCCTGAGGTGGGGGTGGATGAAATACACAGCAGCAGCTTGGTATAGTTGAAGGAACAATGAATTTGAAGTCAAGAGACTTGGTTCAAAAACTGACTCTACTGACTTCCTATGTGACTAAGCAAATTACTTCCCCTCTCCAGGTCTCAGTTTCGTCATCTATAGAATGGGGATAATAATACAGACTACTTTAAGTCTCAGGGCTGTTGCAAAGATCACTTGGAGTAATAGAAGTACTTTGTAAGGTATGGAATGTATGATATGTTGTGGTGGACAGAGTTTAGGAAACCTGGGTAAAAATTCTGTATTTGATCTTTACTTAGCTGCGTGACCATGGACAACTCATCCAGCCTGTTTGAGCCGCATTTTCCTCAGATGAAAAGTGGGGATAATAATACTTTTACTCATGGTAGCTGTTTCACATGGTCATTTTAATGCTCCAAAAAGGGAAAAATTGTTTTGCAAGCCTTAAAGATATAAGTAAATGTCAGCTGTTGTTTTAAAATGGGGGTAATGACTCAGAGTTGGGACACCTGTATCCTAATCCCAAATCTTCCACTTAGACCCTTGTCTAGTCAGTGAAATTCTGATCCTATTTGCCATCTGTAAAATGGTGATAGTAATTCCTGAGATGCTCTCTTCCAGTTCCCAATTGGATTTTTCACATCTTACCAAACTGTAAATATCTGGAGACAGACTATGGGTCTGTAGTCCAAGGACCAGCCCAACTAAGTAGAGAGGCTCATGGTGGGGGGTTTGGCCGTCCTGGGATGATTTCATTTCTTCCCCCCGACACACACACTTTTTTTTCTTCTGGCATCTCACAAAGTCCCTTTTCTACTTTGTGGGAGGATTGTTATTTACGCTGGTGGAGTGGGTACCCACGTTAACGAAATCATATGTCTTTGGAAATATTGAACAATCTCAATCAGTCTACCTCACAAGGTTGTGGTATTTGATAAGGGTCAAATAATGTAATGAAGGTGAAAGTACTTTGTAAACTGCACTTTCTTGCAATTAGAAGGAATGATGATGATGATGGAGGTGATGATGAGGGTAGTGGTAGTGATTATACTCTCTCTACTTAGGGAGATAAGATTAAAACACACACAGTGACTGATGTGGACTCTAAGTGGAATAGCGTCTCTGATCCCAGGACTCCACAGTCTTGGAAGTTTCAAGCTAGCTATATATTACAAATCAGTTGTAAACTACTTCATAGTCATTATCTTTTTAGAACCTCAGACACCCTGAGAGGTATTTGAGACCTGTAATTTAAATGGTATAGAAACTTCCTCCATCTATCTGCAAGTGTTAAATACCAGGGCAGACACCATACACAAGGCTGCCTCTACTTGTGCTAAGTATCCTAGGAGTGGGGCCACTGGTTGGGTGACTGCCTTATAATAGAGCTATGGGGCCCAACCTCTGCCAATTCAACTCAGAGAAGTAAGTGATTGGGTTCTGCTCTTCCAATCTTTTTATCAACCCACTCAACACACCCTTTTTCAGTTTACTGAGGTCATCTGGTTTATATCTTTGGACAGACATGGAGGCTGGAGGGAAATTTGGAAGTTAGGGAAGCAGTCTTGGATCCGGAAAGACACTCTGATCTCTACCGTGTAGATATGGTGTGCAGTTATACCCATATGACTATGGCAAATGCTTCAGCCTCCTCTCCTCCTCATCTTCAACATATACCTTCAAATCTTCCCTTGGATACTTTGCTGGCTCTGTGACCCTAGCAAAGTCACTCAATCCCTGTCTGCCTCAGTTTCCTCATCTATCAAGAAGAGGAGAGTATTATGTGTAGTGTATACTGGGAGAGGCAATGTGTCACCAATGTGTCACCAATGTGTCACCAATCTGTCATTGTGGGTAGAGAGCTGGCCTGGGAGGCTTCACTTTGGACACGTACTGGATCTATGACCATGGCCAAGGCCCTGAATTTCTCAGTGCCCTAGGCTCACAATGAGACAAGCCTAAATTTCATGGCACTTGAAGATAGATGGAGGAAGTTTCTATACCATTTAAATTACAGGTCCCAAAATTTGCCTCTCAGGGTATCTGAGGTTCTAAAAAGATAATGACTATGAAGTGGTTTACAACTGATTTGTAATATATAGAATTTAGTCGGTATTGTGATCATTATTATTGGTTATATTATCAATATCACCATCATCATTATCTTTATTATTTTTTTCAGGGATTTCTTGGTGATGAGGCCATACTCCAGCAGGGCATGATTCACATCTTTCGTCCTGAGCAGTTTTTGCCCATGTCCCATTTCTGTAAATGATCCGTTGAGGATCTGCCCTCTCTGCTGGAGGACTTTTGTTGTTGTTTAGTTGTGTCAGTCCTGTCCAACTCTTCATGATCCCATTTGGTGTTTTGTTGGCAGAGATACTGGAGTGGTTTGTCTTTCTTTCTTTTTTTTTTTCTTCAGCTCATTTTACAGCTAAGAAAACTGAGACAAACGTGGTTAAGTGACTTGCCCAAGATCATACTCATAGTACATATCCAAGGCCAGATTTGAACTCAGGTCTTTCTTGCTCCAGGCCTAGCATTCTATCTACTATGCCACCTAGTTGCTAGTTCGTTTAACACTTTCCATATACAGTGTCCTAAAAGTCTTAGATCTTAAGCTATTAGAGCTTAAAACCACACCATGATTTTTCAGATAGCCTGCATACCATCATTGGCTATCCATCTGGGGCCCCCCTCTTCTTTTGGTCATTGACCATGGAACCAGAAGATCATAGATTTAATGTTAGAAGGGACCTTAGAGCTTTCTGGTCCCAACCCCTTTATTTTACAGATGAGAAACTGAGGTGAAACGACTCTTCAACAGTGTTACACATAGTAACTCACCAAAATAGGAATCAAATCCAGGTCCTTTTGTTCCAGGTTCAGTTTTCTTTCCATGATACCTTTTAAACCATGTCTCATGGTCAAGTTGTTGATCAATCAACTAAGATTTACTAAACCACTTACCATGTGCCAGACTTTATACTAAGGCAGTGGTTCTCAACCTTCCTAATGCCACAACCCTTTAATACTCATATGTGGGTGTATCTGCATGTGGGCAGACCCTCCTGGAGATGGATAGAGGAGTGGTGTCTCGGTTTCTAAGACCATTGGAAATATGTGTTTTCCGATGGTCTTAGACGACCCCTGTGACCCCCGTGAAAGGGTCATTCTACCCCCAAAGGGGTCGCGACCCACTGGTTGAGAACCACTGTGCTAAGGGCTAGAGAGAAAAATAAAAATCAAACAGCTCCTTCTGTCCGAGAGCCTACTTTCCACTGAGAAAAGAATGCTTATACAAAGTATGCATTTATACTATTATATGGTATATATTTATACTTATTAACTTTTGTTATATACATTTATACTTATATTTTTGCTATACTAATATATTATGTGTGATATATAATTTATATGCATTGTTACTATATATTTTCATATATAAGTATAAACAAAGTAAATGTAAGGTAATTTTTGAAAGGACGTACTGGCAGCTGGGGGTGTCAACAAAGACCCCATATAGGAAATAATTGAGCTTTGAAAAAAGCTAGGGCTTCTAAGCAGTAGAGATGAGGAGGAATGGAGGACAGCCTCTGTAATCGCAAAGAGTAGCTGGAGATAAAGTGTTGTGCGTGAAGAAAATCAAGGAACTAAGTGTTGGCTGAAGAGTGGGTGGAAGAGACTGGTGTGTAATAAGCCTGTGAGGGCAGACTGGAGCCAGATTATGCGAGGTTCTAAATGCTAGAAAGTTTGTAATTGATTCTATAGGCTATAGGGTACCACCCAAACTAACTGAGCAGAGGACTGCTGTAGTTGGATTTGTGCTTTGGTATCGATGTACAGAATAGCTTCCAGAGCTCCTCAGGGATCTTTCATCCCTTTGATTCACAATTGGGGACTTCAGTCTTGGCAGAGCCTGGTTAAAACCTGGTATTCAGACTTGGTTATTAAAATCCCCAAAGATGAAGTGATTTTAGTTTGTCTTGTTGGAAAGAATCAGATAAACTGGTGCTTGATAAAGTTTTAATGACACATATTATTCCCACTAAGTGTTCTGTTACCCTTGCTGGGGAAATTTTGGAGAATGAATTCTGGTTTAGCAACTTACTAATTGTGTAGTCCCAGGCAAGTCACCTAAGCTCTTCCAGGCCTCGCTTTTCTGATCCATAAAATGAAGAGGTTAGGCTTAGTGACCTCTGAAGTGCTTTCCAGTTCTAAATCTATCTCTTATGAACTCAAATCTGATGAAGCAGTGTGTATGTGTGGGGAGGGGGAGAGTTGCAAAGAGCCCTGGGGACAGGTGGGACTGAGAGTCAGAGACCTGTCTTTTAGTTCCATTTCTCTCTCTTATTAGCAGCAGGCAAAGTCTGAATCCATCCTAAGACACTGTGTGCCAAAAAATAAAAGAAAGTTTCTGAATGAAAAAGAAATCCATCCATTCCTTCATCTGTAAGGAGATGATTTCTATGAGAGGCAGCTCAGGGTTAGGGGAAAGGGAATTGAATTGAAAGTCAGAAGTCCTGGACTTAATTCCCAGCTCTCCTCAATCGTAAGCTCTGTGAGCATAGGCACATCTCCTCTTTAAGCATCAGCTTCCTCGGCTGTAAATTGTGGTTAATAATACTTGCTTCCAGAATTCAGAAAAATCTGTAAGGACTTATATGAACTGATGCAAAGTGAAATGAGCAGAATCAGGAGAACATTGTACACAATAACAGCAACATTGTGTGATGACCAACTATGACTGACATAGCTCTTCTCAGAAATACAATGATCTTAGACAATTCCAAAAGACTCATGGTGGAAAATTCTCTCCACATCCAAAGAAAGAACTGATACTATTATATGGTATATATTTATAGCAAGTGGATGAGGAATGTTTATTGTCCAGACTGATAGTCATCTCTTAGAGCTACTTCTTTAGTAGATAAATCTTGAACAGATGCTGCAGATGGATAATCAGCTGAGTTCAGAATTGAACAGAAGGAGGGGAGCAGGCTAAACTGTTTGTAGGAAATTGTGATAAACATGAAAGTCTCTCTAAAATAAAGGTTTATCTCCTATTTTATGTATTTTTAAAGACTAGATTTCTTTTATTGTATCAAATTGTAATAGTTACGCATATAATGTATATTCATATATAATGTACCCACGTAAAAGAGCCAATGACCACTATTCAAGAGAGTACATTAAAAATAGGCTAGTTCATTCTTGACTTTGTTGGTCTAATAACTGGATAAAGCCAATGAGTTGTTTTGATTTGGGAGTCTTTTGAACACTTGTAAATGTACAAATTTCTCTTTACCAACATAAGCTTCAATAAAGTACTTTGTTCCAGAAACCACTTGAGTTTTAAATTCCAGCCTTAAAGACTAGATACTTCTATTTTCTTTCCCTTCACTCTATTTCTTTATATTACCCATGATCTTCAGCTGTTGCCAAATTTGCTATCAAAGCTCTCCCACACATCATCCTTCAAAGTTCTCGGGTAGAAAGTGAGGAAGAGCACTTAAAAAAAAACAACAGTGTTTTCTGGCCAAGGATTTTTAGCCTTTTTTTAGAGATGAAGAGGCCATGGAGGGTTGAAGCGCTTTATCCAAGTCCACATAGCTAATCAATGTCTTAGTCAGGCCTGGAACCCAAACCATCTGGCATCCAGGTCTAAAGCTCTTAATGCTACACTATGTGTCTTTGAATATTCAGATATAAATGGAAAAATAAATTCAGTTGAAAGATGAAAATTCAAATTCTGTTATTTCTTTCCTTACCCTAGCCCATTACATTTCCATGATGCCAGTTGCAGCTTAAAAACTGGAGTTTCCCTTTCTTTCAAAATTATAATAATACTCACTTTGGTATTACATTTCCCAAAGCTTTTTTTTTACAGTTCAAAGCAGTAAATATTTATTAAATTCCTACTGTGTATGTATGCGATGCTTAAAATGACAACTTGAACTAGAATCCAGGTTCTTTGCCTTACATCCCACACTTCATGGAATTGTTGAGGCAATTCTGTGAAACAGTTAAGTCAACTATTATTTTCCCCATACTATGGAATCATTTGTTTATCCTTCCATCCGTCCATCCATCCATCTATCCATCCATCCGTATGATCAAATGAGATAATATTTTGTAAAAGTGCTTAGCACAATACCTGATACATAGTAAGTGCTGTGTAAATGCTTATTCCCTTCCCTCCCCGCCCCCATCCATCTATTGGTCTGTACAGTATGTATTGATTGAATGTGTACTGTATACAATTGCATATCCATACAAAGCTTAGTAATGAGACTGAAAGGGAGGATGAGAGGAACCTAGAAGAATTGAACACAGGGTAGAATATGAAGTGGGAATATGAGATTTACAAAGTGTTATAAATGATTGGAGGAGGGGTAGATCGCTTCTGACTGGAAGGATAGAAAAACCAGAAGTGTCCTTAAAACACAGAACAAAGAATGCTATAGTCGGGTGGGACTTGTAATAACTGGGTGGGACTGGATCTATTTTTATTTTTGTCTTTGTATTACTATTGCCTTGTACACAATATAGAAAGCACTTAAATGTTTTTGAATTAAAAATTTAAATTTTGAAAATTTAAAAATTTAAATTAAAATTTTTTAAGCATTTAATAGATTTTTTTTTTAGTTAAATGACGCAAATGATGTTAGAGATGAGAAGGAAATTGCAGCAAAGGAAATATAATGTCCCAACCTCAGAGGTCATCTAATCTCATTTCATAGATGAGGAAACTGAGACCCAGAGAAAGAAAGTTAATTAATTGCCCAAAGTGACACAATTAGTAAGGAATTTGGAACTAGAACTCAGATTTTCTGACTCTAAGCTAGTGAGTGCTCTTTTCAGGTAACCCTGGCTACCATGTATATATGTCATCGAAATGGAATTATGATAAAGTGATTGAAGCTTACTGGCAGAAAGGTGTAAACATAAACTTTTACTATGTTAATTTCCTCTTTCTCGAACTATGAACTCCCAATTTCCAAAACAAGTCAGCTTTTATTAATATTTGTTGGATGACTCTGAAGTAACACTTGTTGCTGATAGATTTCAAATTATAACAGTTACCATTGAGAATGTGCATTAAGTACGTGGTTGGAACTAATTATGGATGGTTGGATTTTCATTATGTAAATTTAACATTGACTAACATTTCCCTCCTTTAGCCACAGAAGATGTCATTATGACATCTATAGTGCAGAGATGAATGTCCTTGCAAAGGTGTACACAGAGGTACACATATATCTCCCCTTCAACCAGGTTTATGCCAGACATAGAGTCCTAGAATCTTTCCTTCCATCTGGAAGCTTCACTAGTGTTTGAGTAGCCTAGCTCAGCTTCTTTGGGGTAGTCAGGGACTGGGAGACAATCAGGAAAGAACCTTGGTATTAACATGAGTGGAAATTGTGTCACCTTAAGTCTAGGGAAGATAGGCAGGCATTAGTTATTCAGCCTCACCATAAGCCTGCATGGGATTGGAGACACAGACTCATTTGCATAATGCAAGAAAGAAGTGTTTCCAACTCTATTCTGCTATCACAGAAAAGCTTACCATAGGAGATTTTAGGCCATAGTGACAGTAAACAAAAGATTTAAGAATATCGGAATTTTTTTTTTTTTGCTATTTTAGGAGGGGGGAAGGCAGGGCAATTGGGGTTAAGTGACTTGCCCAAGGGTAATGGCTAGTAAATGTTAAATGTCTGAGGCTGGATTTGAACTCAGGTCCTCCTGACTCCAGGGCCCATGCTGTACTCACTGTGCCACCTAGCTGCCCCAGGCTTTTTTTGAAGAGGTGTAAAACACACTTCTAATGATTTGTTCCCATAAAGGCTATGTTAAAGAACTGTTTTCCTGAGAAACTGGCAGCTAAATAATGCAGTGGATAGAGCCCTGGGCCTAGAATCAGGAAGATCTGAGTTCAAATCTTTCCTCAGACACTTACTAGCTATCTAATTGTAAGTGGCCAAATCACTTAAACTCTGCCTGCCTCAGTTTCCCCAGCTGTTAAACAGGGATGATAAAGCACCTGCCTGGCAGGGTTGTTGTGAGGATCAGAGGTGATAATATTAGTAAAGCACTTAGCTCAGAGCTTGGAATACAGTAGGTGCTTAATCAATGCATGCTTCCTTCCCATAGAAAGGGAAAGAGTGCCACCTGCTAATGCAGAGTCAAATGTTGTTTGAGAAGAGGAAGGTTACAGAAAATAGAGGCTTGGGCCAAAGGAGCAAAGTAAAATTGCCAAATGATGGAGGACAGATACCAGAGCCAAGACCAAGAGACAGCTGGTGGAAATGGCCCCAGTGGTGAGATGGGTGCAATCTCCTGGGAGCTGCAAGCTGCAGGGGGTGGGTGTATCAGCAAGCACCCCCTAGTGTACCCAGGATGGGTGCTGGCACAGGTTCTTAAATCTGCTTTTCTAAAGGAAAGCAACTTAAAATGGGTTAATAATCTCACTTTAATCAATCAAATGTATATCATTTACCTAGTTCAGGGGGAAAAGTCAGCACCCTGAACTTCAGAGAATGCAAACAGAATATAAACACAAGTTATAAGCACAAGTTATAAGCAGACAGAGAAACAGATCAGCAGACGGGCTTCCAAACCGTCTGACCATGACATCAGTTACCTATTCAGCTACCAGAGAGGGAAGCATCAACATCTGGGTTTTTCAAAGCAGGGGGGGGAGGTCGTGCGGGGGCTCAACGGCTGCCCAGAGTCTCATCTGGCCAAATCACACAACTCTTCTCAAAGTGAGCACCAAAACCTCACATCAGGGTATATATATACTTCTTCTGGCTTCTGGCTCGGGAATGTCACAGCCCTCTTGACCCACTGCCCAATCACAAAGCAACAAGGCCCAGGCATTCCCGAAGAACAAGCCTCCCGCCACAGGCTCCACGTGACCACATTCAGCCTATTAAGGGGCAGAGCATACTTTCAAATAGGGGAAGGTTCTCAGAGTCACGTAGTCACTTTAGCAAAGGGCCTAGGGGCGGGAAGATCTTCAGATTCCCATAACAGTGGGGGACAGGGGCTTTGACCAGTGAGAGCTGCCAGGCATAGCAGAAAATGAGGGCTGCGGGAGGTGCAATGTGACACGGAGTAGCTGCGGAGGGGAGCCCCAAGATAAGGGAACAAGCGTAAGCTGTTCCTAGAGTGCGACCCAGGGCGGTACTGTAAGTCACATGGACTGTACAGGCCTCTGGGGGGCAGCCTTATTTTCTGGGGGCTCAGATGTAGGGAGGTCCTTTTTACTTCCTTTGTGTTATCTTTTTTAATTTTTAAAATAAATTTCATTTACATTACATTACATATCACAGTCATTTCTGGAAAGAGCCTCATCCTCCCCAACCTCCAAGGATTCCTCCCTGCTAACAAAGAAAAACAGTTAAACAAAACCAGGCCGTCCAGTGATGGTGTCTTTCAGAATCACACAATCACAGAAACAGAGAGCTGGACGGGGCCTCAGTGGCCATCTAGTCAGGCGGTCACTCAAAAAGCATTTATTAAACTCCTGCTGTGTGCTTAGTGCTGAGTCCGTGTCCTCAAGGAGCTTACAATCTGATGGGGGAAGTCCTTCCTAGGACAGCCCCTATACCAGAGCAGGACCTATGATACAGACAAGTCATCACACAATCTTCTCTCATAGACCTCCAAGGAGGGGAAACCACTATTTCTTCTTCTTCTTTTGTTTTTTTGGAGGGGAGAAGGCAAGGCAATTGGGGCTAAATGACTTGCCCAAATTCACACAGCTAGTTAAGTGTCAAGTGTCTGAGGTCACATTTGAACTCAGGTCCTCCTGACTTCAGGGCTGGTGCTCTATTAACTATACCACCTAGCTGCCCCCAAACCACAACTTCTTAAGGCAAGTCATATTACTTTTGGATGGCCCTAATTGCTAGGACACTTCCCTCTCCCTTGCCTCCTCCCCACCCCCCCTCAAGCCTAAATTTGCTTCTTTTGAAACTTTTTCACATTGCTGCTGGATCTTTCCTCTGGGGCTGAAAAAAAAAGGTTAATCCCTATTTCTCATGATTTCTTGTCGTTCATTCGTTTCAGTCATGTCTGACTCTTTGTGACCCCATTTAGGGTTTTCTTGGCAAAGATACTGGAGTGGTTTGCCAGTTCCTTCTCCAGTTCATTTTACAGAAGAGAAATTGAGGCAAATAGGGTTGTGATTTTCCCAAGGTCACATCACTACTAGGTGTCTGAGGCCAGATTGGAACTTAGGAAGGTGAATCTTCCTGACTTCAGACCTGGCACTCTCTCCACTGTGCACTTGGCTCCTTCCTGGTAGACCTCCATGTACTTGAAGAAGGTTAGCATGTTATCTCCGAATCTCCTTTTCTACTGGCCAAACATACTCACTTCCTTCAAATACATCTTATATGACCAGGACTTAAGACTCTTGTCCAAAATGGTTGCCTTACTCTTGGTGTTCTCCAGCTTCTCAATATCTTTCCTAAATGGTAGTACCCAGAACTGAATATCATATTCTAGATGAGATCTGATGAAGGCACAGTGCAGTGGGACCATCACCCGCTTATTCCTGGAAACTAGAAGGCCCAAGATCTCATTAGGTTTGTTTGCCCCGCTATTCAACTTACTCACTGAGTGTATAGTCCCTTAAAATCTTTTGATCCCTTTCAGTACATTCCTTCCTTACCCTTCATCTTGCACTTGGGAAGTTGGGGGTTTTTTGTACCCAAGTATAAGCCTTTACAATTATCTTCACTGAATTTCATCTTGTTAGATTCATCCCAATTCTCTAGCCTGTCAAGATTCTTTTACGGACTGACTCCATCATTCACTGTGTTATCTATCCCTCTCAACTGTGTATCATCTGCAAAATTGATGAACATGTTATCTATGCCTTTACCCAAGTCATTGATAAAAATATTAGACAGCATAGAGCCAAGCACAGATCCTTGGAGTATTCCACTGGAGACTTCCTGCCACATTGACAATGAACCATTAATAATTATTCTCTTAGTCCAAATAGCCAACTGCTTCTGAAAACATATAACTATATTATTGTCTAGTTTACATTTTTCCATCTTATTTGTAAGCATAATATGAGATACTTTATCTAAAGCTTTGTTAAAATTAAAGTAAACTACCTACGCCACTCTTCCCCTCTATTAGTTTAGTAATCCTGGCCAAAAGAAAAAGAAATGAGATGAGTCTGATATGACCTATTTTATTTTTAGTTTATGAAACTACGTTGTTCTTTGTAATCACCATTTGCCTTCCTGCCAACCTCCTCTTCAATGATTCATTCTAGAATTTTTCCAGGAATTAAAGTCAAGGTCACTGGCCTATAGCCTGCAGGCTCTTCCTTTCTCTCTAAAATCAAGACATTTGCCCTTCTTCAACCTTGTGGAACCTTTCTCATTTTCCATGATCTTTCAAAAATTCCTGACAGTGGCTCAGAGAGCATAACTGCTCATTCTTTTAGTACTTGAAGATTTAGTTTATTCATGTCAGGAAACTTGAGCAGGTAGGCACTCTCTTGCTATCTCTTTACTTATCTTGGTCATCACTTGCCTCTTGAACATTTTTGTTCTGCACTTTCTGAGACAAAGGACATTCTCCATAGAAGAGAACGCATAGTCTCAAAGATCTCACTGAAAGGAGGGAGATGTTTACATTTTTTTTTGCAGGTCCTAGATTTGTCCTTATAATTACTTAACATTCAGGCTTCCTTCCTTCCTTTTTGTTCTTTTGATTGTAGTCATGTATATTTTTCTCTTGACTGTTTGCCCTTGACTGCATATATACACATCTTTCCAAGTTTCTCTGGATTCTTCATTTCTTTTTTTAAAAATTTATTTTATTTTCAATTCAGGGAACAAAATAAGCATTTCCATATTCATCATTTCTTACAATATAATCCAGTTCCATTATATTTATACCATAAATTAGTCAACCATCCCCCAATTGATGGGCACCAACTTGGTTTTTCAGTTTTTTGCTACTGGCGTGAAAGCTACCATATTGCTATGAATATTTTAGCATATATAGGACCTTTATTTCTGTCTTTGGCTTTCTTGGGGTATATGCTCAGTAATGTGGGTGAAAAGGTAAAAGGAGTTTAGTGGCTTTTCTTACTTATTCCAAATTATCTTCCAGAAATGGTAGAGTCAATTCAGAGCTCCACCAAAGGCGTATTAATGTGCTTGTTTTCCCCAAAGTCCTTCCAATATTGACTACTTCTGTCTTTTGTCATCTTTGCCAATCATCTGGATATTTATTTGAAAACTAATTAGTTACATTTTTGTCACTTATCAGTTGAGAAGTGGCTTGGTCATACATATTTATGTTAATCCTCTGATATTTCTTGTCTATCAAGATACAGAGTTTGAGCCATGTACCTGAAAACTTTTTCTTATATGTTCCTGGGAGGACAAGAGACCACCCTAGTGCTGGAGAGATAGTTGATGCAAAAATTATTTTAAAAATTCCATTATCTTGTAAATTAAACTATTCATGCTTTGAGCCTGGTAAGCCTACATGCCTATAAGGGGAGCTGGTGACATGTGATGGAATGTTAGCTCCTGACTTTCCATGGGTGAGGACAAGTCAGAGATGTAACAGGTTCTTAAATTGTTAGGAGAAACTTTTGCTACAAGGGTTACACAGGGGTGTAAAATATGCTAAAGTATTCTTTCAGTTTCAAGTTTTGGAAATTATTTTCGAGGGGTGGAGAGGTGGAGAGAAAAGGGAAATAAGGACATAGGTCCTGTAATGCAACTCAATATGTAATAACTAAGCAGTCAGAATAACTATGATGCCAGTTCCCAGTGTGAATTGGGACAAGCCTTCTCAGCTCCCTGTACTTCAGTTTACTCAGATGTGCCCTAAAAGTTTCTTTCTTCTATATCTTTTGATAAAGGAAAAAGGATTAGCATCTGTAAAATGAAGGGAATCGGATTGATGCTCTCTAAGGCATCTTTCAGCGCTAAAGGTTGATGATGCTGTGATTCTAGCTAAGGACTAAGGAGTTTATGATCTGACCAGCTTTGGAGACAGGATCAAAAACAGAACAGTTTGTCTCCCAGTATGGTATTTGATTGTTTATTATATTATATTATTATATTATAGTATAACCTTCTTCTTGAGGTTCCTTTAAAAACTTCTAATACAATTTTCAACCCCATAGGTGATAGGCCGTGTGGCTCAGTGGTTTAGAATCAAATGGCCCAGAATCCAGTGCTGTGTCCTTCATTAACTAGCCATATGTCCCTTCACAAGTCTCTTTACTTTCCTGTGCCTTAGTTTCCCAATTTATAAAATATAGATGATAATAACCAAACTCTGTTTACCTTGCAGTCTTGTTATGAAAAAAAAAAGCTTAAACCACCTCCCAAGACAACAAAAATACATCACAGAATCATAGAATTTGAGAAGTGCCACAACAGTAATGCTATTCCTAGCTTTCCCTGATAGGTGGACCTTTGTGTCATACCTAGCTGGGAAACAGCCCATCACACTGTTTCCTACAATCTCTTTACCATGCTCCTCCCTCTCTCTCTTCCACCCTTCCTTCCCCTTTCTAGGTCCTCATGAATAAATAAATAATAAATAAGTGAACGAACCCCAATCAAATAAATGAACAAAACACACACATGCGCATACCCATGTATACATGTATGTACATATACATGTGTGTATGTATGTATATTGTCTCTCCCCAGTAGAATATAAGCTTCTTGAGGGAAATAGCTGTCTTGTTTGCTTTTATATGTATCCCTAGAACTTAGAACAGTGCCTGACACATAGTAGGCGCTCGATAAATGATGTATATAAATAAAGTTTGTATGCCTATCTATCTGTCTCTCCAACCTACAAATTCTCCATAAGGCATTCTGTTCCATACATGGAGGAATTTCTTCTCAATTTCCTGGTTTTGGTTGATGTCAATGAAACAAAAACTGAGATTGAAATGAAGCAGACTAATACAACTGAAAAATATTGAAAAAAAGAAAGGGAAAAAAATCTTCTCCTCTTAAAAAGAAACTCTAGTCTCAAATGAGCTTCCAGAAAATGTGGAACTCTCCCAATAGGAATTAGGAACATAAGGTTGAATGAAAGTCACACCTCTCACCTTTAGGTGAGAAATCACACTAGCCTGGGTGAAAATTTCTCTGTGGGTCCCTCTGATCTATAGGATAACTGTAACCCAGATGGAAGTCCTGACTAAATTTCTCTAGATGTCAGGAGGTATATCAAACAGAAGGTATATCAAATAAAATCCTTTGGATAATAGGACAAGCAGTCTTAGCTCAAAAGAAGGGAAAAAAACCCAAGATGAGCCCTGCACACAAGTGAGGAATCCAAAAAGGGACCCCCAGTACTTGGGGTTGATTGAATCAGCCCCTCAGATTCCAAAGTTCCCAAGTGTAACAATAAACCGGCATGCAATGGTTCTCAACCTTCCTAATGCCGTGACCCTTTAATACAGTTCCTCATGTTACGGTGACCCCCAACCATAAAATTATTTTCATTGCTACTTTATAACTGTTATTTTGCTACTGTTATGAATTGTAATGTAAATATCTGATATGCAGGATGTATTTTCATTGTTACAAATTGAACATAACCCACAAGTTGAGAACCACTGCAGGAGAGTCATTTGAGTTTCTCAGTAGGTATCTAACATGGGCAAAACAATATGCCAGAATAGTTTTTCATTAAACATATGCTAGATGGATTAGAAAAGAGAAAAGAATGACTAATTATTATCTCAGTATATGTGAAGTACCAGTTGAATGATACCAATGATAAATTCTATAGGAACTCAAAGAAAGGAGAGATTGCTAAGGACTGGAATGGGAAAGAAGGCTTCATGAACTAAATGTAGACCTTGCAGGAATATAGGAATAAGGGAATGGGGTGGGTAGTTCAAAGTGTCAGGACAGTAAAAGTAAAGGTGAAGATGTGGATATATGTGGTTGTCCAGAAATTGAGTAGATCACACTGACGAGGACTATCATTATCAATATCACCACCACCACAATCATCACTCTGACCATCATCAATATCATTTCCATCAAACATCATCATAGTTGTCACCATTACCATTAACATCATCATAGTACACTTTTCTATCAACAGCATTCCCACTACTACCACTATCCTTCCATCACCACCACTATTGTTACCACGACCATCATTCGACCATCATTCCACCGCTCCCCCTACACCATCACCATTATCTACACCATTATCATAACTCTCACAGTAGTACAGAAAGACATTGTTATCTTCATTTTACAGATGAAGAGACTGAAGTCCAGTGGAGGAAGTGGAAGGGAATTGCCTAAGGTTACACAAAGAACAGATATAGAACTAAAACTCAAGTCTCAGGAGTATGCAGTTGACCATCTTTAGAGAAAGGCAGTATTGATCAGGTTTTCATTGGAAGTTGGTACAAGAGACTGCTAAATATCATGAAATGAGTAAATAATCCTTCTTGCTTTCTGTGAAAAGCACCAATATTGAATCTTTTCTTCCCTCTTCCCATCTTTGACAACCCCCTAAAGAGACAATCCCAAGGTTGGTCAGGTAATGGGAGACTGATGGGACTGAACTCACTCTAAGCAATAAAACACAGTAAGATGCCTAATGGACAAATTATGCCCCTAAGTCTTTGTGTCACCAATCCAAGCAAACTCTGCAAAGAGAGCTTTGTTTTTCTTAGGATTAAGTCTCACCAGCTTGGATAATGGGTTTGCTCATAGGGATTCTTTGCTTACTGAGTTTGCTCAGCCAGGATGGGTATAAAACAGCTCATTTCACCTTAGGAAGCTTTGGAAATATGGGAGTACAAGTTCCCAGTATGAATCTATCCTGGGACCACTGTCTGATGATGAGGAGGAGGAGGAGGAGAAGGAAGATGAAGATGAGGATGAGGATGATGGTGATGGTGATAGAAAGTTCCTAACCCAAAGAGAAATCTGTCTTTCTTATTGATTTCTGACAAGCTGTTCATTGTACAGCAAAGAACACTAGAGTCAACTGATTTGGATTCAAATCATGACTATTACACTTAACTAGCTGTGTGACTTTGGTTGATTAATGTCCCCTTTTTGTGTTTCAGTTTTCTCATTTGTCAAATTAGTTACAATAATATCCCCATTATGATTAAAAGTCAGTAATCTGTGTCAGTCACCTCTTTGAAAACTACCTGCTAAGCCTTCAGTTCAATTCAACACCCATTTATTAAGTGTTTACTCTATGCCAGGCACTGGGCTAGGCAGCTATGGATACCAAGAGAAAAATGAAACCATCCCTACCCTCAAGAAGCTTACATTCTAAAAGGAGCACCAACATGTGTTCAGACAGGTAAATATAAGACGTATAAAAAGCAAACACAAAGTTCAGGGTGGGAGAATCCTGGAGATAGATCAGGAAAGTACTTCCATAGGAGGTGACCCTTGAGCTGAGCTCAGAAAGGATCTAGGGATTTCAAGAGATAAAGGTGAGGAAGGAGAGTATTCCAGCACCAAGGGTACACCCCAGACAACAGCACCAAGGTAAGAAATGAAATATTATTCATGAGGAATAGCAAGTAGCCACTTCAGCTAGAATGTAACATGCCATGGGGAGTAAACAGGTCAGAGCCTAACTAAGAACGGCGTTAGTTGCTGAATGATGATGGTGATGATAAGCTAGCATTCATAGAGTGATTTAAATTTTGCAAAGAGCTTTCTAATTATTTTCTTATTTGAGTCTCACTTAACCTTGGGAGGTAGGCACTATTATTATCCCCATTTGACAGATGAGAAACCTGAAGGAAACAGAGACTAAATGACTTGCCCAGGATCACTGAGCTAGTTAAATATCTGAGGCAGGATTCTTTTTGACTCCAAGTCCAGTTCTTGGAATTATGGTTAAGTTTATTTCCAGCCGCTATGTCACCTAGCTGCCAGTTTGTATTTTTTTTCTAGAGGCAATAAAAAGTCCCTGAAGCTTCTTAAATAGGGGTGTTAGATGGTCAGACTTGTGATTTAGGAATATCAGTTTGGGTCTATGTGGAGGATGGGAGTCAAGAGGGTAGAGACTGAATGAGAGGTGACCAATTAGTAGTTTATTGCAATAGTTCAGTAGAAAGGTGATGAAGAACTAAACAAAGATAATTACTTGGTGAGTGGAGAAGGAGGACAGATCCAAGAAATATGGTAGAAACTAGAATCAATAAGACTTGACAACTGATTGGCTAGGGGGATCAAGCGAGAAGTACAACAGATGACTTCTAAATTGCTAGTCTGGGTGACTAGAAGAATAATGGTACTCTCAAAACAACCAAATTAGGAAGAACGGTTGGTTTGAGGGTAAAGATTATGAATCATGTTTTGGATGGATCAGAGAACATAAAATATCAGAGCTATTAGACTGGAATCTCTGAAAGGGAAGGAACAGGGTCTTATCTAAATGCCGTATCTCTTCTACAGGCTGAACTCTTAAGGTCTGCTTAATATTGAATTTGTTAACTGGAGGGTCTTTAGAACACAACAGAGATGTTGTTAAAGCTGGGAGGAAACTTTAAAATCCTTTTATCCAATTCCCTTATTTTCCAGATCAGAAAACCAGATGCCTTCATCATTTGTGAAATAGTTTGGAAATGTTCTACTTCTTTGTAAATCTCCAGAAAACACTGAAAATAGTAAGGATCTCTCAACCATTCTGTCTTACTTTTCGGTTGATCGGCCTATTTCATGGAGTCTCATCCCTTGGCTTGTCACATATTTCGGGAACATGTGGTACTGTACCAAGATCTAGTACCATTATTGAGGGAAGCTATAGACACAGCAAAATCAGAAAATGTCCTCAGGTTAGTTTTCAGGATGAAATCTCTCAGGGACTTTTCAAAAGCTCCTTGACTCTCTCCCACAAACTGTGGGAGAAGAAGTAATCCTAACAAGAGGACTGATACTTAGCAGATAGACAGTTCTGTGTGTGTATACATATATGCCTAACAGTAGGTGTTTGAAAAATGTTTGTTGACTATGACTGACTGATTGACCACGAGTGAAGTGAATTGTCTTCATTAAGAGTAGATTACCCGTCATTAGAATATTCAAACAAAGGGTATTTGATACATTTGGGAATGCCATAGTGAAGATTCCTTTGGGGGAATGGGTCAGACTAAATGGATGCTGAGGTCCCTGACTCTGAAATTCTGTAATTCACTCATTCTATGAGAAAAATAACAATGGCCCTCATTGAAATACCTCATAGAAGTTTCCATGACACTTTCCCCTCAATACAATGCAAACTTGAGAAGGAGGAAAGGGGGAAGGTGGACCACCACTATGAAGAAGAGGGAGGAGGGAAAACGAGGAGGAGGAGGAAGAAAAGTAGACAGGACTTCTTGTTAGTCAATACACACTTATTAAGTACCTACTTTGTGCCAGGTACTGGATAAGAGCTGGGATTACAAAGAAAGACAGAAGATAGCTCTTGCTCTCAAGAAGATCACAGCCTAATGGAGGAGACCTCATGGGAACAACAATGTTCAAACAAGCTCTCTACATCCAAAATTGGAGATAATAAGATTTAGAGCTGAGGTCCTGGAGGACTTAACTCTCTCTGGTAGGGTTATGCATTCTGTTGGTATACATCTGAAAGGGAACTTGAACCCCGGGTATCCCTACAAGTCCAGTGGCCATTCTACTCTACCACACCCATTACTTTCCTGTATATCCTAGGTCAAGTCAATTCACCATGTTGGGCTTTATTTTCATCATCCATAAAATGAGCTGGCTGGACTAATGTCTCCAAGTTTATGTTCGGTTTGAAATCTCTGATATTTATGTTTGCCACAGGACCTCAAGACCATAAAAGGACTCTAGTTGTTTTGGGCTCCCAGAGCCTGTCCATCTCCCCTCTAGAGGTGGGAGCTTGGGGCCATGCCTTGGGAGGAGTCAAGTATCCAGCTCCTCTGCAAGGTCACACTCATGGTGAGGGCCCAAGCAGGAGTCTGAGCTGGAGCCACAGCACGAGCTGCCTCCCCATTTTCTTGCTCTCAGCTCCATACAGTAAGGCTAGTGGCTATTCACAAAAGTCAGTGCTTTTGGATGTGTGTCCACCCACAACTGACCTTTGGGCTTGATGTAAGGGAAAGCAACCTAACCATGAGAGTTTTCCCTAAGTGACTTCCAAGATCAAAAGTCTTGGAAACTTAGAGAACTCTGGGTAATGCCTGAGCACTAATGTTTTTTCCCCCATCAAACCACTATGGCACCATCCTTCAGGGGGACAAGTTAAAATTGGTTCTTTGGGTCTTTCTAGCTTTTTCTATTCTATCATTCCTTTAGAGTTATTTGATTTCCAGAATGATCATTTCTTTTTGTCTTGCAGATGTTTCACATCCACAATAGCTGGCTATGTCTGGGGTATTGTAGGTGGTCAGTCAATTTTTAGCAGAACTCTTTGTATGATGTCCTATATCTGTCTGTCTTTATCTAGTGATCTGTTTATTTCTGAGAGGAGTATCTGCAACTAAATGTAATCATTTAATCCTATAAATCAGATCAGTCCTCAAAATGTGCATTTTTTAAATGAGCTAACATAAATTACCAATCATTTAATATCCACATTAGTGAGGCTGTAATATAGCTTTGAACAGACTGACTCTTTTTTTTTTTGATACCCAATCCTCATATCAAACCCCTGGGGTCTTCTAGTGAGCATTACCTGTAAAGTGGAAATTTTCCACTAGTTCTAAGAAAAGCCCTATACCCCAATGGATAATTTTCTGGTTTATTCAAGTTCTTGATCTCAGCATGGTGCTGTGGAAAGAGTGCTGAGTCTGGACTCAGGGGACAATTCTAGCTCCAATCCTGCCCCTGCCACTTGCTACCTGTGGAACTTTGAACAAGTCATTCAACCTCTCTGGGTCTCAGTTTCCTCATTTTCAAAATGAGGGAATTAGACTAGATAATTTTCCAATTCTAACTCATTCTCATTTTCATATCCTCATTCCACAATATGATCTTGTTCTGTTACCTTGGACAATTAGACTGGCTGATCTCTAAGCTTCCTTCCAGGTAACACTCTATGTTCTATATTCCAAGAATATCTTCCAGCTCTTAATATTCTATTAACCTTTGATCCTATGCTTTTCTTAGAGGTAAAGCGGAAAAAACCTCAGTTTCCTCATCCACAAAAGCAGATCATTACATTTGCACCACCTACTTCACAATACTGTTGCAAGGAAAGTGTTCTGTAATCTTTAATGAGCTTGACAAATGTCACTGACAATTCTACTACTGCCAGCTCTGACATTCTATACTCTTATGTTCCTCAACATGTGAGAGCAGCCACCCACCTCTCTGTAGGGAAGTCAACGTTTCGTATAAAAATAAAATATTTAGTAAAAGAACAAAGCCCACCAATTAATCTCTAACTCATACTAGCTACAAAGCAATAACTTATAATTTGTAGTTCTCAAAAATTTTCATCTGCTATCTAGTACTGTTTAATTTAATCCTGGTTCTATTTCCTTGGTCTCTATAAATACCTACTTTTCCCTCACCTTGAATGACCTTGAGTCAGAAGTGTCTCAGGATATGAGACTGAACATGCTTAGCATCAAAAGCTACTGACTAATTGTAAGGTAAATTTATCAAGTGCAGGAGCTATTTAATTTTTGTCCCCAACTTAACCCATTGACTTGCACATAGGAGGTGTTTAATACGTGTTTGTTCAATTAAATTGAACTCAGAACTGCTATACCACTTTCTCAACGCCCTTTCTACTGCAACAGTTCCAGTTTCTCAAGGAGAATTTCATCTCTAGTCATCAGAGACAGATGAAAAAAAAATAGATCCTGAACAAGGTACTTGCAAAACAAAAGTCTAGACCATAAAGGTTTGAGAAACGTTAATTTGTGATGATAGCAGCAATCAGTGATATGAATGAACCAAGAAATGTCATTAGTGAGAGTGTGTTTTGAGATAGAAACAGGAAATGTAAATAACTGACATTTCTACAATTTTTGGCAAAAATGTTTTTCATGCATTATCTTACTTGATTCACATAACAGTCCTTTTCAGGTAGGTGATACAGATTTTCTCCCCACCATTTTACAAATAAGGAAACTGAGGTTCACAGAAGGGAAGTTGTTGGCCTATAATCACAACTGTTAACTTAAAGATTGTTTTCTTCAGTCATTTTTCAGTTATTTCCAACTCTTTGCGATCCTATTTGGGGTTTTCTTGGCAGAGATACAGAACTAGTTTACCGTTCTCTTCACCAGCTCATGTACAGATGGTAAATTGACAGAAATAAATAGGATTATGCAACTTTCCAGAGATCACACAGCTAGCAAGTATCTAAGGTCAGATTTGAAGATAGGTCTTCCTGATTCCAAGCCCAGTGCTCTATCTACTGTGCCACCTTGTTGCCCTGCTAAGTTATAGAACTAGGATTCAAACAGTGGTTTTCTACTCTCCAATCTAGTTCTCTTTCTGTTATATCTTCTTGTGTCACCACTAGATTTCCTTAGGTGTCTCTGTACATGATGAGATTTGGAAGGCCTCCTTTGCCCTACATTCTCTTCCCAATAGCCTGTCAGAGGACCTGAAATTCCCTTCATTAGAGCTGCATGATTTCCATGATGGACAGGGATTAGATCTTAGCTAAACTTCATATTTTACTATAGGAATTCAGACAGAGATAATTAATTTTTTCCTTGTGTTATTTCCATTTTATGGATAATGAAACTGAAGGAGAGAGTGTTTAAGTGACTTACCAGTGCTCACAAGTGACAGCTAGAGGTGCCTTACATGAATTTTTTTTTCAATGACTTGTTTATTTACTTTTAGTTTACAAGATTCAGTTCCACAATCCCTTGAGTTTCAGATTTTCTCCCCTCCCTTCCCCACCACGGTGACGTGCAGTCGTGTATAGGATCTGCAAATACTTTCACGTTGTACAACAGTCTGGTTGTATAGAAGGGTTGTAACCAATGAGTGATCACTGGGAAAAAAGAAACAAAATCAAACATGAAAAAGAACGAGAGCACTTACATGACTTTTCTTTGGGCTTTCAGAAGGGCCCCGCCTTCGTATCTTTTTTAATATGGTTCCTTACTCCCTAAATGTTGCCCCCTTTACTGCAAGTGTTGAATTCCCACCTACTTTAAAAAAAAAACTTTTTGATGCCTTTTATCATGATGTCTCTTGTATTATCTATTCTTCACATCTCTGCTGTTAGGGAAAAAAGTATTTTTCCCTGGGGCCATCATTTAAAAAAATGTTTATTCAAAGTTCAACTTCCTTTTAATGACCTTTTCATTTACACTGTTGTAATCATTGAGTATATTGTGCTCCTGGTGACAGTTATTCTACTCTGCATCAGTTCAAATAGATCTTCCCAAATTTCACTGAATTCTTGTTATTTCTTACTGCATAATAAAGTTCCATTGTGTTTGTCTACCACTGCTTTGTGAGCTTCTTCTTCTCCTCCTCCTCTCCCTCCTCCTTCTTCCTCTTCTTCCATTCCACAATTGACGGTCACTTACCTGTTATATTTCTCTTTCTTTCATTCCACAAAGAGTGCTGTTAGAAATATTTTGGGAAAAGTTGGACCTTTCTAATTTCAGAGGGTACGGCCTGTTTAGTCACATTTTTTGCATAGTTTTTATTGAAATACAAAACAGCTGAACCATTTCACAGCTCCATCAATAGTGCATTAGTGTCCCCACTTTTTTGTAGCCCCTCTGGCACTGATTATTCACATCTTCTGTAATCTTGGGCATTTTATTTAGAGTGCACTAACTCCTAATCACTCTAATTTGCATTACTCCTACATTTTCATATTGTGATTTATAGTGGGCAAATCTTCTTTTGAAAACTGCTCATCAACTTTGACCCCTTTTCTACTGGGGACAATTCTTTTTGGTGTTATATATATTTGTGCCGATTGCTTAATTATTTTAGATATCAGATATTTTTCAGTACAGTTTTTTTTTCTGTCACCCATTGTTAAAAGCTGGACTCATGCCACCTGTAAACTCCTCCAGGAAATTCCCAGTTCATAATGATGTACCTCCTTTTGATCTGACATGTTCCTTTGCTTGTGTCAGTCAAGTGTTGCTATGTTATTTTGTGTTGTAGTTCAGTGGTTTCTCTACTGATGGTGCTGCTTAAAAGCAAGGTCTATATCCTATTTAATCTCTGTACCTCTTTTATCACCTAGCACAGTGCTCTGTCAGGTAGGTGTTTAATTCATGTCTGTTGAATCAAATTGAATGATTCTTCCCACTCATGTTTTTGGACCTTTGTGTTGCCTTTCCTATCTAGAATGCACCTTTTCTCCAGATATCTCCCTGTTGAAATCTCTTCCTTCAGGGCCAGCTCAAATGACACAACATAGTATAGTGAAAAGATCACTTGATGTAGAGTCAGAAGATCTGAGTTCAAATTCTGGCTCTGCCATTTAATACCTCTGTCACATTGGCTGGCTAATAATCTGTCTGGGTCTCAATTTCTCATTGGTAAAATGCAAAGGTTGGATTAGGTCAGAGATTTTAATCTTTTTGTGTCATAAATGAAGCCTATCAATCCCTTCTCAGAATGTTTTTAAATATATAAGATTATAAAGGAAATTAATTATATTGAAATACATATGAAAATTTAAAACAAATAAGTTCATGGACTGCAGGTTAAGAATCTCTGAACTAGATGATGTTAGAATTTCCTTCCTAATTTATATCTCTGCTCCTTTGATCCTCTATGATGCCATCCCTGATTTCCCACAGCTTGAAGTGATTGTTCCTCCTTGAAATCTCTGAGTGTTAGAATGTTTCCTTTTTCAGTTGTCATGTTCATTTATGTCCAGGTCTTGTCCCCCTTCTAGACTGCCATCTCCACACAGGCAGAGATGACGGGGTGCCTCTGAATATTTTGGGGTGATTTTTGTGGCATAGTTGTAACTTCAGTCTTGTGTATGTACCATCAGTTGTGAGATCAGTTTGCCTCTGTTCCCTCCCTCCTCCCAGCTGTGAAGCATTAACTGTCTCTCCCCTGCCCCTAGCCACAAAACATTAATTCTGTCCCCTCCCTCCCCCAGCCGTACTGCACCTTCCCTGCCCCCAGCCCAGAGATTCCTCTGAAACCATTTACTCTATGGAACCGACCCAAACGAGACTCATCCATTCCCAAACTGGATAAGGTACTTCTCCTTAGGAATTTGACCTCAAATCTGACCGCTGGTTGACTTTATGATGTTTCAGGGCTAAAACCACACCTTTTGCTCCCCCTCCCTTTGGAATTCTCCCAGTGAATTATGGGCGGGGCATATGAGCAGTTGAGGTGAAGAGTGTGTGTTCCTTTAAGAATTGGCCACTCCCTGGCTCCTCCTGGGTCCCTTCCTAACTCCACCTCTGTACCCTTAATTAGCCTAATGAACTTATGATTGACAGTTTTATGTCTTTAAAAATGCCTCTCTGGCCCTTAGAACTTTGCAGGTAGGCTTTTTCTAGCAGATAGCTAGACCCCTGCCTGCTGCAGAGCAACACACTTTCAGGCTTTCTCTGATCCCCTCCCCTCCCCCTTTTGCACCTTGAGAGCTTTTTCTATTCAGGTTTCCTCACCCTAGTCCTTTTTGCCCTGTGAATCAATAAACTTTTATAAATCTGCCAAAGGACAGCTGAGCCTGTAATTCTTTTCAGACGCCGAACCTAGAAAGGATTTCTCATTAGAAATCCCCCAAAACCTGTACCTCATCAGAGACACACGTCTCATTGAAATTTTATATCTTTCTCAGTACCCAGCACAGTGCTCTGAACATACTGGGTGAATATTTAACCTGAGCTGTTGGGAATGATGCTCGTTTCAATCATCTGCTGAATGATTAGGCTAAAAACTAGCATTCATTGTTCTTGGTGGCCCACTTAAATAGGACTCAGCTCTCTGGGTTTCTCCCCAGAGTGGGGGCATATGACTGAGTGTCAGAATGATGAATGTCACTCTGTTCTAATATATGGCTTTAATTAGGCCCATATTTCTCATGTAGAAAATTAGGAGCAAGATAATTCTTTCCTGATGGGGCCATTGAGAGAATCAAATAATTTTAAAAGGATCAAAAGCTTCCTCATAGTCACACTGATGCTAATGACTATATTGTTAAAAAAAATTAGAAATAATCTTTTTTTAATATTGCATTGTTATATATTTTTTTTGCAAATTATTTTTAAATAGCATGATGGTCTTTAAGATAATTAAAAACATCCCTGAACACTGAAAAGGTATAATTATGAATCACTGTATTAAGTCAACATGCCAAAGGATATAATTATTACAAAGTTTTTGAAATATATATCCCTTTTCTTTCTTTTTAGTTGTCAGTATTCACTTTTATAAGATCTTGATCTCCCTTCCCCTCCCACTCCCCTCTTCCCCAAGATGGTAAGCAATTTGATATAGGATATAGATGTACAATCATATTAAATATGCTAGAAATAATCTTATTAATATAGAACACTGATTCGGGACATTTTTCCTTCTCAAAAACTTTTAATAGCTCCCTTTCACCTGCTATCAACAGAAGGAAATCTCAGTCTGTCATTCATTAGATGGCCACTATGGTTTATTCTCATCCTATTGATGTGACCAAGGTAAATCACTTCACTTCCTTCTATACTTTGACCTGCAATACAGGATTAAATAACTACACCCCCATTCTCACAGCTCTATTGGGAGGTAAATGTCTTGGGAAAATATAATAGACCGTAGAAATGGGAGTTCTTTATTGAAGGCCCTATGAAGTTTGACTCCAAAATATCCTTGCTGTTCTAAGGATGGTTCCCCCTCCGATAGTCTATGTTCTTTGTTCTAAAGTTCTTTCTGCCTTATATTTCATGTTCTGTATTCTAGTGTTCTTCCCTTCTCTGTCATTCTGTATTCTGAGAGCACTTTCAACTCTAACATTCTATTACTAAACTCTATGATTTTGTGAAAGCAAGTGCTTGGTAAGTATGTACTGGAACTGAATTGAGCAAAGTGGAACCCTCTTCCTCTTCCAAAGAGGTTTTTAAACCATGGTGTGTGTGTGTGTGTGTGTGTTTGTGTTGTGGACTTCTTTGACAGTTTGCTGAACTACCAAACTCTTACAGCAATAGACTCCTTTCTCAGAATAATGTTTCGTTGCATAAATAAAGGAAATTCTAGATTTCCATTGTTAGAAGTTAGTGAAAATAAAAATAATTTTTTCCACCTAAGTTCATGGACTCCCTGAAATGTATCCATGGATCCCTAAGGGCCCCAGGTTAAGAAGCACTGCTCCAAGGGAGGGTAGAGGCAACCAGTAGATACAGTCTCCCCCTCAATCCCACTGAGCATTGGTTGAATATCACCCACACGTGGACCAGAGTAATAGGACTCCTGAATTAGGATAAGAGTGAGCACTTTTGTGGAGGGTTTGACCAGAGACCACAGGGAGCTGCCTCATTCATCTGGGGATCAGGAGAGACCCCAGCAGGGAATAAAGGTCATTTCACAGTCTGGGGCAAGATCTTCAAAGATGGATTAAGAAACACCTGAGGCAAGCGCCAATAAGAAATCAGGGGAAATTGTGTGGAGGTAGGTCAATTAGAAAATTGAAAGGAAATTAATTAGGGGGCTAAGAAACAGAGGAGGACAAGAATTCATATTTTCTTTGTTGCTAGGAAGCTGAAAATTCTCAGTGGAGTATGAGATGTGACTGTCTCTGTCACCCTAAAATTCACAACAGTCACCCTTTTTCTTTATGCCCCCAGATGGACTCATTCTAATTTCTTCATCCTTGTTCTTGAAACAGCCTTTGGCCTGGTCCTTTTTTTTTTTTTTTGCTTTTTGGAGGGGGGAGGGCAGGGCAATTGGGGTTAAGTGACTTACCCAAGGTCACAAGACTAGTAAGTGTTAAGTGTCTTAGGCTGGATTTGAATTCAGGTCCTCCTGACTTCATGGCCAGTGCTCTATTCACTGTGCCGCCTAGCCACGCCCATTTGGCCTGTGTTCTCCATCAGCCAATGAGCTCTCCATCACTTTTTCATCTTGAGCTCTCATGTCCCTCCAAATCACAAAGCTTGGCTACTTTCCCCTTTCAGATTTTCCCCAGTCCTCCCTTCTTTGTTTCCTCAACTACGTTTACCACCACTCCCTCTTTGTTCCAGACCTTTACCCATTCTCTCATGGATGACTACAACCTAACCTTCTGGAAATGTTGCTTTCATTGGATTACTCTGCTATTTATGAATCAGTGAAGAAGGTAGCATGATGGAAAGGGAAGAAAAAGGCGACTTGGACTCCAGTCCTAAGTTTCCCACTAACTTGACCTGTGAGCTTGGGAAAATATCTCATTTCATACCTCTTTAAAAAGAGAAGACTGGATAGATGCTCTCCAAGGCTTATATGCATTTCCCTGCTCTAACATTTCCTATTCTATGTTCAAATGTCTCTTCCTTGCAACATTTAATTTTCCACATTCTAGGATCTCCTCTCTTCTTCGGGTGCTAAAATTTCACTTTCCAATATACTTTCTAGCTCTATGATCTTTATTCTATTAGATCAAGGAAATGAAGCGAACCCCTTCTAATTAGGCTCAGAAGACCTAGGTTTGAGTATTGGCACTGCCACTTAGGTCACAGTTACATGTCAACCTCACATGAAATGGGAGCTGGTTGGACTACATGGTCTCTGAAATTCCTATAGGTCTAACATTTTATTAATTCAGAATTCTTCATTTTGCCATTCAAGGACTTTTTTTCTTATCTATTCAAGCTATGTTTTAGGAACATAATTTTGGCTTCTGTGTGGAGGATGGCTAGGAGAAGGGAGAGCCTTGAAACAGAAAGACCAAGTAGAAGGCTATTGCCATAGTATGGGTGAGAGGTGATGGGGATCTAGGGCCATGACAGTGTGAGTAGAGAGAAGACGATAATCATGAAGGATGGTGGAAATAAAATGACCAGAATTGGCAACAGATTGGATACAGAAATGAAGGAGACTGAAGGGTTAAGAATAGTCCTGAGACTGTAAACCTGGGTGACTAGAAGGATGGCAGCATCATTGGCAGAAAAAGGAACACTAGGAAGAAGGTTTAAGGGCTTGATTAATACTTGTTGATTGGATTTCTGGACTCTAGTCAGTGAAGATGGAGCCAGGGGAAATGGAGCCAAAGAAGAGGGGACAGATGAATACTCTCCAAAATAAAATTATTTGAATGGACTCTGTTGATAGACTAAAGCAGGTAAGCACATTTTGTATTTGCTAATGGAAACAAGTATTACAGTTAATGGCCCAGGGGATCTTCGCAAAAATTCAGAGAAAAAAAATGAGAACAAACATGATCTCTCACCCAGCAGCAGACTAAAATCACTTGGAGGACTGTGAAGTCTAGGTTACTCCATTTGATAATTAGTTCTGAATCTATAATAATGATTTTGTGGGTGTGTGTGTGTGTGTGTACATAGCCTCCCTCCTCCCTTTCTCCATCCTCTCTTCTACCCCCAGCCCTTTTCTGGGCTGGCAGACTCAGAAGACAGAGAGCCAAGGCTCCTAAGGGAATCTGATTATGGCAGAATTATTGGACTAATCAGACCTTAACTGGGGGAAGTGGTCAGTTAACTTTGTAGCTCCTGGAGGGTCACGTGAACAGTGGATTCTGTAGAAACATAGAGTCAGAGAATGTTAGGATTTGCCAAAATATTGAATGTTGGAGCTGGAAAGGACTTTAGAGCAAAGCACATTTGAGTTTAAAGAGACCTTAGAATATAGAATACTAGAACTGGAAGGGACTTTAGAACATACAATGTTATAGCTGCAAGGAACCTTGATTAATTTTAATTAAATTTAACAAACATTTATTAAATGCATACTGCATGTAGAACATTCCTCCTCAGTTTGGGGAAAGGGTACAGGAGGGATAACACAGAATTGAGATGAGACAAAGTTCTTATCCTAATGGGGCTTATAGTTAGTAAGGGAAATGAGGCATATAAACAGATAACTGTAATACTCAACATTACTTGATAATGCATCAGAAAGGTGCAAAAACAAATTAAGTGAGGTTCATGGGAGAAGGCCATTACTGATTGGAGGACCAGGGGAAGCTTAATGGAGGAGGTTCCATTTGGAGCTTTGAAGGATGGTGGATATTTCACAAATGAAGAGGAGGTCATTTGAGGCAAAGTTAAGAGTACATATTTGGTGATAGGTAGCATAATCCCCTTGGCTATGGCACAGACTGTGTGGATGGAGCAATCAGAGATAAGTCTGGAAGGGTAAAATGAAATCATCCTGAGGCAGGTCAAGGGAGTTAGAACTTCACTCATCTCGAGGCAGATGGCAGAGAACCAATGCAGGTTTTTGAGTGGAGGAGTGACCTGCTCCTAGATCTATCCATATAAAAAATATTCTGACAGTGGTATAAAGAATGGATTGGAGAGAGAGTGAAGGCTGAGAACACCTATTATAATGAATATAATAGTCCAGGCTAGTGGTAATAACTACCTGTGAGGACAGAGAGGATGGATGGAAAGGGTATGAAGAATGTTTTGGAAGGTTGACAATATTTAGTGATTGATTAGATATGAAAGATGAGGGAGATGGGAGAATCAAGATTGCTCCTTAGGCTTTGAGCTTGGGTGATAGGAAGAATAATGATGCCACAGACAGAAATAGTGAAATTGGAACAGGGGCATGTTTGGAGGAGAGGTGGATTGGGCAAGACCTGGCTCAGGCTGGGTTAGTAGCTCAGGTCTTATGGTATAATGAAAGAAGACTCTCAGAGTTCATCTAAGAATGAACAAAAGGAGGTCTACAGAAGAAAAGGACTTGGAAAGAATAGAAATGATTATATTCAGCAAGGATGAGACTTTAATTCTGTGGAGCCTTATTCAGGAGGGTGCAGTACGCTGTTTTCCCTTCCAAGTCTCAGCATTAAAAATCACTCTCTGGACCCTGTAACTCCTTTGACCCACCTGGAGCAATATTACAAAGGCCCACCTTTCTCACTGCTGGGCTATAGTGACTGCACATCGTTAGTAGTGAATTCTACTACTTGTGACCAGGAGAGAGGGGAACCCTTCCATGAGGTCAAGGTAACTTCAGCTCCACTTAGATGTAACCAATGGCTCAGGTGTGTGTGTGTGTGTATTGTATGACTGTGGGATAGAAGGATGAGAGCATTCCTCTTATTTTACCTAGCTATATGAATCTTACAGGCAGTTAGATGTCCCAAGAAAGCTGTACAAAGCTATAACATCTAAAAAAGAGAAAAAGAGACATATTTACAAAGCACCAATTTGACCAAAACTGCTGGGAAAATTGGAATATTGTATGGCAGAAACTGGGCATAGACCATCATCTAATGCCGTACACCAAAATCAAATCAAAATGGGTGCATGATCTAGGTATAAAGGCTGATACTGTAAGTAATCTGGGGAAGCAAGGAGTTTACCTGTCAGAATTATGGAGTAGGGAAGACTTTATGACCAAAGAAGAGTTAGAGAGCATTATAAAATGCAAAATAGATACTTTTGATTACATTAAATTGAAAAGTTTCTGTACAAACAAAGCCAATGTAATCAAGATGAAGAGGGAAGTAGGAAATTGGGAAAGAATTTTTACAACCAGTGTCTCTGATAAAGGCCTCATTTCTAAAATATACAGGGAATTGAGTCAAATTTATAAGAAAACAAGTCACTCCCCAATTGATAAATGGTCAAAGGATATGAACAGACAAGTTTCAGAGGTAGAAATTAAAGATATCTATAAGCATATAAAAATGCTCTAAATCACTATTGATTTGAGAAATGCAAAGCAAAACAACTTTGAGGTACCACATCTCACCAGTGGCTAAGATGACAAAACAGGAAAATGCCAAAAGCTGGAGAGGATGTGGAAAAATTGGAATACTAATGCATTGTTCGTAGCGTTGTGAGCTGATTCAACCATTCTGGAGGGCAATCTGGAACTATGCCCAAAGGGCTATAAATAATTGCATAACCTTTGACCCAGTAACACCACTTCTGGGGTTGTATCCCAAAGAGATCACAGAAGCGGGAGGAAGACCCATATGTACAAAAATATTTATTGCAGCTCTCTTTGTGGTGGCAAAAAACTGGAAGTTATGGGGATGCCCATTAATTGGGGAATGGCTAAACAAGTTGTGGTATATGGATGTAATGGAATACTATTGTGCTATAAGAAATGGGAAGGAGATGGACTTCATATCTGCCTGGAGAGGGTTATGCAAACTGATGCTAAGTGAGAAGAGCAGAACCAGGAGAAATTTGTACAAAATCACAGACACATAGTCTGTGTCATGACCAACTTTGATAAACTGGACTCTTCTCAGCAACGCACAATTATAAGACATCTTTACAAGTCTCAGGATGGAAGGAGATGTCTACATTCAGAGAAGGATCTAGAAAGAACAGAGTTTAAATGGAGACAAGCAAACTACATACTCTCGTTCTTTTCCATGTTTGATTTTATTTCCTCTTTCCCATTGTTCACTCCATTGGTTGCAACCCTTCTTTACAACCAGACTAATGTCCAGTGTGAAAGTATTTGCAGATCCTATACTTGATTGCATGCTGCCATGGGGAGGAGGGCGAGGGAGGGGAGAAAACTTGAGACTCAAGGGATTGTAGAACTGAATCTTGTAAACTAAAAGTAAATAAACAAATCATTTTTTAAAAAATAAATAAATAAATAACCCACCAATAAGATAAGCCTTTTGATTTGCTTCTAGGAAAAATACCAACTCCTTAGCCCAGCATTAGTGTACAACATCTGGCTGCCTCCAGCCTTTACAATCTTTTTTTCGTATTACTTCCCCCACCTTCTTGCACATTCTGTTGTCAAACTGGACTGCTGGCTTTGCCTTCTGTAGGAAGTCTCATCTCCCACCTCTGTCTAGGTGGCACCATGTCTGAATGCACACCCTCCTCACCTCTGCCTTTTAGAATACTTGTTTTCTTTCAAAGCCCTGCTCAGGTACCACCTTGGTTATTGGTTGGTTGGTTGGTTGTTGTCCTTAGTTCTCAAAGAGGACCAAAATGAAATCATTATGTTGAGGTCAAGATACAATGTGTCCAGCTGTGGCCGAGCAGTCCAATATGAGCTCAGAAGGTTCTACCACAGGTTAGGGACACAGGTGGATTTCTTTTAACTTGCACATGAATTAGATTTATAGGATCACAGATCACAAGGAAGGATTTTAGAGACCTTCCCATCCAACCCCCTCATTTTGCAAATGAGAAAACTGAGTCATGAAGAAGTTGAATGATTTGCCCAGGGTCATACAGTGTCTAAGGCAGGATTTCAACTCATCTTTCTGACTCCATGTCTAGCAGTCTATACGATGTATAACCAGGTCTTTTCTTTCTTTTGAAAAAAATCATTTATTTCATTAAATATTTCCCAATTATATATTTAAAATGTTTAACAATCATTTTTCTTTAATTTTGAGTTCTAAATTCTCTCCTTTTCCCTACCCATCCCCTCTTTGAGAAGGTAAGCAATTTCGTATTGATTATGCATGTGATGCCATGCAAAACCTATTTCCTAATTAGACATTTTGCAGAAGAAAACATACACACATACGCAAAAGAAAAATAAAGTTAAAAAAAGTATGCTTCAACATGCACTCAGAATTCATCTATTCTCTCTCTCTGGAGGTGGATAGTATTTTTCAAGGTTCCTTTGGCACTGTCTTGGACCTTTGTCTTGAACAGAGTGGCTAAGTCTTTATGTTTTCCTGGTTCTGCTTAATTCAGTTTGTATGATTTCATATAATTCTCCCCAGGTTTTTCTGAAAGCATCCTGCTTATCATTTCTTATAGCAAAATAGTATACCATCACAATCATGTACCACAACTTGTTCAGCCATTTCCCCATGGATTGGCATCCCCTCAATTTCCAATTCTTTATCACCACAAAAAGAGATGCTATAAATATTTTTGTATAAATAGGTCTTTTTTCTTTTTCTTTGATCTCTTTGGGATACAGACCTCATAATGCTATTTCAGGGGAAAAGGATATGCACAGTTTTATAGCCCTTTGTCCATAGTTCCAAATTGCTATCCAGAATGGTTGGACCAGTTCACACCTCCGACAACAATGTGTTAGTATCCTTATTATTCTGTATCCCCTCTGACATTTGACACTTTTCTGTCATATTAGCCAATCTGATAAGTGTGAGGTAGTATCTCAGTTGTTTTAATTTCCATTTCTCTTATCAATAGTAATTTAGAGCATTTTCTGAAATGTGACTATTGATAGCTTTGCTTTCTTCTTCTGAAAACATTGTGTTCATATCCTTTGACCACTTATCAACTGGGGAATGACTCATTTTTTATAAATTTGACTCAGTTCTCTATATATTTAAGAAATAAGGCCTTTACTAAAGAAATTTGCTATAAATATTTTCCCAGTTTCTAGTTTTCCTTTTGGCTATATTAGTTTTATTTGTGTGAAAGCTTTTTAATTTCATGTAATCAAAATGATCTATTTTACTTCCCATAATTGTCTCTGTGTCCTGTTTGGTCATGAATTCTTCCCTTAACCATAGATCAGACAGGTACATCTTTTCATTATCCCCTAGTTTACTTACTCATATCTGTTCCACTGAGCCATCACTCTATTTCTTAGCTAGTACCAAATTATTTGATTATTAGGGCTTTATAATGGAGTTTGAAATCTGGAACTTATTGGCTACCTTCACATTTTTTTTCATGAATTTCCTTTATATTCCTGACCTTCTAATCTTCCAGATGAATTTTGTTATTTTTTCTAGCTCTGTAAAATAATTTTTGGTAGTTTGGTTGGTATGGCACTGAATAAGTAGATTAATTTAGGTAGAATTGTCACTTTTATTTTACTGACTTAGCCTATACATGAGCAATTTATAATTCTCAGATTGTTTGGGTTTGTATTTATTTGCATGAAAAATATTTTCTAATTATGTCCATATAATCCCTGGCTTTGTCTTAGCAAGTATACTCCCTAGGATTTATATTGTTTGATGTTATTTTAAATAGAATTTCTCTTTCTATCTTTTCCTGCTGGGTTTTGTTGATAGTATATAAAAATGCTGATGAGATATATGTGTTTATTTCATATCCTGAAACTTTACTAAAGTTGTTAATTCTTTCAACTTTTTTAGTTCCTTCTTTAGGGTTCTATGAGCATAACATCATATCATCTGCAAAGAGTGATACATTTGATTACTCACTGCCTATTTTTATTCCTTCAATTTCCTTTTCTTGTCTTATTGCTATAGCTAGCATTTCTATTACAATATTGAGTAATAGCAAGGATAATAGATATCCTTGCTTCACTCCTGAATTTATTGGAAAAGCTTCAAGTTTATCCCCATTATAGATAGTTTGTTCTTGGTTTTAGATAGATACTACTTATCATTTTAATAAAGGTTCATTGATTCCTATATTTTCTAGTGTTTGTAATAGGAATGGGTGCTGTATTTAGTCAGACCTTTTCTGCATCTATTGATATAATCATAAGATTTTGTTGTTTGATCACTGATATGGTAAATCATCCTGATAGTTGATATTGAACCAGCCCTTCATTCCTGATATCAATTCCACCTTGTCATAGTGTATGATCTTTGTGATATATTGCTGTAATCTCCTTGCTAGTATTTTATTTAAAAATTTTGCATCACTATTTATTAAGGAAATTGTTCTTTGGGGTTTTTTTTTTCTGTTTTTCTTCTCCCTGGCTTAGATATCAAAACCTTATTGTGTCATAAAAGAAATTTGGTAGAACTCCTTCTTTACCTATTTTAGAAAAACAGTTTATATATTAGTGAGATTAATTGTAGGGATTTTTTCTTAGGAGCTCATTGATGGTTTGTCCAGTTTTTTTTCTAAGATAGATTTAAGTATTCTATTTCATCTTCTGTTAATCTGGGAAGTTTATATTTTTATAAATATTTATCCATTTCGCTTGGATTGTCAGTTTTACTGGTATATAATTAGGCAAAATAACTTCTGACAATTGCTTTAATTTCATCTTCACTGGTGGTGCATTCATGTTTTTCATTTTTGATACTAGAAATTTGTTTTTCTTCTTTTAAAAAATCAAATTAACTAATGGTTTATCTATTTTATTTTTTACCCATAAAACAAGCTTCTTGTTTTGTTTATTAGTTCAATTTTTAAAAACTTATTATTCTTTCCTTTAATTTTCAGGATTTCCATTTTAGTGTTTAATTAGGGATTTTAAATTTTTTTCTAGTTGTTTTTTTAATTGCATGGCTTTTTCTTAGTTGCATGCATCAATGCATTGATCTTATCTTTCTCTCTTTTATTGATGTAGAGTTATAAAATTTCTCCTAAGTACTGCTTTGGCTGCATATCACAAATTTTGGAATGTTGTCTCCTTTTCATCAACTTCAGTGAAATTATTGATTGTTTCTATGATTTGTTATTTGCCCCACTCAATCTTTAGGATTAGATTATTTAGTTTCCAATTAACTTTTGAACTATGCTTCCATGGCCCTTTATTAAATGTAACTTTTATTGCATTATGGTCTGAAAAGTGTTCACTTAATATTTCTGGTTTTCTGCATTTGTTCATGAGGTTTTTTATGCCCTAATGCATGGTCAGTTTTCAGGAAGGTGCCATATACAGCTGAGAAAAAAGTATATTCCTTTCTATTGCCGTTCAATTTCTCCCAGATGTCTATTATATCTAACTTTTTTAAGATTCTATTCATCTCCTTGATTTTTTTTTTACTTATTTTATGGTTATATTTCTCTAGCTCTAAGAAGGGGAAATTGAGCCCCCCACTCCCCACCCCCACTAGCATAGTTTTACTGTCTTATCTCTTCCAGTAACTCATTTTATTTTTCCATTAGGAATCTAGATGTTATGCCAGTTGGTACATATATATTTAGTAGTGATGTTACTTCATGGTCTAGTGTACATTTTACCAAGATGTAGTCTCCCTGTTTATCTCTTTTAATTAGGTCTATTTTTGCTCTTGCTTTGTCTGAGATCATGATTGCTCCCCCTACCTTTTTTACTTCAGCTGAAGAATGATAGATTTTGCTCCAGCCCCTTATTTTAACTTCCCCGGTGTTACTACATTTTAAATGTTCCTTGTAAACAACATATTATTGGATTCTGTTTTTTAATATATTGTGCTATCAGCTCCTGTTTTATGAGAGAGTGCATCCCTTTCACATTCACAGTTATGATTACTTACTATGTATTTGCCTCCATCCTACTTTCTTCTTTTCGTTCTTCTCTTTCTCTTTTTAACTTGACCCTCCTCTAAAGTTTGTTTTCCTTCTGACCACTGCCTTCTTTTATCTGCTCTCCCTTTTTCACCACTTCTCCTTTTTTTATCCCTTTCTTCTCCTACTTCCTTTTAGATAATATAGATATCTATTAACAATTGAGTATATACATATATATATGTATAAGTAATATATATATATATATATATTCCCTCTTTGAACCAATTTAAATGTGAGTAAAGTTCAAACATTGCCCACTCGTCCCTCCTCTGTAAAAGCTTTTCCCTATGTGTCTCTTTTATGTGAGCTAATTTTCCACATTCTTCCTTTCCCTTCCTTGCTCTCCCAAGGCATCCCTTTGTATTACCTATCCTTTTTTTTCCACATCATATAAACATAATCAACTTACTCCCACATCCTCTTTCTATGTAGAATCCTTTGAACTGCCATAATAATAATGAAATTCTTAGAAAATACATGTATCATCTTCCTACATAGAAAAAAAAACAGCTTAGCCTTGTTGAGTCCTTTATGATTTCTTGATATTATGTTTTTATGCTTTACTTGAGTCTTGTATTGAAAAAATAAATTTTTGATTCACCCTTGGTGTTTTCATCAGGGATACTTAAAAGTCTTCTGTTTCATTAAATATCTACTTTTCCCTTGAAGGACTGTACTCATTTTTGGTGGGTAGGTTATCCTTGGATGTGATCCCAGCCCTTTTGCTTTATAGAATATTCATATTCCAAGCCCTCCACTTATTTAATATGGTAGCTCTAAATCTTATGCGATCCTAACTGGCATTCTGTACTATTCCCATGATTTCTTTGACCTGGAAGCACTACAATTTGGCTGTAATATTTCTGGGAGTTTTCATTATGGGATCTCCTTCAGGTAATGACTGCTAGATTCTTTCAATTTCTATTTTACCATCTGAATTTAGGATATTAGGGCATTTTTTCTTGATGATTTCTTGAAATGTGCTGTCTAGACTATTTAATCATGACTTTCAAGTATTCCAATAATTCTTGAGTTATCTCTCCTCAATCTATTTTCTAGGTCAGTTGTTATTTTAAAGTTGTTTCAGGGTGGCTAGGTGGCACAGTGAATAGAGCACCAGCCTTGGAACCGGGAGGACCTGAGTTCAAATGTAGCCTCAGACACTTAACACAAAAAACTAGCCATGTGACTTTGAGCAAGTCACTTAACCCCAATTGCCCTACCTTCCCCCTCCCAAAAAGAAAAAAATAATTTTAAAATGTTTAAAAAAAATAATAAATTTTTTGGAGGGAGATATTGGGATAGTTCAGATTTCTTTTCAGAGTTTTCAGCCCTACCATCTTGATTCGACCTCCAGAAGTCTGTACCTGGTCTTTTTTTTTTTTTGATGTTATTAATCTCCTTCAGGCATAAACTCAAGGGATCTCTGGATTACAGAATATAAACAATTTTGTAACTTTTCTTGCATAATTCTATATTGTTTTCCAAAATGGTTGAAGCCATTAATGCCTCCATCAGTAAGTGTGTAACACATAATAGGTGCTTAAGAAAGATAAATGTAAAGTCTTGCACTTGGGTTCAGTTGAACTTCAGGTATAAAATGGGAGAGGTGTGGCTAGATAGCATTTTACCTGTGGAAAAAAGGGTAGTTTTAATGGAGAGCAAGTACAGTATGATTCAGTAATGTGATAGAGCAGTGAAAAAAAAATCCTAATGCGATCTTAGGTTGAATTAAGAGATGTAATGTCCAGTACTGCTTTCTGACCTAATCAGACCACATTTATAGATTGTAAATTCTAATTCTGAATACAGGTCATCCAGAGTAGGGCAGTAGGTTGAGGAGAAATCTAGAAAACATGCCATATAAGGACTACTTGGAAGAACTGGGGTGCATAGTCTCGAGAAAGGAAGACTTAGGGGGCATGTAAAAAAACATTTGAAGGGTTGTCATATGGAAAATGTTTTAGATTTGTTTTTATTGGCCCCAGAAGGCAGAACTAAGAATGATGGGTAGAAGTTGAAAGGTGGTAGATTTTGACTCAATATAAACAAAACAAAACTTGTGAGAGGATTTTTAATTTGGGAAGAGGGAGGAGCAACCATCTTCAAATACCTACTATGTGCCAGGCACTGTGTTAAGTGCTTTTCAGATATCATCTCATTTGATCCTCTTTGTCTCCCTCATCAATAGTGGAATGGGATTCTTTGGGAGGTAATGAATTCCCTATCATTGAAAGTCTTCAAGTGGAGTCTCAGTAAGATTCAAAACTGACATTCTTACAACACTATGATTTGTGAAATGCCTTACACTCATTATCTCATTTGTGCTTCTAAAATTAAACTCTGTAAAAAGGATGCTATACTTATCCCCATTTTTAGATGAGGAAGTAGGCTCAGAGAGACTGTGTGTGTTATATGCTCACAATCATGAAGCTAATAAATTAATTCTATTCCAGGTTTCTATCACACTAGGTGTGATAGAAATGTCTTAGCCACTATCATGTTGCTTTTCAATGACCACTTGTTGGGAATATTATAAATCAGCGGTTCTCAACCTGTGGGTTATGTTCAATTTGTAACAATGAAAATACATCCTGCATATCAGATATTTACATTATGATTCATAACAGTAGCAAAATTACACTTATGAAGTAGCAACAAAAATAATTTTATGGTTGAGGGCCACCACAACATGAGGAACTGTATTAAAGGGTAGCAGCATTAGGAGGGTTGAGAACCACTGTTATAAATGGATCTTTTGTTCAGGTACAGGCTGGCTTAGATCTTGAGGCCTTTACAATCCACCTCTGAGATGCTAGAGATAAAGAGGGAGAAAGGAGGAAAGGAAAGTAGGACAAAAGGAGAAGGAAAGGAAAGGAAGAGAAAAGAAAAGGAAAAAACTAAAACAAAGAAAAGTTCTTCTGGATTTCAGCACAAGGCCTCTGCTCAGGACAAGGAAAGATATGACAAAGGAGCGGCATCATCCTTTTAATCCCCAGTCTCAATTTTCTCATCTATGAATAAATGGTTGGATGAGATGATCTCTGAGGTCCCCTCCACCTCTAAAATTCTATCTTTTTAGATATATTCCACCTCTGCCATTTTATATTCAATATTCTAAGGTTTCTACTAGGTCTGTAAATCTCTGGGCTTATGATTAGAAAAGGTCTGACTTCCTGGAATTCTTTTTACAATCTTCAATTTCCTCAGAAATATCTTTCTAATACATTAATTTTTGTCACCAGCCTTTATTGTAGGAATCAACGCCCCAAATATTATAGCTAGAAATTGCTTTGTGTCTATGTCTCTCTTAAGTCTGCAGGAGTCAATTTATTTCTTTGGACCTTTTGTAGTGAGTCAAAAAAATCCATCAATTAGATTTCCTGGAACATCTACGAGGCCAGGAAGTGCCTATGTGAGATAGACTGTGGTTCAGGAAGTCCCAGTCCTACTGCCTGAAATTCCCCCCATTAGGGAGTCGTTGGGTTGAATATTCATTGTTCTATAAAATCAAACACCTCTGGAAGAGTTGGGGCTATCAATAATTTACCACCTTCTTCCTAATATTAACCCTAACACCAAATGGGAATGTGTTGACAATATTCAACCAAATATTATTAAGCACCTATGCATGCAGAACAGTGTGCTCCGTTCTTGGGGCAGCCAAGTTTTAGATGAGATCCAGACCCTACCCTCATGGAGGTCATAGTAAGGGGACAGGACATCAAACAGATAAATATACTGCACAAACCTAAATGCCTTATAAGGCATGTGGAGCCATGTGGAATGGAGGAGAGGTTATTACCAGTGGATAGGAGGGAACATTTAAAAAGCTTTACAAAGATGGATAAGAATCCAGTAAGGAAGGACATTTCAGGCAGAAGGAATAGAGAATGGAAAACTATAACAATATGAGAATATATGACATTTTAAAGGGCATAATTAATCAGTAAGTATTTACTTAATACCAATTATATGTAAAGCATTGTGCTAGGCTCTAGGGGAAAAGGACAAAGAAGACAATAATCCTCTACTGGCGTGGTGTTAATATTGTGTTCGGGAGATGGCATGTAAATACAAAATAAATAAGAGGTTGGTAAATACGAAGTCATGAGGAAAGGCTTCATGTAGAAGGTGATGCTTGAGTTGAGTCTTGAAGGAAGTTAGGAATTCTGTGAGGCCAAGGGGAGGAGGGCGTACAAGATGGTCTATGCAAAAGCATCAAGACAGAGTATAATATGCCATGTGTGGAGAACAGGGAGAAACCCCGTTTGACTTCACCAAAGGGGAAGTCATGTAGAATGGAGCTGGGAAGAGGAGAACAGGGTTATGTTAAAAGAGAAATTGAATGAAGACCAAGTAGGATCTGGAAGTAGGCTCTAAAATTTCAGGGGTGAGTTCCCCTTCATTGGAAGAATTTCAGGAGAAGCTAGATGACATTTTTCAGGGACATTGTTCAGGGAGAGATTAGGCTTAATATCCTTTAAAATGCTTTCCAACTTTGAGATACGTGTCCTTCATAGGATTTGTCAAGCCTCATGTTCACTCAGCAAGCCTGAGGAATGTCTGAGTGTCAATCAGTCAGGCCTGGGCTTTCCAGGGCATTGCTATGGAAACTGGAGTTTTTCCCAGAATACTGCCACAGGCCTCTTTCACCAGTGGCATTCTGTCTGGGGTCCCCCCCCCCCAGCATAATAATATAACACCTCCTATGTATGGAACACTGTGCTAGATACTGGGGAAGGCACCGTTTTAAAATAAGATGCAGTACAGTCAGAGGATAAGACAGATACTTTTAATTTATAGCATTACATGCATCAGAGAGGTCCAAAGCAAAGTATTATGTGAGATCTGGTGGCAAAGGTCGTTATGAAATAGGTCCCCTCACTCTAATTTCAGAGACATCCTGCCTTTACTCAACTTTTAATTTCCCCCAATGTCTAATAAAATACCATGTACCCAGCAAGTGGCTCATAAATGTTTGCTGTTCTTAATAGTGAAACCAATGATCCTCAAGTTTCTATGTTTGAATGAATTAAAGGAATTATTAAATTCTTACAATCTGCCATGAACTGTGTGAAGTACTAGAATACAGACATCAAAGTTAAAACAGTCTCTACCCTCAAGAAGCTCACATTCTTTTTTTTTTTTTTGGAGGGGGGGAAGGCAGGGCAATTGGGGTTAAGTGACTTGCCCAAGGCCACACGGCTAGTAACTGTTAAGTGTCTGAGGTCGGATTTGAACTCACATCCTCCTGACTCCAGGGCCAGTGCTCTATTCACTGGGCCACCTAGCTGCCCCCAGAAGCTCACATTGTAATAGGGCAAGGGTTCTTAACTTGGGCTTTGTGAACTTATTTTTGTAATATTTTGATAACTGAATTTCAATTTAGTTGATTCCATTTGTGTTGTTATGTTTTATTATATATATTCACAAACATTATTCAGGAAAGGGTATTACCCCTTAACCTATCCTTTGTTTAATTCCCCCACTAACCAATTTTGCTGAGTCCTTTCTAGTTCAAACACCATGTGCCTTAACAGAAAAAAAAGGGTGAAACAAAAGTTGAGTGATTCTTCCCTCCTTCTGTCACTCTGTACCAATATACCTTCTGCTCTAAGAGGGACGACATGGCAGAATGTTTGGGAAGCTAGCCAGGGAGTTAGAGTTGAGTTGAGTCTTGAAGGAAGTTAGGAATTCTGTGAGGCCAAGGGGAGGAGGGCGTACAAGATGGTCTATGCAAAAGCATCAAGACAGGATATAATATGCCATGTGTGGAGAACAGGGAGAAACCCCGTTTGACTTCACCAAAGGGGAAGTCATGTAGAATGGAGCTGGGAAGAGGAGAACAGGGTTATATTAAAAGAGAAATTGAATGAAGACCAAGTAGGATCTGGAAGTAGGCTCTAAAATTTGACTCACACTGACTTTGTAATGCTAAATCTACTCATTTCTTAGTGCTCCCAGGCTACACTTTTGTTAAGGGGTTCTAGATCTTTTGAAACATCATGGACCCTTTTGGTACTCTGGTGAAGCCAACAGATCCCTTCTCAGAATCGAGGTTTGTGGCCTACATTCATAATTGAGGAAAATACTAAATTTAAGTTAGTGAAAAAAAATATATATGTATATGTATTTTTTTCTCATTTGCATTTGCAGATCCCCTGAAATCTATGTATCCCTAGGTTAAGAGCCCTTGCCTTAGACCAGGGGTGGGGAACCTGTAGCCTTGAGGCCACATGTGGCCTTCTAGGTCCTTGGGTGCGGTTTTTTGACTAAGGCCAAGTTTTACAGAACAAATCCTTTCGTTAAGGGGATTTGTTCTGTGAAGTTTGGATTCACTCAAAGGGCCACACTTGAAGACCTAGAGGGCCACCTGTGGCCTTGGAGCTGCAGGTTCCTTAGACAGTAAATTGTCACATAGATGCTGATATTCTTTGGTACAGGAAGTCCTTCCCTAGAAGCCCCTCTATGAATGCAGTTCCAGGTTTTGTTTCAACAAACCAACAAACAAAAAATTCTGAAACAGGGAATCCTCTCCTTTCTTTAATCTTTCTCTTTCTCCTAAAATATATAGTATCCTTTGCTTTTTATCTCTAGCCTCATCAAATTCCTATCTCCTGCTTTCCTGATACTATTCTTGTAAGTCTGTGCTATGCTTTCTATTCATCCTCTGTCCCCATTCTTGCTTCCATTTTCTATGTGAGTTTACTACGTATGTGGATTGGTCTATTTAGACAACATTCTCCTTTGTTATTTATTAGAGTTGTTGCTCTGTATCTTTAGAATTTTATTCTTGAGAATTTCCTATTCCACTGAGCTGGGGCCTCCTATGGAATTTTAGGCCAGGGGTTTCTATCTTCAGTTTCTCTGAGCTCTTTAAAAGTCTGTCCTTTTAAACTTTATGGTACATAAAAGACTTTGCCTGGATTTCTTTTTTCCTTCTCTGCGACAAATTCTAAAAGCCTGGTCATTCATTTCTCATCAGTTCCTCTGAAGCCAGTAGTTCCCACTTGTTGGTGAGAATTATATCCTGAATAAATACTGCCTTTGCTTTTTCCTCCACTTTTTGAAGGATGAAACAATCATTACAGAAACTATTAACTGTTCTGCTCTTTGCAGAGAAGTATGGGAGATTCTGGATAACTGAAGCCTCTTATCACTAATGTCTGGATTGTGATTTGTTTTTCGAACTCCTCGTCTTTTTCTTCTTTCTGCCCAGGTAATTGATGGTCCATTCATTCTGATGACATCACTTTTTTTCTTCCTCTGTTGCCTCCACCCAAATATTCTCTACTGGGCTCCCCTAAGCCCCCAGGTTCCTGAATCCAATGAAAAAATCTTCTTAATCCAACGCCATTCTGTCCCTCCCCCTTTTACTTATCCCGTTACTTTTGAATAAGCCACGCCCTTCCAGATCCAAATTCTAATCATGGGCCCCACCCCCCAAGTACTCATGATATCTTTTGACTTCAGATTTGCCTCCTTGCCTTGGCTGCTGTGGTTGGCACAGCTTGCTACCCATACCTTGTTGAGTTTGTGTGCAGACTTCTGAGGCCATGGATTTTATTGTGGGCTCCTTTCTTGGATTTTGAATTTCTGTGAATTTCTGGACCCCTTGAATGTTATTCCTCATACACGACAGCTATTCTCCATCATATTTAGCTTGGTGGAGATACCCAAGCAGGCACTTTTCTCTCTTTCTTTTCAGCTTAAAGCCGCTTGATTGTATTTGCGTGACACCTGACCTATACATTCTTTTTACCGTTAATTTTAATTTTTTTTTACAATTTACAATTCCAGAACAACTTGTTTTTGTTTTTATATTACCCTGACTTCTGAATATATTCTTCCTTATTCTCCCATGCAGAGAACCATCCTTTGTCCAAACATTTGTGAAAGGAATCTAAAATCTTACCATATAGGAAAATAGAAGGGGAAGGAGATGAGATGGGTAGTGGTAGAAGGGAGAGCAGATTCTGGGAAGTGGTAATTGGAATCTACACTGTCATGGGTGGGGGAGGGGAGAGATGGGGAGAAAATTTGGAACTTAAAATCTTGGGGAAGTGAATGTTGCAAACAAAAAATATAAATAAATTGAAATGTGAAAAAAATAAAATAAAATTCCAAGCAAGAAAAAAGAAAAAGAAAAAAAAAAGCAATTTGGTAAATCTAACCAGCATAGAGAGGATATGCAATGCCCCCCACCCATAATTTCCCACTTCTGCGTTATGGAAGCAAAGGTTTTTTCTCTTCTCTTCACCAGGTCTTTAGTTTCTGTTTTTGTTGTCTTAGCTTACATGGTTTTAGTCATTGTGTATGTTGCTTCCCTGGTTCTCTTGACTCTTAATTGGTTCATGTGTTTCCTTATGCTTCTTTGAAGTCTTCATATTTATATTTTCTTATGGTTCAGTATTATTCCATTATGTCCACATACTACAAATTGTTTAGTCCTTCACTGATTGATGGCCATCTGCTTTCTTTTCATTTATTTTCTACCATGAAAAGTATTGTTAGGTATATTTTGGTATAGATTCTCTTTCAGTCTCTTCTGCCCTTGAGATAGATTCCTAGCAGTGGGATCACTGGGATCTAGCAGTAGGGATGTCATAGTGACTTTTTAGCAGAGTTTCACATTGCTTTTCAGAATGGTTGTACCACCTTGAATTACTACTAGCAGTATATTGGTGTCCTTGCTCTTCCCAGTGCCTCCAATGTTGAGTAACAAATATATTCTCAGCAGAGCTTTTTAGGTACATTCCTCCATACCCAAGAGCTTATGATTCCTTTATTTTAAACCATGGTCTAGAAATCCATATTTTTAACGTTGTTTTCTTCTCAACTCTGCTTTTCTTGTGTGAAGACCCTAATTTCAAACAACAGCTTAATGAAAACACTATCTGTTTCTCTAAGGCAGCAGTTCTCAGCCTGTGGGTTGTGTTCAATTTGTAACAATGAAAATACATCCTGCATATCAGATATTTACATTACGATTCATAACAGTAGCAAAATTACAGTTGTGAAGTAGCAATGAAAATAATTTTATGGTTGGAGGGGTCACCACAACATAAGGAACTGTATTAAAGGGTCACAGCATTAGGAAGGTTGAGAATCACTGCTCTAAGGTCTTCAATTTCTTGCCCAAGACTTCATAATCTTTAGTGATAATTTCTAGATTTAATTGAACAGTATCATTTTTATCCATGTAAATCATGAGAAGTGAGTAACAGACATCTAGTTATTGGTACTACCAGAAGTGGCTAGTAGTCATTGGACAAGTAATATAAAAATTAAAATTCCAAGTTTACAGATGAGGAGAAGTGACTTGGCCAAGGTTACACCACTTTTATGGGACAGAGTCAGGATTAAACCCAGATCTTTCTAGCTCCAAAGTCCAGTGTGCTCTCAATTGTGTCACCTTCTTGAAAGTAAATGATGGATACCTTCTGATTTTGGAGGTTAATGAATTAGGTGTGCTTCATTGCCATTTTTGGTTAGGGTCTGTATGCAAAAAAGCCATGGAATTTTTAAAAAATCAACCATTAATAAAAGCTGTTTTATATTTGGAATAGTGGTAAAATTCTTGAACTTAGAATCAGAAGACTTGGGTTGCAGTTCTAGGTCTATTCTTTACCAGTTCTGCAACTAGGGAATGTATCTTAACATTCCCGAGACTCAGTTTTCCTCATTTGTAAATTGGGATAGTGATCTTTGTCTCAACTACCTCATAGGACTAGTGAAATGATGAAATGAAATTATGTATGTGAAAGTGCTTGTGAAGCCTAAAGTCCTTTATGAATGAACATGCTTTAATGATTCCATGGAGAAATAGCATTCATCATGGCAAACAGAAGTTCTATAGGATTATTATTATTGTTGCTAATAATAATAGTAATTTCTAACTTTTTAACACTGCTTTGTCATTTGCAGGATGTTTTCCTTCCCAAACTCCCAGCAGATAGACAGTACAGCAATTCACTCCAAGGAGTGAATTGTCCAGGGTGAAACAGTAAATGGAAGAGCTGGGGCTGAATTCAGTTTCAGGTATTTTTTTTACTATGTCATTAACCAAATGAGACTCTTTTTTTATCTGAGTAGACAAAGGAAGCTAGCTAGTTGATATTAAAAAATCTAAAAAGCCAATGTTCCAAATATTAAAGACTTTAAAATAATTCTGTCAAAAATAAGGTAATGACTAAATGACTAAACTTGATCACCTATGACTCAATCAGGGAAAAAGAGCCATAAACAAGATTTAGACTAGATTTTTTTTCATGCAATTGCTTCAAAAAAAGTCTTCAGCATGTTTTAGATGGTTGTTGAAAATGGGGGGGGGGGGAAAGCTAATGTGAATTGTGTTAATGCTCTGGTTGAAAGTAATACCTTGTCTTTCAAAAGGTCTTTCAAAACAATACTTGAGGGTACCCTCATTAGAAGAAATACACACACATATATGATATATATTCAATTCATTTATGTGAATCATAGTGTAATACCCTACATAATAACATTGCCTTTACCAACATAATTTTCATTGTAACGCTTTCAACAGGTTCTAAACAAACACAATCATAACCATGAAATGCTGCTATCATGTCCCAGCCATTGAGACAAATGCAAATTATATGATCCAACTACAGAACTAATTGCCCTGTATCACGTGGTTTCAACTGATATCATGTGCTCAAAAAATCAATTAATGATTGTGGCAGACCATACCTATTTAGAATGATAGGATCTTAGAATGGTAGAATTAAAATGGGGTCTTAGTTCATAGAAAGGCCCACCCTAATATTGAAATTAGATCATAGAATGTTAGAGTTAGAAGAGACTAGAATATTGTGTTATAGCTGAAAGAGTCCTTACTATAGAATATTGGAACCAGAAGATATCTTGGAAGATGGAGTTTTATGGTAGAGCCAGAAATGAATTGAGTGATTCTGATAAATTCTGGCTTCTATTTCTGGTCAGGACTTCTTGATCATGGAATTCTGAGATTCTGGAGAAATCCAACCATGGGAATCGTATCACCCACTTCTCTGGAGGTCCCAAAACCATCTGCCTTGAATCAAATCTTAGATGGAGTAAGGAGATTAATTGTCCCCATTTCTATACTGCTTTATAGCTACTATCTTTGTTGATCCTCACAACTGGGGAGGGAAGAGGGTCAAGGAGTATCACCTCCATTTTACAAAGGAGATAACTGAGCTTTAGAGGTCAGTCTCACTTCTGATTCCTTCATTCCAGAATAAGGAGGAAGAGTCTTTCTTCAGCAGATCCTAGGGGGTCCCTGGACATGTCTCAACAATCCCTAGACCTTTTGTCATGTGTTCGGATTCTTGCCTGTTTAGCAAAGCTTTAGATAGAGTAATTTCCAATATTCATTTCATTTGCTTAGAAGATGCCATGCTGCTGACTCCCACTGGACAAAAGCAGTGCCATCCAGTAGTACAACATTACTCAACATTCCCCCTCAATTCATTTACTTAATGTTTGCAAAAATGCTTAGGAAAGGAATTTTACTGAAAGCCATATCTCCAATGCTCTTCTGAAAGCTTGATCAATGGGAACAATTTTCACCTCTGCCAAGGTTCAACAAAGCAGGTTAGTCACACATTGTATTGTCTTTAGTTTTCATATAGTACAAGTTTAGCAGAGATGGTTTGTATACTTCCATCCTTTATAACATGTACATTCACTACACATTTGTTAATAAAAATCCAGGTGGTAGAATGGAATCAATCTTGGAGTAAAAAGATATGAATTTGTTACTAGGTTGTGTGACTTTGAACAAGTCAGTTTACTTCCATGAGCTTTCAGCTGCCTTGCCTATAAAATGGGTATAATAATACCTGTATAGTACCTATAGTCCCTCCTGTTAGTGTAGAGGGCCACCAGAAATGCTACTCAAGGTACTCTCTGAATATTCATCCACTCAAAATCCACATCTCATAAGTCTCTACCAATATATTTACTTTTACCCTTCAGTAAGAGTACGTAATTAATTGAAAGCAAAGAATTTGATAAAAGCGTATAGCAATTGAAATGAATAGAGTAGGAAAATAGCGATAGAACTGTCCCCTCTGTAACCTAGGGTGTGTTGTTTTTCAGTTGTTTCAGTTGTGTCCACTCTTTGTGTTCCCATTTGGGGTTTTCTTGGCAAAGATATTGGGGTGGCTGGTTATTTCCTTCTCCAGTTCGCTTTAGTTAGAAAATCCACTTTAACTCCAGTTATTTCCTAATTGCCAGCCTTCTTTGCTCCTCAAGTCATTTCAAGGACTTCCTTACAACAAACTCTAGAGGGCGTGAGGATCAGGCAGATTCATACAGCCCCCAAGATCCTTTAGGCTTTGCCATGCAAATGAACCTGAGATCTCATGAAGACTAATCTGAGAGGAGGAGGTCAGTACCTTCCTCCTGGCCCACGTTCCTGCCTTTATTATAAGTGTGTCACCATCACTGAATCTCGCAAGCATTGAGAAGTCCTACATCTTCAATGCCTCCCTCATAAGAGGGTCTCTGTGAGGAAAATGCTCCAGACTGTGAGACACAATAGAAACATGCATGAATGACCACAACTTCTAAATGCCTATTATATGCAAAGCCCCGAGCCATGGGCTCTGGAAATAATAACAATAACATTATCACATATTATCATCCTATATAATTTTATGACAATTTATGGTATATTATAATATATTACATATAATAATAATATTTTATTAAAATATTATTATAATAAATTATAGTATGACAATTATAATATAATAATAATGTAATAATGGTAAAAATAATATTAAAATGTTCAATGAAAGAGGGTATTTGCTAGACTTAGAGATGAGGGGGAAATAATTACCAGCTAGGAGATTTAGGAAGCCTTCTGAGAGAAGGTAGCCTCCAAGAGAAACCTTGAAAGATCCATAGAGGGAAAGGTAGGTGAACATGAAAGAATACTGAGACTCAGTGTGATGGAAGGCAAAGAAAGCTGGCTGCAGAGCCAGGAAGCCCTGGGCTTAAGACCTGGCTCTGACATCCAAACGACTTGATCTCTCTGGCCTTCTGCTTCTTCATTTGTAAAAAAAATGAGGATAATAACAAGGATTGGTGAGGACTGAGATAATATTTGTAAAGTGATATATAAACCTCCAAGAGCTATGTAAATGCCAACTATGTTTATTATTAAAGAACACTTTAAAATGTATAGCCTTCTAACAGTAAGGTAGATACTATAGGCATCATTATACTCATTTTACACATGAAAAAACCAAGACCCAGAGTGTGTCTTGCTTAAATGACATGCTTGGTCACACAGCTAATAAGTGCTCAAGGCAGGATTTGAATCCAGAGCTTAAAATTTGGGCAGTTAGGTGGCACAGTGGGTCGAGTGCCAGACCCAAAGTCAGGAAGACCTGAGTTGTAATTCAGTCTCTGCCATTTACTAGCTATGTCACCCTAGGCAAGTCACTTAATCCCTTTTGCCTCAGTTTCCTCATTGTAAGGGTGTTTGACGCCATCAGCCACTGGGGGCCCACCACGACAGCCTGGGGATGGGGTAGAGGCCCGCGCATGTCTCAATGAAGAAGGCATGATCATGCAAGATGTCTCCTTATCTTTGGGGCTGTACGTGAGTGGCTCACCGGGCGATGACGGCACTCTGAGGCGGGAAACAAAAGCTAGGGTATAAAAAGGGGAACCGCGTGCGTGTAGCTCTCTCTGTTCCTGTGTATGCTGCAATAAACATCTTTACCGTTTGCCCAAGTCCTGGGTTGCTCTGTGGGGGGGTAGTTCTTCAAGCGGGTCTTGAAGCCAGTGACGACCAAAGCCAGAGAGGAGGAAAGCACCTGGAAGAGGTAGGTTATAGAATAGGGTCCCCAGAGTCCGAGTTGGGGGACATTTATAGAGTAGGGTCCCCAGAGTCCGAGTTGGGGGACGTTTTACACTCATCTGCAAAATGAACTGGAGAAGGAAATGGCAAAGCACTCCAGTATCTCTGCCAAGAAAACCCCAAGTGGGGTCATGAAGAGTCAGACAGGGCAGAAACAACTGAGCCACCAAGCTTCCTAACTTAAGTCCAGCTTTTTACTCACTCTGTTGCATTGCCTTGTTCTAGTCATTTAATTTCTATGAGTCTCAGTTTCCTTGTCTCTAAATTGAAGGATTTAGACCAAATGATTTAAGGTGATTTTTAATCTTAAATCTTTGATCCTGAGTCTGTGCACCATTAGGAAGCATGAAATACTTATTTTATTTTTCTTCTTAAAAGAAATATTTCTTAATAGTTATACCCCTTCCCCAAACACACACACACACACACACACACACACACACACACACATACACATATTTCTTTATATAAATATATATATATACATACATACACACATACAGTATTCATACATGTGTGTCATCACTTAATATGCTTTCGTGATCTTTCTTGAATTATTAATATAAGATTAATTAGTTTTATCATTATTTTAAATGTGTCACTTCCACTTTTGATATCTAATCTTTACATTGAGGGGGCCCTAGGAACACAGTGGGTGGTAACAAATCTCAATAAGCTAGAACAATTTCCTATCTGGAACCACCCACAGCCTGGTCCACTGTGGTCTGAGGACCAGCCTTTAGCCAAATATGGAGAGTCATCCCCAGAGACTTGGAGTCAGCAGATGAGGTTGGATTTTTTTTTTTTGGCTTCAGCCACTGATCTGCCCATCCCTTAAGGAATTAAGAAGTTGTCTTGTTTTGGCAGAGGAATCACCCCCACCGATGAAACTGAAGTGAATAGTAATAACAGCTGATGTTTAAATGATGCTTTATAACACTGTCTCGTTTGATCCTCAGAACAATCCTATTATCCCTGTTTTGAAGAGTAGGAAACTGAGGCCCAGAAAGATTAGGTGCCTTGCCTGTGGTCACACAGTTAGTCCATGTCCAAGGTGGGATTATTCTTGTCTCCACCACTTTCTCTTCTGTACCATGGGTCTTCTCTGTAAGGTAAAAGTCATAATGAATTCCTTATGGAAAAATATAAATAAAATAGTCAGTGCTGAATTCTGTTTAGCTAACCTCAATCAATGGCATGGTTTTTTATTGAAACAGAAGGAAAAGGAAACCTGCAGATTGCCAGTAGGACAGAGAATAAAGGGAAATGGCTCCTTAGACCTGGAAAAATGTCAAATTCAAATGCTTTCCAGATGTCAGGGAGCAGCAGGGAGAATGATGGCTAATACAGACAGAGGAGCAAGGGGCAGCTGAGAAGCCCCCTGGAGGTCCCAGGGCCAGACTAAATGCATTGGACAAGTGCTACAGGGATGCTAGCCAGTGAACTAGGGGAGGTCGAGTGTAAGCCCCTCAGAGAGCAATAGGAAGCAGTTAATCACTGCACCTTAGAGGGAAGGAAGTCGTCTAACTGTGAATTGTGAACTGCAGAGCCCCAAGGAAATAAGCTGCTTCTTTGCCTCAAATGTACCCAATAGATCATACTTAATGATGAAGAGAATCTCATTTATATGTATTAATAATGCTGGCATAATGATATGTAATACAGAAATGTCATCTGCACAGAACTTGGATTTCCTCAAAGCTTTTACTTACCTGATCTTTGACACAGCCCTGAGAAGGAGGCAGGGCAGGATTAAAATTGTCATTTGAGAAATGAGGAATCTGATGCTCAGAGAGGTCAGTTACTTTCCAAAGACCATCTAGCTAGAAAGAGCCAAGACTAGAACCCAAATATCCTGAATGTTTCTTTTTCCCCAAGAGATCATTCCCCCAAAGAAAGGAGGATTAGCCTTCACCACAGTTGGAGTATCTGAGTATGGGACCTCAGAGGTTGTTTACTGTGACTCAGCAGAGTTATAATCCCCTTCTCTAGAGAATGGTCACTCAATTCCTATCTGAACATCACCCATCATAGTGACATTACTTTTTCCTGTAGTAGCCTATCCTATGAGCAATCTCCCTCCAGGATGACAAAATTTATAAATCAAAACTCTTTGGGATCTGATCATTCACTTAGATCTGTATTTGCCTAATAGTTGTGTTATCAAGATCAAGGATCTTCATTTTGTTCCTTTAGTGGGTAGGGTATCTTTTACAAAATCTTAAACATTCACGCCTCTACCCTGGAAAACCCTGAGAACATCAATATTGGCAACTTTGGTTTGGCTCCAGGGGTCATAGAGGGCTGGGTTTAAATCTGCCTTCACATGCTTAAAACTGTTACTGTAAGTAAGTCACCAGAGTTCTTTGAGCCTCAGTTTCCCCATTTGTAAAACAAGAGGACTGAACTAGAAGATATCTGAGGTCCCTTCCAGCTCTAAATCTAGAATTACTTGATCTCGTGACTTTGATTGTTGAGGTTGTGTTTTCAGGGTATCCTGGTACTGAAAACAATGCTGACTTAACTACCTGGTGTAGTCCTTTTGGACGTGGCTGGAGTCCTTGGTCCTCACCTCCAGAGCATGGCCCCAGCAAGGTTCCACTCACCCTGTGCTTGTTTCTCATAATAATGACTGAGCTTCACCCACCCACCCAAATGTTCAGTATAAATTTTAATGGTATCCTGTTTCTAAAGAATACACTCACAAAGAACCAAAATTTGAAGGAAAAAAAATAACGCTGGATTCAGTGAGAGGACTGAATTTAAATTCTGATACAAGAGAGTCTCCCTGTCCCCATGTTGTCATAGTATGTTGTCATACTAACAAACACCTTCCCAGTGTTGCATTAACCATATATAATTGAATTAGCTCCATTCTCCAAACGGTGGCTAGAAACCCAGGTGATCAAAAACAAAATTGGAGAAAACAATTCATGAGTTTCTAGACTTTTTAAAGGGAAAGGGGGAGTCAAGAGGAAAGGCAGAGAACAATTCATTAGATTTGACCTTGAGAATGGATCATGGTTTCAAAAGCAGGGATGATTTGATCCTGGCCAGAAATAAAAACAACCTAACAAGCTTCAGTAGTTATGCCCAGAGTCTTGAAAATTTAATCAGAAGAGATTTAAGCTTAAAAGGAATGAGGGGAGTGGGGGTGAAGAAAACTGTCTAAGTATATCCACCAAGCTAAAGAACATGGAGACCAGTTATAATTCAGGAAAAAATTACAACACTGGAGATGAGACAAAAGTCACAGGAAAAAAAAATCCAAGAAAGCAAGCTAACAAGAAAACTAGCCCCAGGTATCTAGACACAAATGCCTAATGGACAAGTACCATGCAAGGTGAGCTAGGGCAGGTAGGACAAGGAGGCAGATTTGAAGTCATGGGTATCACTGTGACTTGGTCAGATGAGACCCACAAATAGATATTGGGCCAGAAGTGACTGCCTTATACAAAAGGAGCAGGCTAGAGAAAGGGAAGGACAGTGAGCTTTGGCTCCCAGTCCTGGGCTCTGTCTACCACAACCTGCAGCCTCTCTAAATGATAGCTTTATTTTCTAAGAGGTGGAGGAACCAACAGATGGAACCAGTATTCTATACCTGATGCTCACCAAGAAGGAGGAACTGGTGGCTGGGTTGGAAATGATGAGAACCCTGAAAGGAAGTGAATTCTGTATCTTACAAATTGGGATAGAAGAATGGAAAACCAGATATGATCTGGTATAGGGACAGGGTCTGTGATTTGATTCTAACAGAGAACTCCTGAAAGAGGAAACTCCTGCCAATACAGATTGGCACCTTCTCTGGAACTTAAAGGCTGAGAGAGTTTTCTGAGGTATCCAGAAGTTCAGTGTCTAGTTCAGGGGTCACCCAGCCAGCAGGCATGAGAGTCAGAGCTAGACCAGCTCTCCGCTTTGACAATCTAGTGGACCACTGTGACTGACACCAAGTTTGACTGTCTCTTCATGCAAACTTTATTTACATTTCATATTTTGAAAATGGTGGTGACCAGAGGCCTTTTTCCCCTTCCTTTTTCTCCTTCTCACATAGGCTTGGAATCCAATGTCCTTTTCCACCACTAAGGAAGTGGTACTTTCCAACTTGGCATCCTTGGTCTGATGGTTTCTGGGAAGTCATTCTCTCAAAGTGATTGCTTTGCACACAATGAATTCAGAACAGAGGCAAGAAATCATCAAACTCTTGCCTCACCCCAGGCTAATTGAGGGCACACATTTTATTTTCTAATAATGAATCATAGAATCGCAGAATGAGCTGGAAGGGACCCAGACATCATTTGGTCTAAGCTTGCCATTGTATGTATGGTGAAAGTGAGGCCCTGAGAGGGAAAGGACTTTGCCAGGGTCATACAAGAAGTTGAATACTGAGCCATGATTGAAGCTGGGTCTCCTGGTTCCTATGTCAGTGCTTTCCCCACCTCTCCTAAATGGTAATTGGTAGAATTATGCATCTGAGGGCAAATCCCAGAAGGCAAAAAGGCAATTTTCTAACCATGAAAAAAATACAACCTATTTCTCTAGATCAATGGTTCTCAACCTTCCTAATGCCGTGACCCTTTAATACAGTTCCTCATGTTGTGGTGACCCCCAACCATAAAATTATTTTCGTTGCTACTTCATAACTGTAATTTTGCTACTGTGATGAATCGTAATGTAAATATCTGATATGCAGGATGTATTTTCATTGTTACAAATTGAACATAACCCACAGGTTGAGAACTGCTACTCTAGATTCTGCCAGAGTAATTGAAAAGAATTTCTGGGGTACAATTATGAAAGGTGGAAATGTAGGACTGTTTGAGCCTATTTTCCCTAATCAGATCTCAGGGAAGAGAATTTCTTTGCAAATCTTTTGACTTTCAGTTTTTCAAAAGATTTGTGCTTTTTTCAGGATGGACATTCCATCCAGAGATATAAATGGCAAACTCTTCCTTGGTAGCTAGCCTTCTGATGAGACAGAAATCCTTCCTTCCTCCCTTCCTGAAATTCCAAGATATACAAGGAATTTATTCGAATTTAAAATAAGAACTATTCCCCAATTGATTTAACAAAGGATACAAATAGACAATTTTTAAAGGAAGAAATCCAAGCTATCAATAGCTTTATGAAATAATGTTTCAAATAATAATTAGAGATATGCAAATTAAAACCATTCTAAGGTTTCACTTCATACCTGTCAGATTATCAAAGTTGGCAAAAAAGGAAAATGACAAATGTTAAGGGATTTTGAGAAAATTGGCATATTGGTATACTATTGGTGTAGCAGTGCCTTGGTCCAGTCATTCTGGAAAATAATTTGAAAACTATGCCTCCAGAATTACTGAACTGTTCATACCCTATGAACCAACAATACCTGTATGCCTGTACTGCCAAGGAGATCAAATAAAGATGAAAAATACCCATATGTGCAAAACTATTTGTAATAGCTTTTATTGTGGTGACAAAAAATTGGAAGCTAAGGAAGGAATGTCCATCAATTGAGGAATGACTGAACAAAGTATAGTGTAGGAATGTGATGGAATGCTAAATGCCATAGTATGAGACAAGAAAGATGATTTCAAAGAAACTTGAAAAGATTTATATGAACTGATGCAGAGTGAAGTGAGTAGAACCAGGAGAACAATTTGTGCAATAACAACATTGTAAAGAAAAACAACTTTGAAAAACTGAAGAACAGATCAACAACTAGCCATAATTACAGGATACTGATAATGAAACGTGACAGAGACAGGACAGAGACCTCCTGACAGAGAGGTGAGGGTTTCAAGATGAGACATTCATTTTTGGACACAGCCAACATAAGGATTTGATTTACATGACTGTACTCATCATTTACAAAGAATTTCTCCCCTTTTCTCTTCGTGATTGAGAGAGCAAGGAGGTGATAGTGAAAAATAGTGCTTGTTAGTTGAAAAAAATAAAATACTAAAAAGACCAGAAATCTTATTTTGACTTTAGTGGACAAAACTAAGCATAAAAGAAAAATTGGTAACTCATGATAATAATTCCAGTGTTCTTTGTGCATGCGAAGAGTGAAATAATAATAACAATAATAGCACTTCCTCCTATTTACGTAACGCTCGAATGTTAATAAAGCCCTTTACATCTATTTATTCACCATATTATTCATTTTTACCATATTCCTGTAAGATAGGCCAAGCAATGATTTGTACTCCCTGGAGGTGGAAACTAAATCTCAAAGAAGTGAAGTAGCTCAGCACATAGTAGGTGCTTATAAATGTTTATTGAATTGAATTGAATTGAAATAATTTGCCCAAAGTCACACTGTTAGTAGGTGCCAGGGCCATCACTTGAACTTGGGTCCCTCTGTTTGAAACATATGCTTCAGAGTATAGAATTCATGAATTGTAGGGTTCAGTGTCTTGGCTTTCTGGATGTAACTTAACACGTACCTCTTCTTTTTATAGGTTGTTCTGGTTGCTGTTGCTGCTGCTGCCTGGAGATGGATCCTCTCCTAAGATCAGGATTTTAATGGGCAATGTTAATCCTAGGGATGAGAGACTTAAAGAGGATATTATTTCTGTCTTCAGATATCTGAAGACAAGGAAGATAGATCAGATTTATATTCCTTGGTCCTAGGCAGCAGCATTGAGAACAATTGATAGAAGTCAACAGATTGGCAGATTTCAGTTGAGCATAAGAAAAAACTTGATAATAATAACTGTCCAAAAAGTGGAATGATATTTCTTTTTCCATTGTTGGAAGTGACTAAATGGGTCGATTAACTCATCCATGAGCATTTTACAGTCTTACTATATACCAAGCACATAGTAATATAATAATTATGATAATGAAAATAGTTCCTAACCTCAAGGAATTTATCTGATAGGAGAGAGAGCATGTATAAAAATAGGTATGTACAAGATATATGCAAAACAGCAAAAGTGTGTTGGAAAGATCACTTGTAATAGTCTTTTAGAAAGTATTCCAGTCCAGGTACTGGTAAGATGGGTGAATCTCTAGATTTTCTTCCAACTGTGAGATTTTGTGATTAAGGGAGTAAATATCCTGTCACTTGAAGTATTCATGCAAAGGCTGACTAATCCCTTTGTCAGTGATTTTGTAGCCTGAGGGATATTTCTGATTCAGGCAGGGGGAGGCCTAGAAAGTTTTTCAAAGCTGTCACAGCTCTGGGATTCTATGAATGCACTTGAACTTGACTTGGGGTTCTGCAAAGAGGTCAAGCCACAGACCCCAGGGTCCTTTCATGCTTCTCTGAGAGAAAACAAGCTGTCAATAGAGAAGGTCTTCTTATTCTCTCTTTGGTGCCCCTGGTCCTGGCCCTGCCTCATAGGGGGAACCTGGGGAAGAGTGATATGTCTCATTAGGGAAGGTGGATGAGATGCTGAGTGTTACCTTCCCAGATGGGCTGCCTCTTGTCATGGGAGATGCATCACCTGGGTTTTGGGAAACAGTAGCAGTTGGTCTCCAAGTGTTTTTCTTTAAGGCAAACAATTGATTTTTCCGTCAGGGAGTGAGTCATGCTGACAGGAGTTAGTAAAATATGGTCTTCTCCTTGACTCAGAGTCCCCTGTGTGGTCAGAGTAAATAGCTGATATTAACTTTAAAGGTGTTTGGTTTAGCTTACAATGTCAGGAGTGGGGAAGCAAGAACTTACTAGCCTGAAAACTTCAGAGCGCAAACTGACCAGAAGAAAAAAGATTATTCAACTGAGCCTTTCCAACCTTTCTACCCAACTTTCCCCACTGTGTATTGGGAAAGAATGCTGGATTTGAAGTCAAACAACCAGGTTTCAAATCTTGTCCTTGTTACCTGAACTTGGGAAGGCATTTCCCTTCTCCAAGGCTCAGTTCTTTCATCTGTAACATGAAAGGATTGCACTAAGTGGTTTCTGTCATTCCTTATGATCTTGTGAATCTATAGCCCAATAGGGAAGATAAGGCAGGGCCACATATAGTTGGGGGACAAATGATAATGTAGTAAGTACCAACAAGATAGAGGACTAGACTCCTTCTCCAAAACTAATTACTTCTCAAACCCAACTTATGCCCTTGGATCAATTCAGCAATCCTTTTGCTGTTGCTACAGTTTCTGTCAGCACCACACTCCCCCACTCCTGGCCCCACACTCTGGTCCTTACTATGCATTCTAAGACAATAACCAACAGAACTCCTCCCTATGAAAGCATCGAGCCAGATCTAGAGAATAAAAGGGTGGGGGGGCACCACTGAAGCTGATGAAAAGACAATGTCTCAATAGATGCAAAAAGAGCCTTTGACAGAATACAACACCCATTCCTATTAAAAATGCTAGAAAGTATAGGAATAAATGGTGATTTTCTTAAAATGATAAGTAGTACTCATCTAAAACCAAGAGCAAATATTTTCTGCAATGGGGATAAGCTAGAAGCCTTCCCAATGAGATTAGAAGTGAGGCAAGAGTGCCCATTATCACCACTATTATTCAATATTTTATGAGAAATGCCAGCTATAACAGTAAGACAAGAAAAGGAAATTGAAGGAATAAACAGGCAATGAAAGAACACAATTATCGCTTTTTTTGCAGAGAATATGATGCTATATTTAGATAACCCAAGAAAATCAATTAAAAACCTAGTAAAAACAAGAATTTTAGCAAAGTTGCAGGATATAAAATAAACCCCCACAAATCATCAACATGTCTGTATATTACCAACAAAACCCAGAAGGAAGAGACAGAAAGAGAAATTCCATTTTAAATAACTGCAGACTCTATGAAATACTTGGGAATCTGCTTGCCAACACATGCACAAAAAGTATGTCAACACACTTATGAAATATTCTTCACACAAATAAAGATGGATTTAAATAACTGGAGAAATATTATTTGCTCACAAGTAAGCTGAGCCAATATAATATAAATGACAATGATATTGTGAGGGATAATTTATAGTGAAGTTTCCCCATTCTGAAAAATCAAATCTAGAATGGCTTCAGTATTCACTAGGCCTAGGGTTAGGTCACCTGGCCTTCAAGCAGTCTGGGGCTTAGAGCAATGGAGACCCTCCCCCAGAGCCAACTCAGCAGAAGATATGCCAAATAAGGTTAAAACTGCTTTCATTGGACACCCACATGTTCCCGGGTCCTTTGTCTCAGAGAGATTCCCACGCTTAGGTTGTGGGTCAGCTCCCCTACCAATAAGAGTGAAGGCCAGTTGGGGGGGTTGGGTTTCTGCATTGGAAGATTATATAATCACAGGCTGGCTTCTACCTGTTGCTCTCTCCCTGAAGCCATGTAGGCGATAGGGGCAGAATCCTTTCTCATGAGAAAGAATAAAGACCTTTTCTGACCTTGGATTCAGACTCTGAACTCTTTCATCTCACACAATACCTAAATTAATTTACTTATTTAGTGTCAAACCAAACTACCAAAGATTCATTTTATAGAGATGGGGGTAGGGGGTAGAAATCACCTGGACAAACAAAAGGTCAAGAATATCAGGGGAATTAATTTTTAAAAATGTGAAGGCAAGAGACCTATCAGTACCAGATATCAAACTATATTATGAAAGTGACAATCATCAAAACAATTTGGCACTGGGCAAGACAGTAGTTGATCAGTGGAATAGATTAGGCACAAAATATAGAGAAGCAAATGAACACAGTAACGTAGTGTTTGATGAGCTCGAAGATCCCAGCTACTGGGGCAAGAACTCACTATTTGACAAAAACTGGGAAAACTGGAAAGTAGTCTGGCAGAAATTAGGCATAGACCAATATCTCACACAATATATCAATTTAAGCAAACAATGGGTACATGAGTTAAACACAACAGAGGTTTTACTATAGACACTGTCTGCAACCATCCCATGCTTTAGTTATTTAGTTTAATAAGTCAAGTTTCCTTTTTCTTCTAGCTTGTTCTCCAAAATCCTGAAGTACTTGCTTACCACAGTGAGGCAATTGAGTAGTACTTGGGTGGAGAATTTCTTCATCATTATCTTCATCATCACATAACATGCTAATTGGTTAAAATATGCCAGCTCCAGAAAATCCTACAAAATAATTCTCCCACTCAAATACTTTTTGCCCACACGTCTAACTATCCAAGCAACTGGCACACTATAGCTCTGATCCTCTGCTCAGAATTATCATTTAGATATTTCACTTTCCACTAAAAATTCTAGTGAAGCCTTTCCCTTGGGGTTGTGTTATCTAAATTTGTCCTTTTCCTTTTCTCTTTTAATGGAAGAGTCTTGTCTTAATATTGGACTTGGTGTCCATCACAAAGCTAGTTTCTTCATCAGTAGGTAAAATCTGGAAATCCACTTGGAATTCATAGAGGATATTGGCATCTCCTCAGAAGTATATGAGCAGGGCTGCATAACAAAGGCAGAAAGGTGGAGCAATGTTCTTTCTTTTTAGATTTTATACACTTTTGCACCCATCACATATTAAAATCGGTAAGTCCTAGGTTGATTGATCATTTGTAGAATTATATTCCTCCTCTTTGTACAAGTTGCTATTACCAAATGAAATTTGTTGCCCAAGTCCATAGGGTATATCTGGATGTTTATTATCTAAGATGATGGTAAATCTTATTTTACAGATAAGATACTTGACCAAACTCTTGTCTTCAGAGTTGTCCTTTACTTTGGAAGATGTCTTTAAACAGAATGCCAGTTGTAGAAGGCAATGGGAAGTTTATGGTGCAGAGTGATACAACTATTAGTGTGAGTCTGGCCTGAGAACCCCTACTTTACTTTCCATGTACCTATTTATTTTTCTCTCTCATGGGACTATTGTGAGGATATTAGAGGTGATGGAATCAAAGAAAAACAAAAAGGAGCCACATGAACAAAAATATTTATAGCAGATTTATTTTTGGCAAAGAACTACAAACTCAAGGGATGCCTAACATTTGGGGAATTGCTGAAAAAGTATGGTTTTTTAATATAATGCAGTATTATTGTGCCACAAGAAATGATTAAGTGGATAGTTTCAGAGAAACCTGTGGAGATTTGTATGAACTGATGCAGAACAAAGTGAGCAAAACCAAGAGAACAGTGTGTTCTGTATTGTATAGTATTATAAGAACAAATAACATTGAGAGACTCAAGAGTACTGATCAATGCAATGACCAGTCTTGATTGTAGAGGACTGATGATGAAGTATGCTACACATCTCTTGACATGGATGTGATGGGCTCAAGAGACAGCATGAGACACTCATTTTTGGACGTGGTCAATGTGGAAATTTGTTTTATTTGACTATACATACTTGTAAATATAAAATAAATTAAAAGTGTTCCAATGTGGAATTTCAAAAAAGAGTTTTGATTTTCTTTTCTTTCCTCTCAATATGCATGTATATGGGGGGAGAGGTGAATTGGAAGGAGAGAATATGAATGCTTATTAATTTTAAAAAATTAATAAAATGTTATTTTAAAAATAATAATGGGAAGTGGTTCAATGCTTCACTGTAGATGTCATGCGGGTGACACTTCTGGATGCTTACCTGATGTGGTAGGTCTCCACTGGAAATTCTATTATTCCTTGACTGCTAGATGAGCAAAGAGCACCTGCAAGTGTTGGCAGCAAGTATCACAGAAATACTGAAGCTGACATTCATTCTATTATCAGGAAACTCTAATTATAATTATAATCACGTCGAACCAGAATCAAACTTCCTCCATTGCTTTCATTTCTTCCCTCTGAGGCCAAGCAGAGCAAGACTAATCCTCTATTTCCCAGGCCAGCTTTCCATATTTGAAGGAAAAGATTATGTCCACCCTAACATCTCCTCTTTTTCTAGCTAAGACCCCAGACAATTGAACTGCACAAATAGAATTTGACCTTCTGACTTGGTTCCTTCCCTCCCACTTCTATTCTCCTGTACCGCTGTATGTTTGTTCCTTTGGGTGAATCTCTGCCCAAAGTTCTCATTGGCCTGATCCCAACACAAATATGCTTCTTGATCTGTTTGTCCTCACTTATTCTTCTTGGCTGTCTACCACCCATGACTTGGACTGGTCATATCTTGAACTATTTATCTTACCTAAGTCCTGACCACACATTAAGTAACTGGCTTGTTGTGCAGCTAATTGCATTTAACAGTAACTGGAGAGGATATTAATTGCTAATTAGGGATTATTAATGAAAGAGACCAGCAGGATTAGTCTATAGCTAAGTTATCAATTAAGAGAAATCTGTCTTGAGGGCCTTCTTCCTCTCTTCATCTCTCACCATGTACTCCTAGTGCCTCTGGCTGCCAAGGCAGAATTCATGAAGGAATAATGATATATCACAAATCCAATGGACTGAAGATGAAACACACTGCCAACCACCTGCCAGAGACCTGATGCATTTAAAATGTAGAATGAAACTTATATTTCTGGACATGGCCAACATGGGAATTTGTTTTATTGTACTATGCATATTTGTTATTATGGCTCTTTTTAAATTGCTCAGTTGAAGAGGCAGCTGGGAGGAAAAGATGACAAATGCTTATAAAATAAATAATTTTTAAAAATAAAAAAAATTCATGCTATAGCAAAGTTTTAGTTTGTTAAGGAACCAAAAACAGGTGTCAGATGGTTAGGGAACAGAAAAATAACATATCAGAGTAGGATGTATTGAGTAGCATATAAAAGGCAACTAGGGACCTGAAGAAGGATATTTGTCTCAAGATCAGAAAAGTGGTGTAAGATTCCCTAAGATCCAAAGAAACAGTGGGAGGCATAGTCTAGGATCAATGTAGATATAAAAGAAATCTGCTTACAAAGGAAGTCTTAGCTCTAGAATAGGTTTTCTGCATTGTGAATGTACCTGTAGTTTTCTAAACCTGGACATGAGTAACTTTCTTCCAAACCACCTTTAGTTGTGGATAGCTCCCTAACCTCTAATGCAGCAGTTCTCAACCTTCCTAATGGCCACTCTTTAATACTGGTATTTGTGGGCATATCTGCATGTGGGTGGACCCGCCTGGAGATGGATAGAGGAGCGGTGTCCGGGTTCCTAAGACCATCGGAAATATGTGTTTTCTGATGGTCTTAGGTGACCCCTGTGAAAGAATGCTTGACCCCAAAGGGGTCGGGACCCACAGGTTGAGAACCACTGCTCTAATGCAAGGGAGAAAAACCGTGTCTAAGGAATGACTAAAGGGGTTTTCTGGAGATGATGTCTTAACCCAAAGATGTCCCTGAAAACTTGAGAATTTCAGGACTGGTGGCATACTGTTGGATGAAATATATTGGTCAGTTGAACTTTTTGCACTTCTCGTGTCATGTCACGTGTGTGAGAGTATACTTGTCTAAATTTGGGGATTAACTTTGGGAAGTAATAATAACAATGATAATAACTACTTTAAGGCTTGCAAAGCAAACCTTCTATATGTTATTTCATTTAGTCCTCACAAAAATCCTGTGGGATAGGTGCTATTACTGTCATCATCTTATAGTTTAGGAAGCTGAGGCTTAAGAGAGGTCACATCACTTACCCAGGACCACACAACTAGTAAATACCTGAGGCAGGATTTGAACTCAGATCTTCCCAACTCCAGGTCTAGTGTTTTATCCATTCTCCTCATCCCTCTTCTCTCTCCTGTTTAGAATTCAATTTAATTCAATAAAGATTTTTTTAAGGAATCTATGTGCAAGACTTCCAAAGATTCAAGAATATTGAACTTCAATTCGGAAAACCCCTAAGCTCATAGCCTACCTCCAATATTTACTAATTGTACAATGTTGGTGGATGACAAACCCCCAAACCTCAGAAGCTTTAGAAAGAATTTTATTGTTCATTAGAAAGAATTATATAGTTCATATACATTCACTTCACTCAGGAGAGAGTCAGAAAAAGGTGTGACTCTCTCCCGGTATGTCTGTGAGGTTTACATTATAAAGAGTTCAAGCAAGAACAAAAGAACAAATGCTTGATTGTCCCCATGTAGACAGTTAGGCAGTTTCCAGAAAAGGACAGTTTGAGATGTAGCTCAGCAGGTAAGTATAAACATTCAATATAATTTGAGAAACTCCAAACTCCAAGCCCAAAACATGAGCTTTGGGTGGACCCAGAATAAGATCTGGGCAAATGGACCCAAGACACAAATGTTTTGGGTTGATCTCAAAGCAGTTTCTGGTTTCCTTGAAGCATCACTGAGTTCAGCCTGACCTCTACTATAAGCTTTAGGTTAGACAATTTCTAGCCACGTAAAGCTACATTCAAATAATATTAATGAATAAATAAATTAATTAATTAACAAATAACCATTGGCAAGCTAGTTAACTTCTGTGAACCTATTTATTCATCTATAAATGAGGATAGTATATAGATATTATTTGCAAGTAATATCAATATATTGTGCTATAGATATCTATCTATATTAGTAGCACTTACCTCATGAGGTCATGTGAGAGTCAAACGAGATAAAGTATGTGAAACAATCAATCAAAATTCATTTATTGCATTCCTATCCTGTGCTAAGCACTGGTGTTGCAAAGAAAAAAAACAGAATAGCCCCTGCCTTCAAAGGGCTTATATTTGAATGGTGGAGACTCCCTATATGTTTGTATAAAAATCAGAACAGACAAAATAAAGACAGAGTAGATGGAAGGTAACCTTAGAGAGGTGTACTTGCAAACCTTAAATAGCTATATAAATTCAGCTAACAGCAATAAGAACATTACCGCCCACGAAAAGGAATATGGATGGGGGAAGGTATGTAAACAAATAACTATAAATACAAGTTAGGGTATGATACAAATAAAGGAGAGCTTCCGTCAAAGTGCTAGGAGAAATATGAGGAGAGAGAACACTTCCAGCTTGAGGGTCAGGGAAGGTTATTGGAACAGATGGCACCTGAATTAACTCTGCAGAAATGGAAGGAGTTCAGTAGACAGAGACACAGATGAAGGTCCTTCCTAGGAGGAAAGGGAAAACATCGGGCCATATCTCTTGACTTGAACCTAGATCTTTGAACTCTAGGGTTGGATTCCTTCCCAGATTAAGATGAGGCTAATATTATTTCCCACTTGTACTTCCCCAGCCAGATCTGGTAGACATGTGGCTGAGGGCTAGGACCAGGTCATGTGCTTTCTCCTAGCTATCACATGTCTGGGTGTCGAGAAATGGATCATTACTTGACTGACCTCTTGAAACCCTGTCCAGTGCCTCTTCATCATGACTCATTGATACGCTTTCTGGTTTTGCTCTAATTGCAGTCAGATTGTCTGTCACTGAGAGTTTTTCCTCTGTAGGAGGAAAAATTTGCCCCTTTACAGTGGGGAAGATGTCATTCTCTTCCATCCCTTGGAAGACGTTTATCATTTGTCTCACTGTTGTCATGTCTTTCCTTCCATGCAATCATTTTCCCAATATTATTGGTCTATTTCTCCATCTTGTTTATCATCTAGGTGCAATCTTGGTTCTTTCTTTGAAGTTGTTGATCAGTGATTTCAGCTGTATCCAACTTTTCATGACCCCCTTTGGGGTCTTCTTGGCAAAGATACTGGAGTGGTCTGCCATTTCCTTCTCCAGCTAATTTTACAGATTAGGAAACTAAGGTAAACAAGATTAAGCCAGTAAGTATCTGAGGTTGGATTTGAACTCAGGAAGATGAATGGGTCTTCCTGATTCCAAGTCCAGAACTTTATCCACTGTGCTACCTAGCTGCCTTTGATAGTTTGGACTTAATGAGCATTCCCCATAAATCCACATCCAACTATGTTGGAGGGAATCCTTTACAATTACAGAGAGTCATCACAAGATGACAAAATAAGCACCAGTATTAAGGTCTTTAAAAAAATCCATTTTCTGTCCTCACCTTGGGCAAACCAATGGACTTCTCTAAACTGTATCTGTAAAATATTCCACCTTAATTACTTAGTGGCAAATAGGTGGTACAGTGGTTAGAGCACTAAGTCTAGAGTCAGGAAGACCTGAGTTGAAATCTATCCTTAGACACTTCCTGTTTGTTTGGACCTGGATAAATCATTTAGCCCCTGTTTGCCTCAGTTTCCTCCTTTGTGAAATGGAAGCAATATTAGCACCTATTTCCTAGAGTTGTTGTGAGGGTCAAATGAGATAATAATCATAAAATGCTTAGCACAGTGCCTGGCACATAATAAGTATTATATAGAAGTTAACTATTGTTATTATTAATTATTATTACCACACAGGAATATGTAAGCCTTAAAGCATTAGAGAAATGTTAACCATTGTTTCCTCAAATATAGCTTGTTGATCTCTCCTTGGTATTATCATAATAGCTAATATTTATAGAGCCCTTGAAGATTTAGAAGGTGCTTTACCTATGTTATCTCATTCCTTCTACGAGGTAGGTATTACTATTTACTCACTTTAAAGCTGAGAAAACTGAAGCTACAAGTGATTTGCCCATATTATACAACTGGTAAGTGTCTGAGTTGGGATTTGAATTCAGGTTGTCTAAACTTCAAGTCTAATATTTGATTACCCAGGTGATTTTCATTGTGACTCTAAATTCTGAAAAGAGATATGCCAACAGGTAGATACCACCAAGATACAAATGTTTCAAGTAAGCTCCCAATCATAGATTGGGGTTTTGTCATCCAAGGATCAGCTTTGCTCAACCCCAAAGAGCATCTACTCTGTCTGCTGGTTAGCTCTTACACTGCCTCCATGGGCTATCTCATCTTCTCTTTCAAACGTGCACTTTTCTGTTGACATCGTTTGTTCTGGTTCCTTGTTGTAGTCCCTTGTTATATGTTGCAGTCTATCCCCACCTACCATGTATCTTTCTATTGTCCCTCCAGTGGTTCTCAGTTTAAATTCTTTAGACATTGTAGTTATTTCATAACTAGATACCATATAATAACACAGGTAGACTATTGCTATCCAAAAAAGTGGGCCTAGATTTCTGGGAGAATTTGTAATCCTAGCAAAAGCTTTGTAATTTATTTTCCCAGTTAGGAACATGCAAAGGTTACATAAGACAAAGTCTAATGGAGGGACTAGACAGAACATTAATATACTATATCATACACTAAGGGCATCGGTCTTTGAGAGTTACAGAAATAAGCACTATGGGGATTGTAGGAAATAAATATAGAAAGGTAATCCCAGGCTTGTGTAATCATGCATATCTATAGTCATTGCTACTAAGGAGGTTGAGGTGGGCAGTATTTCTGAAATTCAAGTATAGTCTGAGCTACAGTGGGTTAAACTGATCAAGTGTCCACACCAAGTCTGGCATCAACATGATAAGCCCCTGGGGTGGGGGGCTACCAAGCTGTCTAAAGTAGAGTGAACTGACCCAGGAAGAAAAGAAAGAAAGAGAGAGAGAGAGAGAGAGAGAGAGAAAGAAGAAAAGAAAGAATGAAAAAAGAAAGAGAAAGGAAGAGAAGAAGGAAGGAAGAAAGAAAGAAAGAAAGAAACAAAGAAGAAGGAAGGAAGGAAGGAAAGAAGGAAGGAAGGAAAGAAGGAAGGAAGGAAGGAAGAAAGGAAGGAAGGAAGGAAGGAAGGAAGGAAGGAAGGAAGGAAGGAAGGAAGAAATCACATGTGTTAGGCCTTAAACACCAAGGCCTCTAAATCTTAGGACCCTGCTTCTGTCAAGATCTCTGATTTACCAAGAGGACTTTCTGGATGTTTGGGTATAACTCTTTATTTTCCTCACTCTTCTCCTCTCCTTAGATTAGTTTCCATGAGACTGAATGGGGCTTCTGGCTCCTGGATTTGCTGAAACAGTCTGTCCCTTTTAGTTTTAGCCTCATTGTTTATTTGGGTTATTTTTTTTACATGAAATCTTTGAAAAGTTTCTCAGGAAAGCCAAGAGCTTAGGGGAATTTATCCATCTCAATGAATACCAATCCTTCCTGCCTCTGAACTCTCGCATTCCATTTCTGAGCCTGTGCTCAGGCTGCAATTGATATTTTTAAATGCAAAAACTGTGCTTTTAAATTTTGATTCCAAGGCTGCAGTTGGACTTTTAAAATACAAAGATATATAAACAATGAAAGTGGAATCAACAACTGTAAGGTACTGGACTCCTGAGAAGAGGTCAATCTATCACCCCTCTGATGCCCCCATGATATCTGCAGTCTTACTAAAGGAGGGGAATGGAATATCTCAAACTTGTGAGTGTCTTTCTGTTCTCACCCTGGCATCTAAGCCCCTCTAATTTCATCTTCCTCCTACCTTTTTTGGTGCCACACTCTCCTTTGGAAGTCTGGTAGAGCCTATGTGCCCCTCCTCAGATAATGCACAAAATAAAATACATAGGGTTACAAAGGGAAAAAAATGTTGAAATATCTTTCTCAAAATATTATTTAAAAGTCAAAATTCATGTACCTCAGGTTAAGAACTCTTGCACTTAAGTGACATTGGTAAGTAGTACAGGGAGCATGGAGCCAAGAGTCAGAAGATCAAGTTCCTAATCTCTGGGTCACTGTATGACCTTGGGTGTAACATTGTTCTCTATGGCCTTTTTTTTTTCCTATCTATAACATAAAGAAGCTGGGCCACATGGCTTCTAAGGTTCCTTCCAAGGCTGATATTCTATGATTCTATTCCCTAATTCACAGCCTTAGTTATAGCCCAGTGGAGTTCCTCTCGAACTCCTTGGTGCTTTTTGGACTTTGATTCTATTCAGTTTAGTTCTCACTCATATCACCATGCCTAGTTCTTGGAGTTCTTGCATATATATGAAGTCTGTCTCCAAATGGATCCAAGTTTCTTGAATTGTAGAACATACAACCTTAGACTCAGAAGGGAGCTTGATAATTATCTCCCCCATTTCATCACCTTCCACACAATGACATTCCTGAGAAGTCATACTGTGGATATATCATGTTTTTATGTAGAGATGAGGAAACTGAGTCTCAGAAAAGATGGTGACTTATCCAGATTCATGTAGCTATGAAGGTCAAAGACAGGCTTTGTCCCCATGTTATAGGATCAGAGAATTAGCATTGAAAGGGCCCTTAGAGGCCACCTAGTCAAACCCCCTCATTTTACAGGTGGGGAAATGGAGGACTAGAAAATTTAATTTGCCTAAGGTCACATAGGTGGCAAGCAGGCTTCAGAGGCAGGATTCTAATAAAGAGTCAATGCTTTGGACCTAGCATCAAGAGCTCTTTCCCCAATATGACCCTGTTCCAGGTCATACCCTTTTCCAATTATACTATACTGTTTCATAGACCATAGATTATAGCTTGGCATAGCTGAAAAGGACCTTAAAACAGAGGACATTGAACTGTAAGGGGACACTGAAAATTATTTAGTTAAATTTCTTTATCTTACAGTTGAGGAAATTAAGACCCAGGCAGAGGAAGTGGTGGTCAATATTGTTGGTGGTCAATAACATTTGAATTTCCAAATATCACATGACGCAATGGAATTAAGAGTATATAATATAAATGGTTCAACATTAATAGTTCTGGTAGGCTTTCTTTATACTTTGAATGGCAAAGAAATAGGCTCACAATTGTCATATCACTCCTAACTCTTGCCATTATTCTCAGAGATAATGTGTTCATATTGATGGTCCATCTATCACCTTAACTCCACAGTGAATTAAGCAAGACCATTGTCTCTATTTTGTCTTGTAGTAGACCAGACTTTCATGCTCCCCCTCTTTTATGAGGCAGATATGCAGAAAGATTATAATCTTGTTGGGTGGATGCTTTCTTTGGATCTGAAGTATTCTAGAAATTTCAGGGGATTATCAAGTCCGGTGACTCCCTGTTTATTTGTGCCTCTGGATGTGGTCCTAGGATAAAATCTTAATAAATGATTAGCCTTGGTCTGGGGCAGGAGTGGTAGATTCCAAGAAGGGACCGTTCGTTCCAGGAATTCCTGCTATAGGGAATATAAGCCTTATGATTTTCTTGTATCTCTGGCTCTGTATGAAATGGCTCTGTAATAAGCAGACTATCGAATACATCCCTGTCTCCCTCTCTCTTTCTTTCTCTCTCTCTCTCTTTCTCTCTCTTTTTTCATTCAGCTGGTTGCTGGGCCATATACCGCACTGGTCGCAGCACTGTCTCACTCCTTGTGTCATCGCCTGATGCTGTTCAATTTCTAAGATCCTACACCCTGAAATTTCACTTTTTGATTATAGTCTCCTTTCCTATATCACCTACTTCTTTACTTTCATTTAATTCTACCCCATCCCCACTCTTTGGCAAGTGGTGATAGTTTCTTACTCTAGTAAGTAAACTGAAACCATTTGATGGCCAGTCTTGCTCTGGAAGATACAGTTGATGAAACATATTTTGTTCCTCTTAGTAAAGAGGATATGGACTAAGGGCACAAGTAATTTAATCTTTGCCTCAGTTTCTTCAACTATGACATAGAGATAATAATATCATCTACCTTCTAGGGTTGTCACGAGAAACAAATGAGATAATATTTGTAACATGCTTAGCACAGTGCATGACACACAGTAGGTTCTCAATGAGTGCCTTTTTTTCCTTCCTTCCTACCTTTCTTCTTTCCTTCCTTCCTTCCTCCCTCCCTCCTTCCCTTCCTACCTTTCTTCTTTCCTTCCTTCCTTCCTTCCTTCCTTCCTCCTTTCCTTCCTCCCTCCCTCCTTCCCTTCTTTCCTTCCTACCTTCCTTCTTTCCTTCCTTCCTTCCTTCTTTCCTGCCTTCCTTCCTTCCATCCTTCCCTTCCTCCCTTTTTTCCATCCTTGTGGACAAGATGGAGAAATTTTGATCTGGATATAGTAGAATTATAGTAGGTAGATTTGGAGCTGATTGGATGACAGCTCCCACAATGTAGTGATGAATCAGTTAATGGCAACTTGAATCATAGAACATACATGGGATGTCCTAGAGATCTATAGTTAGATCAATCCATTCAGTATTTTTTTTTATCAGGGACTTGAATGAAGTGATAGATGTAATTTTTATCCAATTTGCCAATGACATAAAACCTGGAGGAGTTTCTAAAGAAGTAACATATTAGATGACATAATGGAATGATTGGGCTGAAAGTACTAAGACCAGGCACATTGCTAACAAACCCTATCCACCATTTTGTAGCTCCATCCATCCCTTATAAGCAGCCATTTCATCCTGCTAGGCTTGAGTGATTTAGATTTAATTTCTGACCATCTAGTCAGAACCTTCATCAGTCTGATGAAAGTATTATGATTCTAAAAGTTAAGAAAAGGGCTTGGTAAAATTCTTTTCCAAGATCCAAGTTCCTGGAAATAAAGAAACCTGGAACAAATTATTGTCTACTTTTACTGAAGGGATGCCTGGTACCAATTCCAGGCTAGGCCTAAGAAAGGGATCTGAGAGTTTACTGAGTCAAATCCTCTTGCCCTACATAGGTCTACTGTACAGCATCCCTTACTGGTAATGTGATAGGATGGCAAAAAGACTTGGCTTAGTCCACCCCTCTGATTTTAAAGATGAGCAAACTGAAGCCCAGTGAAATTAAATGATTTGCTAAAGGTTATATAGGTAATAAATGCCATAAGCAATATTTGCACCCAGATCCTCCAAATCCAGAGCCAGTGCCTTTTCTATTCTACCACAAAGATCTGGGTTGGAATATTGGATTTACTATTTACTACCTACAGAGCCTTGGATGAGTCTCCTCCTTTCTCTGGGCCCATTTATCCTTTGTAAAGGAGTTTGGACTAAATCCAAGATTTTTAACCTAGGATTTGTGAAATTACTTTAAAAATATTTTGATAGCTGTATTTTGATGTATTGGTTTCCTTTGTACTCCTCTGCATTTAATTTTATGCATTTAAGTGCATTACTGTGAGGAGAGGTACATGGGCTTCACCAGAGGGGCCCATGACACAAAAAAGGTTAAGAACTCCTGAAATGGTCATGGCAGGCTCTGCCAACTATAAATTCTTAGTGGTTACTTTGTCTTTGTTCAAATACCTCCATTGAGGAGGGTCTCTACATCTTGTTAGACCACCCTATGTGAGGCTCTTTGTTGGTTTATTGTTTTTCTTTTAAATTTTCCCAACCCTACCACCCATTCTCATGGAGGATGCTTTATCCTTGTCCCAAACTTTCAAATGACCCTTGGAATGTTTTGCATATTTGATAATGTTGCCCCTCTGGATCATCCAACTAGAATTGAGTCTGTGGCAGCAGTGGTGATATAATTGAATTGAACAGAGTTTCCCCAATGAGTCGGACAGGGGCTGACTCAGCCATACTTTGTCAGTCAGCTACATTTGGTTGGGTTTGGTTTTTGTAATGAAGGCAGGTACAATCCTCCCTGCTTTGTTGCCTATGACTCCTGAAAGTAGGCCGGGTCCCTCCAGAAGCTAAAGAATGTCCCTAAAGAGCTGGATCTGCAGCAGAGACGAGTCAGCAAAGATCCTCTCTGAGGAGGACTGCCCATGCCTAGTAAGGAGGCAGAGCATTCAGATGATCCAGTTGCAGAGTGGCAAAAATCTTCTTGCCAGTGCCTAGCCCAGAGCCTGGCACGTTGTTGATGCTTAAGAAATAGTTGATCAGTTGATTTTTTAAAGCCTAGAGTTAGGTTCTCAACCCATTTAAACCTGATCTTTGTTTGATAAAATACAGATCACCAAAGCATTATATTTCTAGGAAAAGTCTTTTTAACATGTGCACTTAATCTAATTAATGTTATTTTTTAATTTTAATTGTGTAAAAATGTAACTATTAACTTCTTCAAGAGGCAGAGTGGCATAGAGGATGGAGAACTAGCTAGTCTAAGTGTCAGGAATACCTGGGTTAAAAAAATCTACCTCTGACATATACCATGTGTGTGAATTTGAACCAATCATTTAACTTCTCAAGTTTCTCAAGCAACTCTGTAAAACTCTTAACAATTATGATCTGCATTGGGGGAGGGAGCTTCTTGTACCAATGAAATCCCAATTCCAAAATACTAGCTTTCAAAAAATTAATAATATGACACTTTATTGCCACAGAGAACTCTGCCCCAAACTCAGTAGCCACATAGAACTGGAAGTAATCTGGGGATGCTTGAAAGAAATTCAGGGAATGAGAACAAGGGAAGAAGGGTCAAGAGGTGAGGGTTGGGGCTGTCCATCTCAAAACCACGTGGACCTTGTAGACTTGAGGGCTTGTTTTTCTACAATTGCTCAGATAGCTACTGCTTAGAGTCCAAAATGCAGCTACCCCTGGAACAGGGGGTGGGGCACTGACCATAGTGGTCCTCTGTAGGAAACTGAGTGATGATTGGCTGCCTGTGAATTGAGATGGACCGGCCTCAGGTAACTGAGAAACTTCTTTAGGATCTATTGGCCTTTCTCCTTACAAGGCAAAAAGAGACTAAACAGCAGAAAGTGTCCTTGTTTTTGCAGTCAGAAGAGTTCTGCCCTGGATCCTGCTATTTCCAATGAACTAACCCTTTCGATGTCTCCTTTCCTTCCCTTCCTTACACTTTCTATACATCCTTTTTCAGCAGCTTATTCTAGTCTTAGAGATATTTCTAGGGTAAGGGATTACTCTGACTCTCTGGAATACATCATTGCTATTTTTTCTGGATTTCTCCTGTGTGCCTTTCTTAGGCAATTAGATGGACTAGATTTGATTTTGGCTTTTCGAACTGTGTGTCTCTGGGCAGGTTGTTTTTCGTCTGAGTCTCAGTAAAATGCTATATCAGCAATATTTTTAATTCTTTTTATTCAATTCAACAAAGATTTAGCAGATACCTATTCTGTACAAGGTACTGTGCTGAGAGCTGGAGATGAAAAGATAAACAATGGCCATCCTTGCTCTCAAGGAGCTTACAGTCTGATGGGCAATTATGTCATATCCATAATATCTTTGATACCAGGTAGTCTGTGAGCAATGAATCTATTTAATGCATTGGAGTACTCACTTTCCTAGAATCTGTCTAAATGGCACAGAGTGAGGGAGAGATATGGAAATAACTTCATGGTTAGCTTGATCAGTGTAGACAAAGTGGATCTTTGTTTAGGTTAGTTATTAAGCTTAGTCATCTACAAATACAAAGAAGAACAGTTTTCTAGTCCAATCTCTTCATTTTTCAGATAGAAAAAAACCAACAACCGAAAAAACAGAACAATGTCCAGAGACATCAACTGTCTTAGCAAGTCCATGCCAAAGCTAATACTAAAACCCAGTTCTCCTAATTCCTGCTCCTGCCTTCCTATCACTTTGAGCTTCTCCTATGTACTTACCAGGTTCTGTTCTTTTCTTTATGATATGTTGCATAAGGTCCTCATTTTAAAGGTAGGAAACAGAACCCCTGTGAGGAAAATATTGTATTATTTATCATTTATTAATATTGTTCGAATCTAGCCTTATGTGGCTAGAAATGTCTAACCTAAAAGTTTACTCTGTTGGTCAGGCTGACCTCAGGTATGCTCCAGGGAAAATAGATAGCTGTCAGGAGTGCTTAGATTCCACCCAGTGCTTGTTTTGGGTCCACCTAAAACTTGTGTTTTGGGTTCCCCAAATGAGATTGACATCTCAAACTGCCCGACTGCTTACATGCAGCCAATCAGGCAATATCTTTATTCCCTTGTCTGAACTCTATACAATATAAAATCAAAAAGACTCAGGAAGGAGCCACACCTTCTTCTGCCCCTCTCCTTTGCCAAATGACTTGATTAAATTATTTCTAAACTGTTTCAGATTTGGGGATTTGTCTCATGACTATCACACCAATGATGTTAAATTTCTTGCCTGTGGTCGCATAGCATATTAATGCAGAGATAGGACTAGAACCCTGCTCTCTGGACTCTGTCCAGGGCTCTCTCCACAGTGCCGCATGAATTGATTCTTGGTGTCCAAGAACCAAACTCATATACTGATGAGCTATGTGGTAATAATATAATATCGTCCTGAGTTCCATTATGGAATTTATTCCTTGGGATTATAGATACATAAAGGTTGGAGAGGGTCTTTAAAATGTTTTTGTCTTTAAAAAGAGATTCTGATATTCACAAGAGATAATAACTTGAGCTTTTTTGTGTGCAACATGACTTTTATTCTTCATTCTGAAGTCCCACCTACAATTAGCACATGCAATACCCTCTCCTTGCCCCCTCTGTTTACATAATCCTGTGAAGAGTACAAGCCAACATCTCTCTCTGCACCTTTTTTGGGAGCCAACTTGAAGGCTTTCCAATTAGAGGAATGAATCAAATACTGTGCTGGTGCCAGCGCCCCCGAAAAGTAGAGGCAGAACAACTGTGAACCCTGTGAGGAAGGTTCATCATTGCCAGGTAAACTAGTAACGTTTCAAGGTTCAATTCAATTGCTGCTTTCTCCTCAGAGTCTACCCTTCCTCCTACCTTTCCCATCATGTTGAGCTTCTCTTATGTACTTGCCAGATTCCATTTTGTATTATGCTTGAGTCTTTGGCATAGCCAAACTGCTAGACTATGGGCTCCTTGAAGGCAGGGCCACTGTCTTACTTAGAAGCACGGACTCTATAGAGAGATGAAACTGGAAGGATTCTAGGTCAGAGGTGTCAAACACCAGGCTCACCCACAACCCTCCCAAGTGTGGCCTGGACCCGATTAAAATGTAGCTTCTGTATAATTTTAATGTGTCAATGTATTAATAAAATATTAATAAAAGAAGTATTAATAAAATATATGAATAAATAATAAAATATTAATAGAAGCCATGTTAATTTTAAAAAGAAGTGTGGTTTTCTAAGTCAATATTCTGCCCCCAAGGATCTTTATGTATCATTTAGTGATCCCATTTCTATTTGAATTTGGCACCAGTGCTTTGGTGGATAGAAACTGGGAAAAACCTTAGAATACAAAAATAAAATGGTTCACATTTATAAAGCACTTTATGGTCTACGGTATATTTTACATTTTGTTGTTCAGTTTTTCAGTTGTGCCCAACTCTCTGTGACCCCATTTGGGGTTTTCCAGTCAAAGATGCTGAAGTGCTATGTCATTTCCTTCTCCAGCTCATTTTACAGATGAGGAAATTGAGGCAAACAGGGTTAAGTGATTTGCCCAGGGTCACAAAACCAGTAAGTGTCTGAGGCCAGATTTGAACTCAGGAAGATGAGTCTTCTTGACTCCAGGCCTGGCACTCTATTCACTGTACCTCCTAGCTGTCCACACATACTATCTCACAACAATCCTGGGAGGTATCTGTTGATACACACACACACACACACACACACACACACGCACACACATGCACATACATACACACATACACACATACATATACATGCATACATATATGTATGTGTAGGCATATGTGTGTGTCAGTATATATAGGTATATATGTGTATATATGCATATATACACATTGTATGCATATGAAAATACACATATATATAATACACATAATATGTATGTATATACAGGCATATATGTATGTATAGGTATATGTGTGCATATGAAAATACACATAATATACATACATGTATTTGTATATATAGGCATATATGTGTTTATGGATATATATGTATATATGTACACATATGTGCACATGCATATAGACATGGTGCATATACACACATATAGATATATGTATATGCATACATATATACATTCACATATATTATGCAAATAGACATGCATACATATTTTTTCTGCAAAGAAACCTGAGACTTTTGAAGGTTAAATAACTTATCTACACCAGATCCGAGTCTGAGGCAGCGTTCAAATCTGAGCGATCCTAATGTCACTTTGCTTTCTAGTACTATCTCCTCCTACCTCTCAACATAAACTGTCAGGGCCAATGGAATGGAGAACATAGAATGCTAGAACTGGAAGAAATATTTGACCTTCAAGTTCCCCTTGGGACAGAGAAGGTCAGACAGAGCTGGATGGAAACTTGGAAATTGTTTGGATAATCCCTTCATTTATAAATGGATAAACTGAGGCCCAGACCAGGAAAGTGAGTTGTTTGAAGTAATCCAGGGGTAGAGATGGGTGATTGACATAATGTAGGCCTCCTGATCCCCAGTCCTTGCCACGTTTAATCTTTGTATTGTTAGTACCTTGTAAATATTGGGCACTTAAGAATTGCTGTTGAATTATTAAATTTGTTTATTGTTATATTTCAGAGTTCAAATGTGAACATTTCAACTTTAGTTTTGGCAAATGTCTTTTTATGAAGAAAAACCCCAACACCAAACACAGAGACTTGGGCAAAGAAGATGCTTGATAAATGTTTGGTTGCATTGAGGATGACAGACAATCTTGGATTACTGCTGCAATCAGATAGTGAGGAAATCAATGAGAATTGAGTGGGTATTTTTCACTGAGTTTAGATAAAATGGAGCTGACAAGTCAGAAGAAAATCCCCATTGTTTTTAACACCTTTGACTCTGCCACAAGGTGAAGGAGTTGACAGAATCCAGGCCTTGGGATCAGCAGCTCATTAGAGCATAACTGAATTAGGTGACCTGTGAATCAGCATCCTGCGCTGCTTGAATGGCTCATAAAGTGGAAAGAGGTTCATTTGTCCTCATAGGGGCATTGTGGAAAGATGACTGAATTCATAGTGACAGGACCATTTGTGTACGGTGTTATCACGGAGATTCCTTTCAGATGTGGTGTCTGAAGTCCCTTCCAACTCCCAAATTGTGGAACTGATTCTATGACGTGTTCATTTCCCCACTCTACTATTGCTAGCTGTGTAATTCTGGCAAAGCTACTTTACCTCTGGGTGCCTCAGTTTCTTTATCTGTAAAATGGTGATGATCAGTGCTTGTATTATCTACTCCATAGAGTTGTTGTGAGGAAGTGCCTCACAAAACTTCAAAGGCTGGTGTTGACACAAGGTATCATCATCATCATCATCATCTTTACCTTATTCCTTATTCTCTGAACAAAAATGTTCTTACTTCAGAGGTAGGCAAAGAGTAAAAGGCAACATAAAAAAAAAGTAGAATTATAATGGCCATGCAATTGAGAGGCTTGGCTTGGACTGGAGTCTCACCTCTGCAATCAATTCATTGTGTGACCTTAACCAAGTCATGTCTCCTTACTGAGGAGCAGTTTCTTCATCTGTAAAATGGGTTCAATGATCCCTATCCAACTTCCTTCATCGAGCTGCTTTGGGGATCTAATAAAAGAATAACCTCTGTAGCCAGAAAGTGTTATGCATAATTAATTAAGCTTTTATTGCTATTGTGAGTCAACAATATTTACCTAGCGGAAAAGAATGAGGTACTCAGGGGAAAAGCTCTTCTCCAGATACAGGAATCTGAAGGACAGGAGGACATTCACTCATTCATCAATTCATCATTCGACAAATATTTATTATGCATTTTTGGCAAAGTGGATAGAATTCTGGAATGGGAGCCAGAAAGGGATGAGTTCAAATTCTTCCCCGGATGCATAGCAGCTGTATGTACAAATCACTTAACCTCTTTGATACTCAGTTTCCACATCTGTAAAATGGAGATAATAGCACCAACCTCCTAGAACTGTTGTGATATATCTCAAGGGAGATAATATATCTAAGAGCTTGAAGAACTATATGAATGGCACCCATTGTTTTTCTGAATCTCTTTTTCTGTGCAGCCATAGGAGAAAAGGACTCTGCTGCTCTCTCAAGTCCTATTCTAGCCCTTACTAGCTATGAGTTTTATTCTCTAGGATTACTTTGGACTGACTTTGTATATATCTTGTGTATATGAATTGATTTATTTCTCATTAAAATGTAAGTTCCTTGAGTTCAGGGACTTTTTGACTTTTTCTTTATATTCCTAATGCTTAGCATATTGCTCAGCACATTCCAAGAGCTTAATTAATGCTTTTTGATTGGTTTGATTGGTATGAAGCCATTCTTAATGTTCTATGCTGCCCTGAGAGACAAACAAGGGGCATGACAGTTCTATTGTCTTCTCTCCATCAGATCATGTCTGGAGGAGATGTTGAATTGTTTCAGTCATGTCCTACCCTTTGTGACTCCATTTTGGGGTTTTCTTGGCAAAGATACTAGAGTGGTTTGCCATTTCCTTTCCCAGTTCATCTTACAGATGGGGAAACTGAGGCAAGCAGCATATTATTTGCACTACTAGGTGCCACATTCTAGAAGGCAGATAAGCTGGAGTGGGTTCAAAGGAGGTAAAGTAACTCAAACCCTTGTCATTGTAGTTTGAGGTTCATAGAGTTTCCAGTTCAAAGGTTAGCTCAGGTGCCACCTCTTCTAGCCCTCTTTGATGACCTCCAGTGGAAAGTGTCTTCCCCCTCCTCAAATATTCCTGTAGAACTTTACATCTCCATCCTACCCAAAATGTATTTTCGTCACCTGAATACTTGCCGTATCCCCCTTAGTCAAATCTAAGTTCCTTGAAGACAGGCACTGTGCTATTTCTTATCTCTGAATCCACAGAATTTATAATTCATACACAGTAGGAGTTTGATAAATGTTTGTCGGGTTATTATTATTATTATTATCATTGAAGTGAATTGTCATTCATTCAATTGATAAACTTTTATTATATTCCTAGATGCAGGTCCCTGGGCTAAGGCTGGAAAAAGTACAGATTGAATATGACATGTTCCTTGCCTTCAGGTAGCTTAGGATCTGAGGGATAAGACAAATACACATATAATTTTTTTTTTCCTTTTTGGATGGGGGGAGGTAGGGCAATTGGGGTTAAGTGACTTGCCTAAGGTCACATGGCTAGATTTTTTTCTGTTAAGTATCTGAGGCCGGATTTGAACTCAGGTCCTCCTGACTCCAGGGCCAGTGCTCTATTCACTGTGCCACCTAGCTGCCCCACAGATAACTATAAAAAAAAGAAAGAAAGTATATTTTAGAGAATGACAAGATTAAGTGCTATCTGTGATCTGAGGGAGATCAGTTATGGGGTTCATGGAAGGATTCCTGAAGAAGATGGTATTTGATTTGGCCTTAAAGGATATGTAAGAATTCAACAAGGCAGAAAGGAGGAGGGAAGCTGTTACAATTGTAGGTATGAAGAGAGCAGCGCAATTTTGTACAGAGTCAGATATTCTCCTCTGTGGGGCAGAAACCAACAGGGCTTTGGGAGAGGTAGAGAGGGCAAGTTTTTTCAAAGAAACTTTCATGGAGAAGATGGGGCATGAGCTGGTCAATGGAAGAAGCCTAGGGTTTGTATAGATCAATAGCAAGGGGAGGGGAGGCTTCTAGAACATCCTAACAAAGGAAAGGAAGTGGAAATGATTTTGGTATATGGTGGGCACACAAGAGATCCTAGGATCACAGATTCAGATTCAAGCCATAGGCTTGTGAAGCATATTTTGTTAATGTGTGCGCTTAGGGAATTTTGCTTACTTTTTAAGGCAAACTATTATTGAATACTCATTCATAAAGGGCATTATTTTATTCTTCAAACTAAAACTTTAAAATTAGTTTTAAAAATTAACAACTAGATTTTATTTTAAAATATGATTTTTTTTGGAGAGGGATTATTTTAGTCAAACCCTTCCCTTTCCCATGAAATATGGAACAACTTTTTCATTCTTAACATCTTGGCTAAAAAAGCATCTTTCCAACTGTTTCCCTAGATCCACACTTTGTCACAAAAGATTGAGAGTGGAGATGAAAAACTAATGACCAGAGGTGTGTCCTTTTAAAATTTTATCTTCTTTCCTTCCTTCCTTTTTTCCTTCCTTCTTTTTTTCCTTCCTTCCTTTCTCCCAGAGCCTTGTAGAAAAGAGGCCAGAAGAGTTGAAGGGGAAAAAATGTCTAATTTATTTTCCCCTGATTCAGCTGCAGCTGGATAGAGTGGCTGACAGGAGCCAGGACATCCAGTGGGTGGAAAGGATGAGGGTAGACAGCTCACCTGACCCCAAAAGGAACTGGGCTTCACAAAGCAGAAGGGCCACTGGAGAAGTCAAGACAGTATCCAGGATTTTAGATAGACATTATTTACTAGAGTAAGGAAAGCTCCATTTTCCTCGGCTTTCTACTACATTTTTAACAGGAATGGGTGTGAGATTTTGTTAAAAGCTTTTTCAGCATTTATTGATATAAGCATAAGGTTTTTATTATTTATATCAAAAACTTTCTAATGATTAAAGCTGTCTTAAAGTAGATAGCATTGCTTTGGAGATAATGTGTTACCCTTCATGGGTGATCTCCAAGCAAAGACTTGGCCACTTTATAATTATATTTTATGGGATATTCATGGTTTAGACTGGGATTGTACTAGATTAATTCACTTAACAAGGATCGATTGAATATGTATTATGTATCAGGCACTGTTAACTAATAGCTAGTGTTTATATAATGCTTTAAGGCTTATGAAGCACTTTACAAATGTTAACTCATTTTATCTTATCAACAGCCATGGGGAATAGGTGCCATTATTATCCCAACTTTACAGAGGAGGAATTAAAGCATATTGAAGTGATGTGATTTGCCCAGGTTCACACATCAGTAAATGTCTGATTAAAAGTAAATTTGAACTGAGGATCTTCCTGACTCCAGGTCTAGCTCTCTTTCCACTACTGCTTCAAGTGAGGATATAAAAGCAAAAATGAACTACCATTGGACCTCAAGGAGCTGTGTTCTATTGGAGGAAAGCAACAGTTATACCAAGAGGTAAAAATTACAAATAAACAAAGTATATTTTTTGCAGGAAGAGGAAAGGCAACTGAGTTAATGATGAAGTTACTGTTTGATTAAATTGGCCCTTGAAGGAACTTAAAGATATTATAATGTAAATATGAAGAGGGAGTGCTTCCCAGGTAGAAGAGAGAACTTGTGTGAAGGCATGAGCATGGGACATGAGCTGGTGTATGTGTGGGTCTGCTGAAGCTTAGAATGTGCAAAGGAGAAGGGAATGATTTTGGAAAGGCAGGGTAGGGCAAATTGGGAATGGCTTTAAATGCCAGACAAAGAAGGGTATTTCTTATTATGGAAGCCAAAGGGAGCTACTCAGGGGGGTTGGAAAGCTCAAATAAAATGATGGATATAAAGCACTTTGCAAACCTTGTATAGAGCCAGACATTCTCCTCTGCAGGGTAGATGCTATTAGTGCTTTGGGAGAGGTAGAGGGCAAGTTTCTCCAAGGAAACTTTCATGGAGAAGCTGGTTAATGGAAAAAGGCTAGGGTTTGTATAGCTCAAGAGCAAGGGGAGGGAAGGCTTCTAGAACATCCCAACAAAGGAAAGGAAGTGGAAATGATAGTGTTATATGGTGGGTACAGAAGAGACTGCAAAGCACTATATACTTTGAGTCATTATTACTATTATCCTTTGGCCACCAATCTCCCTTCTGGTGATTATTTCATTCTTAGAGTCTTCAACTGAACATTTGCTGAGCTCATGCAATTTTTTCCTTTCCTTTCCTTTCATTTATTTATTAGCATTCATTTTTAAAAAATTGAGCTTGAAATTCTCTCCTTCCTGCCCCTACCCCACCCATTGAGGTGAGCAATATATCAATTTTGTGTGTGAAGTCATGCAGAACATATTTCCATATTAGTCTTGTTGAAAAAAACAATAAAAAGCAACAACATAAACAAAGTAAAACATATATGCTTCAATCTGCATTCAGAGTTCATCAGTTCCCCCTCTTGAGACAGAAAGCATTTTTCATCATGAGTCCTTTGGAATTGTCTTGGATCATCGTATTGAGCACAGTAGCTAAGTCTTTCACATTCGATCATCATTACAATGTTGATGTTATGGCATACAATATTCTCCTGATTCTGGTTTCACTTTGTATCATTTCATATGAATTTTCCCAGGTTTTTCTGAAACCATCCTGATCATTATTTCTTGTAACATAAATGCTATTCCATCACAATTATATACTACAACTTGTTCAGCCATTCCCCAATTGATGAGCATCCCCTCAATTTCATTCTTTGCCACCACAAGAAGAACTTCTCTCTCTCTCTCTCTCTCTCTCTCTCTCTCTCTCTCTCTCTCTCTCACTCCCTCTCTCTCCATACATATATACATGCATACATACATTTACAAATAGAGCTTTTTCATTTTTCATTGATCTCTTTGAGATACAGATCTAGTAGTGGTATTGCTGGGTTGAAGGGTATGCACAGTTTTATAGCGCTTTGGGCATAGTTCCAAATTGTTCTCCAGAATGGTTGAACCAGTTTATAACTTCACCAACAGTGCATTAGTGTCCCAGTTTTTTCACATCCCCCCAGCATTTGTCATTTCCTTTTCTGTCATGTTAGCCAATCATTTAGGTGTGAGGTGGTCCAGAGTTGTTTTAACTTGCTTTTCTCTAATCAATAGTGACTTAGAGCATTTTTTCATGTGACTATTGATAGCTTTGGTTTCTTCTGAAAACTTGCTGTTCAAATCCTTTGACCATTTATCAACTGAGGAAAAGCTCATGTAATGTTTAGAGAGGAATACAAGAATATGCTGATAAGTGTTCAACAATTGGGCTCTCTCAGGGGAAAATGTATGCATGCTTACTTTTAAACTTAATCTTCATTATGAACACTTTCTTAAGTCTAGATAATCAACAAAACAAATTAAGCACTGATTTGTAGCATGCAGATTTCTGAGGTATAAATGCATTCACTGGTTTTTAACAATTCAAACTCAGCAAGCTGGTTAGAACATGTTTCAGCCCATCCCCTGGAACTATAGAAACAGGCCAGTGACATAGAACTTCACCTTGGGAATATTATTTTAGTATTTGGACAGGGAATGGATTGTAGAAAAGCGAGATTGATGGAGGCAGAGAGAACAATCAGCCTATGTGAGAGGTGATGAGAGCCTGAACTAGGTGTTGACTAAGCAAGTAGAAAGAAGGGGACAGACTTGTGAGATAGCTTCTTCCAACACAGACTGGGATTCTGGGTATTGGGACCTGGGTGGAACTTACTGGGGTACAATTCTACTCCCCCATTCTTCCCCTCCGTAACCCATCCCCAAGCATGAGCTGTGATGCAAAAGCTGTAAGATTGGATTTTGTCTTCGGCATCTCAGAATCATGGGTTTTCTTGGGCTCTTCCTAGTTCTCTTTCAAGAAGAGGGATAGAAAGCATAATGAATGACATTTCTCAAAATTTGTCTTTCTCTCCACTGATATTGTTACTTATCACTGTTAACTTGGATTATTGCATTAGCTTTCTAATTGGTCTCCTGGCCTCCAATCAGTCTCTGCCCTCTCTAATTCAAGGTTGCCAAAATAATCATCTGAAGCCACAGATCTGACTGTCATTCCCCTACTCAGAAATCTTCGTCGATTCCCTTTTACCCTTATAGCATGTTAACCCAGAGAATTTAAGTATTAGGTGACACCTGATAGCTATCCTCAAGTTTAACAGAAATAAACTTAGTGTAATGGGTGGCAGAGTGACCAATTTATCCAGTAAGAAAAAAACTGTAGATAAGATTGAAAAGGAAAAGGAGAAAGGGGAGTGAGAGAAGGAGAAGCTAGGGTAAAGAGGGAGATAAGATGTGAGGAACAGAGGGTGAGATGAAGTTTTAGGGAGTTTAGGTTAACAAAAAGAAAGACATTCCTAAGCATTGGGGTTGTGCAAAGGTATAATGAACTTATTGAAAGATAGTGAGTTCTCTGGATGTGGAGGTCGACAAGAGACAGCTGAATGTCTACTTGGTAAGTAGATGTTTTGAAAGGATGTTTTGAAAGAGAGCTCATTGGGGTAGGGGTTTGAATAAGAACACGAGTTCTTAATCTCTTAGGGCATCTAGGTGGTGAAGTGGATAGAAGGCTGGACTTGGAGTCAGCAAGACTTGAGCTCAAATAATGACCTCAGAAACTTATTAGCCACGTGACCCTGGGCAAGTCACTTAATCCTGTTTACCTCAGTTTCTTCATCTGTAAAATGAGTGGGAGAAGAAAATGGCAAACCACTCTAGTATCTTTGCCAAGAAAATCTCAAATGGGATCACAAAGAGTCAGACATGACTGAATCACATCTTAATTTTTTATAGACCTCTTTCATATTATGGGTCCCTTCTCAGAACCATGATTCTCAGTCAAATGTTCAGTTAGAGATTAGCAAAAATGAAAATGTAATTGTTTTCCCATCTAAGCTTGTGGACTACCTAAAATCTCTTCATGGATTCTAGGCCAGGAGTTCTTGGAGTAGAGAATCTCTGAGGCTCCATACATCTTGGCTGTTGGGATTCTGATTCCAAGTCGATGAGAATTTCTAGTAGGGCCGAATGGGAGGGAAGGCAAGGCCAAAGTAATCCAGAAGGTGCAGGGGGTGGGGGAGAGAGCTATCTGGACATTGTCAGAGTGAGTGCTGAGGATCTAACATCACACAGTAGGAGAACACCAGCATGGAAACCCTTCTTAACACACCACTTCTTCTCTCTTAATGAAATAAATAGAATAAGGTGGGAAAGAAAAGCTCAAAAAAAGAGGGTATGGGAGCATTGTAGAACTTAAGAGTTAGGAAACCTGGGTTCTATTTCTAGTTCTTGTTCTTCATTCAACAGACATCAATTATGTACCTACTAAGGTGACAAGATGGCAGAACATTGGGCTTGAAGTCAGGAAGACCTGAGTTCAAATCCTGTCTCAGACCTTTATTAGTTGTGTGACCTTGGGTAAGTCATTTAACGTGCATGCCTTAGTTTCCTCATATGTAAAAGGGGGGTGATAATAACATCTACCTCACAGAGTTATTGTGAGGGTCAATGAGATAATAAAGGTCTAGTGCTTTACAAACCTTAAAGTTCTGTGTAAATGTTAGCTATGATTATCATTGTTCCTGCTACTTCTCTTCTAAAACATAAGGCACAGTGCTAAGAATCGAGGATGCAAAGGCAGAGAATTTCAGTACCTGCCGTCAAGGAACTTGTCTTTCTTAAGTGCATGACTGAGTTCTTTAAGCTCTCTAAGCCTGTTTTCCCATCTCTAAAATGGAGTCAATAACACATTCTTCACTCATAGGGTTAACGTGACAAAAGTTCCTTGTAAGACCTTAAAGTTCTACAGAAATATCATTATCCCAGTAAGGCTCTCCCTCCAAACCTCCTTGAAGGTGAGATTTGGTTCCTGTGATTTTTTTGCCCTTTAGCCAGCTGGGAAGACCCAGAGAGATGGGTGAAAGCTGTTCCCAGAAGGAATTCATCACTCTGAAAAGTTCAGGCACAGGTTAGAGAAAATTAAAAACTGAAGGCCAGTAAGTAGGCAAAAGGGATGCCATTTACCATTCAATCTCAGGCACACGGGAGAGTTTTTCATATGTTCCCAGCTGCTTGGAACAAAACTGAGCTAATAATGATTCCACTAGGGGTCCAAGGTCTACACAACAGGGAAAATCTGCCTTGGCTGTCTGGGCTTGTAACTGAAAACTTGCTTCTGTTTTGTTTTTCCCCAAAGGGAGTAGATTTCAAGGGTTCTGAGGGGTCATGAGCCAAATGTCTCCCACTAATGTGAGGTATTCAAGTAACAATTGCCATATTTCCTTAACAGTCCCCTTCCCACTATAGCAATTAAAGTGGACAAGTCTTGACAAATCTATTTAATTTCTTCCTAGGACATTTACCTAGAATCACATGATCTCAAACTTTAAGTAGAATCAAAGAATTAGTGACTCAGGCAATCACGGAATCTGTTAATGACTGATTGGCTGAAGAAATGGAAGATGCCCAAGGGAGAGAAGACTTAGGGACCTGGGTACCATGTTTGTCTTCAAAGACAAGCAGGGGGATATTGTTGAAAGATTGCTAGGTCTAGAGCTAAGGGACATGGCTCTGATATATATGAAGGCTGTTAACTGTGGACAGGTCACACCCAGCTCCCACATACTTCTTTTTGTTGTGTTTTAGGTCCATTAGAGTCCTAGATCTATGACCTTACCATCCTAAGCATTTGAAGCATTATTATATAATATGGAAGGGAGATTAAACTTGATCTCCTTGAACCCTGAGGATGTAAATAGGAGCAATGATGGAAATGGTGAATTTAGGGTTGATGTAAGAAAAAAAATATCCAACAACTTCCTAACGATTAGTATTATTCTAAAAATGGAATTAGTATTATTTCAGCTCTTCCTAATATAAAATAAAAATAACCTCAGAGATTCCTTTTAATTCTGAAATTCTGTGATTCTATGATAGTGTGAGATGATTACCTAGTTTTTTCTTAAATGCTCCCAATAATGAGGAATATGCAAGAGACAAGTTGTTCATTTCTCATTTATCTTTAATTGTTAGAAAACTTTTCCTTATATTGAGCTGAAATGTGAGATGTTAATAATTTCTTGGAAGATATCTATAATGTCTGAAAGGAGTTTGATCTGTCCAATCACATGAGAAAGATCAAATGGATGAAAGATATCTATTGCTCAGAGTTTAACATGCATATGAATGTTCATCCAATAGAACTTGTCCAACATTATGTATATCTGGGACAGACAGCACAGATGGACAGTGAGCTTCACTTGGAATTGAAAAGGAGAGAGAATTGGATTACTTTCAGGAAATTGCAAAGCACTTTTAGTGATGACGAATTTTCATTCTTCAACAGAAACATTTTTACTGATATCATAGCAGGATCTGGACATTACTGTCTTTGAAGACCTAAAGGTAAGCATCCTTAACATAGAGGGCAATGAAAAGAAACACAGTAGATGCGAGTAGGCTGAAACAAATAGCCAACAAAGAAGTCCAAAGCACAGGATTGAGGAATGCCATTAAGAAATCGTATGCCCAAAAGAGTGGCTAGAATGGCTGTCCATGTGGTGAGAGATGATAGGTGCATGGCCAGAGTACCATGAGGAAGACCTGTAGCAGGTTAGATGAGGTTCTGTGGTGAACTGTCAGGGAAACTTGGCCAAGATTCATATAGGATCAGTAGGCATGGATGAATTGCAATCAACATCATTGGAGAGAACTCCTGAACTGATGAGATCGTATACGTACTTGAGTATTTGAAAGTTACATTTTCCTGGATCACCTTAATGATAATTTCATGTTTCAAAAGGTTGGGGAACAAATAAGTGAACTGCGTTCTGAACTCTTTTGCTGGGGTAGGAATGATGGAAAGATTAAAGAGAATCAATTGCTTCATCTTAAATTTGTGAGGAGAAGTAAACAAATTTTGATATGCACTCTAGGTTTGAGGAGAGAAAATTTTAAAGAGTAAGTTGGATCCCTTGGCCTAAACTCAAAGAAGTTTGACCTGTACATGAAGAAAAGACCAAATGGATGAAGAATGTCTAGTGTCCAGATTTCAACATGCATATGAACACTTTGAAATATATCTAACAGTATATGTATCTGAATCAGATAATAAATCTGAACAATGAGTTAGCCCCATAGTGGAAAAAGAGGAAGAGAAGAAGGAGGTATTAGGGAAGTGATAAATAATTAAGCCTGGAGAAACAACTCTGATGGGAAAGAAAAGTGGGAGTTTTTAATGAGACCATTGTGGGTGCATTGGAGCCTCATTGATCAACTTCAATTTAAGAAGGGCACATCTATAAGATGGAAGCAAAAGGAGGCAATGTCAGATAAATACAAAATTGTGACAGAGTCCTCTAAGAATAGTGTCAGGAGTACAAAAGCTCAGACTGAGCTCAGGCTGGCAAAGAAAGCTAAGAATAACAGAAAAGGATTTTTAAAATGCAATGTCGAGAGGAAAAAAAGGACATTAAAGAAGAGATGGGACTACTGTTTTTATAGGTGGGTAGGATGATGAGAGAAAGGAGAACTACTAAATCTTATTTTTCTTATGTTTGTCAATGAAAGTGAGTGACCTTTGGACTGGGAAGGACAGAATGGTAATGGCCAATAAAGAGTAGAAATACAAGATGGCTAGAAACATAAAGGATAGAACAATGGGTGAGTTCAAAATGGCAGACTCAAACAGACTACATCCCAGGATTCTGAAAGGACTGGTGGATATGATTTAAAAAATCTTGTCTACATTTTTTTTTTAATTATGACCAGTGGAAGAGACAGGGCATAGAAGTAGGGCAAATACTCAAATACTGTCTTTGTACTCAAATGAGGGTAGAGTAGCATCAGTTAAGTTTGAGCCAGTGAACTTGTTGTTTATTTCTAGCAACATTTGAGAATTCTGTTATTAAAGGGCAATTAGTAAATATGTTGAAAAGGAAAGATGAGTACAAAGAACTAATACGACTTCATCAAGAATAACTATTACAGGCTAAATTCATCTCCCTTTTTGACAGGCTTACCAGGCTTATAATTCAGAGAAACTCTGTAAAGAGTGTTTTATTTGATTTTAGCAAAGCATTTGACTAAGTGTTCATGCTATTCTTATAGATAAGGTAAAGATATCTAGACAGTAGTATAGTCAAGTGGCTTTGGAATGGCTTGAATGGCTGAATCCAAAGTGTGGTCATTAATGGTTTGCTGTCAGCTTGGAAAGATCTAGTGTATGTGTGTGTGTGTGTGTGTGTGTGTGTGTGTGTGTGTGTGTGTGTGTTTGTGTGTGTGTGTGTGTGTGTGTGTGTGTGTGTGTGTTGCGGGGGTGGGGGGATCCCAGGGACCTGTCTTTGACCTTGCTATATTCAACAATCCATTACTAACTTCATATTATATGCCAGAAACTTCACTAAGAATTGGAGATACAAAGAAAAAGCAAAAAAATCCCTGTCCTCATGGAACTTATGTTCTAAATAGGAGAGATAACATGTGAAAATAGGTACATACTAGAAATTGTTAGAAGGCAGCTAGGTGGCACAGTGGATGCATAACTGGGTCTGGAGACAGGAAGAACCATTTTCCTACCTTCAAATCTGACCTGAGAAACTGACTAGCTGTGTGGCCCTGGACAAATCACTTAACCCTATTTGCCTCAGCTTCCTCATCTGTAAAATGAGCTGGAGAAGGAAATAGCAAACTATTCCAGTATTTTCACCAAGATAACCTCAAATGGGATCACAAAGAGTTGGACATAAGTGAAACAACTGAACAACAACAAAAGATATCTTTAGAACAGAGGTTCTTAACCTGGGTTCCATGAAATTGTTTTTCTTTAATTGATAATTTACAAGGCATTCTAAGGGGGAGAACCTGGAGAGAGAGAGACAGAGAGAGAGAGAGAGAGAGAGAGAGAGAGAGAGAGAGAGAGAGAGAGAATGAGAGTATTCCAGGCATGGGAAACAACCAGTAGAAATGCACAGAGTCTGAAGATGAGGTGTCATGCTTGAGGAATTGCTAGAAGGCCAGTAAGGCTGAACCCCAGAGTACTTAGTATTAGTGAAGGGAATTTCCCACATCTATAAATCATAAGGGACTTTCCTAGACCTATAAATCATTGTCTTTAAGTATCTCTATATCTATCTATATATCCATATCCATATCCATATCTATGTCTATATCCATATTCATTTCCATATCCATATCCGTATATATATATATATATATATATATGTCTATCTTTATCTCTATCTCCATATACATATGGAGACTTGTGTTGGATGCTAGGGGAAGGACAGAGACAGAAAAGGAGAGAATCTTATATCCTTAAGTAGCTTACACAGTAGGGATAGGGCAGGTAAATAAGTACGAGACAATGTTTTAGGGCAGCTCTGATATGGAGAGAACATTGGACATTGGAGTTAGGAAGACCTGAGTTTGAAACCTGACACTCTATGTATTACCCAGGGCAGATTTCACTTCATCTTTCTCAGCCTCTGTTTCCTTATCTATAAAATGGAATTAATAACATGACCTGACTCATAGGATTGTTGTATGGGTCAAATGAAATAATTTACATAAAGTGCTCTGCCAGCGTTAAGGTATTCTATAAATGTTAGTTATCATTGATATTAATATTATGAAGAGTAAAATGGAAGGAAATTTGTAAAATCAAGGGATTAGACGAGTCTCTTTTTTGTTGTTATTTTTCAGTTGTGTCTGACTTTTCATGACCCCGTTGAGGGTTTTCTTGTCAGAGACACTGGAATGACTTGCCATTTCCTTCTCCAGCTCATTTTACAGATGAGGAAACTGAGACAAACAGGAATAAGTGATTAGTCCAGGGTCACACAGTTAGTAAGTTTCTGAGATTGGATTTGAACTCAGGGAGATGAGTCTTCCTGTCCCTAGGACCAGAGCTTTGTCCACTGTTGCCTCAATGGTCTCTTTACCCTCCTAATTCAAGATCTATGATTATGTAGTATAGGTAAAGCAGAAATAGAATTTCCAGAAGAAAGTTGGAGGAATCAGGGAAGGCTTCATGGAAGTAGTAGAACCTGAATTAGGTCTTGTAGATAGAGAAGAATGAACAAGATAAAGAAGGAAGAAGTGAATAAGAGGGATTATGTCCCAGATGTGAAACACAGCCTCAGTAGATAAGATTCTATGTGATATTACTTCTCCCAAAGTAATAAATTTCCGATAGTGGAGTTCTCCATCCCCCTATTATGCCAAGTAGGCAGGAAGGCATTTTGTTCCAGAGAGCTATCCTCCATCCCTCCCAGAGTATTATTTTAGTAACCCTCTCTGCTCAGCCAACATGGAAGCCTC
>CM053583.1:61540541-61543041 GCA_028627135.1 Pseudochirops cupreus | reverse complement strand
GTAGCAATAGCTCAGGAAAATGAATCCAATCAGACAAAAACTGCTGACTTGCTATGTGCCTTGTACCAAGACTTTGGGTGGGAGACAGAAAAAGAAGACAAAGTTAATTGCTTTCAAATGTTTATTATCTATTGGAGGAAACCAGAATCACAGAACCACAGTAAATTATATGAGATAATATAAGATTAAGTGCTCAACTATGCTATTTTAACCTTAAGTGGTATAAAAATCTAGGGTAGAGAGATCAGACAAGATGGATGAGAGAATCATTAATATTAGGGCTAGAGGTAGTCTTACAGAATGTTACAGCTATAAGAGACATAATGCTAATATGAATAATCAGTTATCATTAGCTTTTCTCTTCATCATTAAGTTTTCAGAAACTCAGCAGGTAAAAAGCCTGGTTTCTTTAGGGATAATGAGAATGATGACAATAATATTGATTAATCATATTTATAGAAATGGATCCATCTCAGAAATGAGACCATGAATTCCTCATCATATTGAATAATAGCCCCAATAATGACTATATCATATGCGTACATACATGCATGTATGTATATATTATGCTTCATTTCATATGTAAGTATTTATGTGTGGGTATGTGTGTGTGTGTACTTGATTTACATTGATTCTCATTTTGTCCACAGAGCACCTCTGTGAGAGACAAGTTTGGTCACCATTTTACAGAAAAGAAGGCTCATTAAGAGGGAAAACATCTGGTCACACTTCTGGTGAGTGCTAGAATTGGAATTAAAACCCAGGATTTGTACAAAGCAGGTACTGAATTAATGCTCATTGACTGAGGGAATGACTTCTGATTTCTAGTCTCATATTCTTTCCATTACATGATATTGATAAGAACCTGACAGGAAGTCAGGTTGCAGAGTCCCTCAAAGTTAATGATGGAAACTTGCATTTCTAAAACATTTTAAGGTTTACAAAGTTCTTCAGGTGGCACAGTAAATAGAGCACTGGAAATGAAGTCAGGGAGACATCTTCCCAAGTTCAAATCTGACCTCAAATACTTCCTAGCTGTGTGAGCCTGGGCAAGTCATTTCACACTATTTGTCTCAGGTTCCTCATCTGTAAAATGAGCTGGAGAAGGAAACGGTAAATCACTCCAGCATCTTTGCCAAGAAAACCCCAATGGGGTCATGAAGAGTTGTACATGAGTGAACACTCACATGTATCACCATCCTCATTTACAGATGTGGCAATGAAGTTCAGATAGGATAGGTGATTTGTCGAGGTTGTCAAAGTTAAGATTTGAACCCAGGTCTCCTAACTCTAAGTCTAGCTAATAATAATAGTAGCCTTTATAGAATGCTTTAAGTTTTGAAAAAGAGCTTTAACCATATTATATCATTTTATACTCACAACAGTGCTGGGAGGTAGGTGCCATTTTACAGAAGAGGCATCATAGCTAGTAAGTGTCTGTGGTCTAATTGGAACTCAGATCCTCTGACTCCAGATCCTCTATCCACTGTGCCACCTAGCTGTCAGGTCTAGCAGTGGCCTTTCCGCTACTCCACGCTATTGGTTGTTGTTTTTGCTTAGGGAAACCTATGTTAACTGAAATCAAAAAGATTTGATGATGGAGCTGAGGAGAGGGAACCAGGGCTCTGGAGATTAAGAGGGAGAGAAGGGAAGGGAGAGAAGAGGAGAGAAAAGCAAAGGAGAGGAGAGGAGAGGAGGAGGAGGAGAAGGAAGAAAGACAGAGAGAGAGCACATTGAAAAAAGAGGGTAAAGTGTAATAATTATAGGCAAGTGTATACTGGTAAATGTTTAACAACTGTCTCTCCTTCTCTCCTCCCCCCCGCCCCATGTGCATTCAACACACTTGTAATTTTTTCTGCATAGTCGGCATTTTCTCCATCACTTTCTTTTTTTTTTCTTTTTTATTTTTTTGTATGTTTTACTTATTTTATTTTTTTTAATAATTGACTTTTGTTTATTTTTAGCTTACATCATTGATTTCCACAATATTTGGAGTTACAAATTTTCTCCCCATCTTTCCCCTACCCACCCCGCCAAAATGATCCCACTGTATACCCCCTCCCCTAATCTGCTCTCTCCTATATCCTCCCCCATCACCCCTCTGACTTTCTGTTAGGGAAAGATGGATCTCCCTATCCCAGTGACTGTATATCTTATTTCCCAGTTGCATGTAAATAATAATAATAATAATAATAATAATAATTATTATTATTATTATATGTATTTTAACATTTGATTTTAGAACTTTAAATTCTAGATTCTTTCCCTTCCTCCCTTGTCACTCACCCCCACTGAAAGACAAGCAATTCAATACAGGCCGTACATGTGTAGTTACACAAAACATCTCCACAGTGGACATATTGTGAAAGACTGATGATATTTCCCTCCTTTCTATCCTGCCCTCCCCTTGTTCTAGTCTCTTCTTTGTCTCTGTCCCTTTACAGAAGTGTGTGCTTCTAACAACCCTCCCCCCCAACCTGCCTTCCCCTCCATCCTCCCC
>CM053583.1:61524568-61540041 GCA_028627135.1 Pseudochirops cupreus | reverse complement strand
CCTGAACTAGGTAAATGATATGCTTGATTAAAGTAAGATTGTTAACCCATTTTGAGTTGCTTTCCTTTAGAAAAGCAGATCTAAGAACCTGTGCTAGTAGCCGCCCTAGGTATGCTAGGGTGCTTGCTGATACAATATTTTACACACACATATAACATAATAATATATACTGCCAAAATATACCAAATATACATATATGTGTAATATATGTAACAATGCATGTGATATACTCACATGGGTAATGCACAAGTAACATATGCATACTGTAATATTCATGTGCATATGTGTATATATGTGCATGTAATATCTTTTAGATGTATACCCTGTGGATTAAGAGTGGAAGGGTATTCATTGAATTATGACTAATTGGATTGAGTTTAATGGGGAAGTCAAAAAAGATATGATCCCAAGCTGCATTTAGAGCAACATGGTTTCGAGAAACATGGAAATGATAGTACTGTTTTACTTTACCCTGGTCATACCCAATTTGGAAAAAAATTTATTCAGTTTTCATTTTACAATGGACATTGATAAGTAGGTGTGTCCAGAGAAGGGCAAACAGGATGATGAAGGGCTTTGAGTCCATGCCATATGGGAACTGGCTTGGGAAACTAGGGGTATTTAGCTCAGAGAAAAGGGAGAACATCGTAGCTTCCTTTCATTTTTCTAAAATCTGAGAACAACTGATTCCAAATAATATTAGCATTTCCGTATAAAAATAGATAAAAAGAGTGAACATGAAACTGTAAATATATATATTGAACAGTCTGCTTTTTTAAAAAGTATATAATAATTTCAACATGTTATTTTCTTCTTGTAGTTCAATTTTATTTTCAGTTCCAGATTTTCTACCTTCCCCCCGCCTCCTTTCCCACCCATTGAGAAAGCAAGAACCGCAAACCCATTACAAATGTGAAGTAACACAAAACAAATTTCCCCATTAGCCACATTCTGGGAGAAAAAACCAAACAAACAAGAAAAAGAAAGTAATAGAAAAAATGCACTATGCTTTAAACTGCACTTTCTGAGTCTGTCAGTTTTCTGTCTGAAGTGGATAGAATTTTTCATCATGAGTTTTTTTAGAACTATAGTAGGTCACTGTGTTAATCAGTCACTAAATCTTTCACAGTTGATTATCTTTACAATATTGCTATTTCTTTGTAAATCATTCTCCTGGTTCTACTCATTTCATTTTTGCATCAGTTGTCTTACCAGGTTTTTCTGAAACCATCCTTTTCATTTCGTATAACACAATAGTATTCCATGATATTCATATACTATAACTTGTTCAACCATTCCTTAACTGGTCAGCATCCCCTCAGTTTCCAGTTCTTTGCCACCACAAAAAGAGCTGCTATAAACATTTTGGCCCATTTTCCTTGATCTCTTTGGGGTGTAGACCTAGTAATAGTATTTCTGGCTCAAAGGGTACCTATAGTTTAATAGTTTGGGGGAATAGTCCCAAATTGCTTTCCAGAATGGTTGTCCAAGTTCACAGCTCCACCAACAGTGCACTGGTGTATTTGCTTTCCCATATCTCTTCTAGAATTTGTCGTTTTCCTTTTCTGTCATCCTATCCAATCTTATGGGTATGAGGTAGTACCTCAGAGTTGTTTTAATTTTCACTTCTCTAATTACTAGTGATTTAGAGCACTTTATATGACTATTGATAGCTTCAATTTCTTTCTCTGGAAATTGTTTCTTCATATCCCTTGATCATTTGTCAATTAGGGAATGGCTCTTATTCTTATGAATTTGGATCAGTTCCCTATATATCAACATGTTAATTTCAAAACTGTCCTGCTTGTGTGTGTTTCCTAGCTGACTTTTGTTCCATTCTCTTCTAGTATTTAAAAACATGCTTCAATAACTCTCTTTTCTTACTTCTTTTGTGGTATCCTCATTACTAATCCCCCCAATGGAAAAAAAAGAAAACTATTTTTAAAAAATCAGATATCTATCATTAAACAAAACAAGGCACTTCATCACCCTGTTTGCCCTTATCTGGAAATAAAACTGTATGTTTCATTCTACACCTTGAGTTTATCACCTTTTTGCCAGGGGGTAGGTAACATGTTATCACCAGTCCTTTGTATAGTTGACCATTGTAGCCATGTCTTTCTAAGTTGTTTTTTCCCTTTTATAATGTTATTCTTATTGTATACATTGTTCCTTAGATTCTGTTTATTTCATTTTGCTGCTTTCAAATATCTGAAAGGTTCTAACTTAGAAGGATTAGACGTTCCATCTTCAGCCTTAGCTGGTAATGAGGCAAATTCTCTCAAAGGCAAGTTTAGGTTTGGTGAAAAGGGAAAAACAACTTTGTGATAATAAAATATTCCTTAAAGTGGGATATGTTATCTTAAAGAGGGGTGGTATCCCTTTCTTTGGATGTCTTCAAGCAAAGATTAGATGATCACTGGTCAGATATATTGTACTAGGAATTATTTTTCAGGTATCAGTTGTAGTAGATGGCCACTGAGGTCCCTTCTAATTCTGAAGTTATGTGATTCTATGGTTGTAAAAGGTTGTAAATATAGATATCTATTCTCTCTCTCTCTCTCTCTCTCTCTCTCTCTCTCTCTCTCTCTCTCTCTCTCTCCCTTTTCCCCTTGTCCTCTCTTTCTTCTTCTACTCCCCCCTCTACTCCTCCCCCCTCCCTCCCTCTGTCCTACAACCAACCATAAAGATCATAGAGTTCAATGTTTGGATTTTTTAGAGGAGGAAGTGAATTGAATTAGAAACAGAGCCCATGCTAGATTCAAGTCTTCCTGTTCTTTCTAATATCTCACAATGTGTGCCTTCCCTATGTGTATGTGGAATGATATGTTTGGTAGGGAATGGCATTAATGACTAAGATTTAACTGAGATGTAAACAATGAAGACCTTACCCTCAAAGAACTTAGAGTCTGGCTTCAATAATAAGACAGGAGCACAACTAATTTTCAGTTAGAATGTGATCCATATCATAATAAAAGTATAAGCAAAGGGCTATGGAGGTTCAGAAAAGGGAAATTCACTTTTGTTGGTGGTTCTGGTTGAAGCGGTAAATCAGGAAGGAGGAAGGCATAGGTAATACTTCTGTTTATTTTTTCTATTTATTTTTGTCCAATGAAAACATGCAAATAAGCGTTTCCCCAGAGATAAGTTTAATCCTTTGACATCTTTCTTCTGGTTTATCTTGCAAACTGGAAGTTTAAAAGATCAATTGCTTTTAGCCAAGCAGGAAAAGAACCTAATTGTGTGTGCTCTCAATAAGTATCCTCTCCTCCATTTTTAAAATCCTCAACAAATAGTTGATATTTCTGCTTCTGTGTCCCCTCTATCAATCTGAGGAGAATAGTAGTGGTACTATATATCTAAAATAAATAAAGTAGAAAGGAAAAATACTATAAACCCAAAGGAAATCATCACAGGAAAGTCATGTTTTTACCTAATTTAAAAGAACCCACCAATATGTTGTTTCATCTTGCACAGCATTTGAGTTGATCATGCCCTGCCCCACCCTCATCTTTCTCTCCCCAACCTCTCTTTCTGAATTAGAGAATTATAGAATTTTAGATATGTATAAGACCTTAGAGATCAGCTCTTTTTTCACTCTCTCTCTCTCTCTCTCTCCCTCCTCTCATTTTCTTTTTACTTCTATTTTCTCCTCCTCTCTTCTATTCCTTATCATTCTCTTCTCTTTTCTTGCTCTCTCCCTATTTCCTTTCTCTCCCTCTTGTCTCCCACTTTCTTTCTCTGTCTTTCTGCTTGTCTTTTTTATCTCTCTCTTTCTCTCGCTATCCGTCGCTCTCCCTTTCTGTGTCCTTCCTTGCCTCTCTCCTTCCTTCCCATTCTCCTCCTTCCCTCCCTCCCTCCATCCTCCTTCTTTTTCCTTTTGATTGTCGTCCCAACCAGGGAAGTGAGTTCTTTGCTAAATAGCTTGCACTAGGTCTCTTTCCCAATCTCTTCTGCGCATGAGTCACTACTGGCCGCCTCAGTGAAGGTGTGACAATTTCTGGGGACCCAACTGGCTGAGGAAGATGCGCTCAGCACCCGCAAGGGAGTGAGCAGAGGTACGACTCCCTATTTCAGTTGTGCCCTGAGACGTAAAGAGGAGAGAAAAGGGATTCAGCTCCAGAGACTGAAATGATTTGGCTACGGGGAGGCAGTAGGAGTTCGAGTGGATTCTGCTGAAGAAGATGGTTTGGCTAGTGAGTTCTAGTGCCCAGCCGGTAGAGAGGTACCTTTCAGCACCCTGGACAGCGTGCGTATTGCCTCCTCTTTCTGCTCCTAGAGCCTAAAGCAAGCTTGAGCTCAGCTAGCTCAGACTCAAACCTCTTGCAGACATATCTCTTCCTGACCATGGGGTCCAGGGTAAGTCCATAGAGCAATGGACTTGGCTGAAGCCCTCCTGGCGCTCCTTCTGGGCTTGGTCCTAGTCGTCTCGCTTCTGTCCAACCTGCTGGTGCTATTATGTTTCCTCTCCAGCTCCGAGCTCCGCCAGCAAGTGCCTGGACTCTTCCTGGTCAACCTGTCTCTGTGCAACCTGCTGTTGACCCTCTTGAACATGCCCTTTACTCTTCTGGGTCTTCTGTGGCGCCAGCAGCCCGTAGGGGACTGCGCGTGCCAGGCGGCGGGCTTCTTGGAAACTTTGCTGGCGTCCAACGCCATGCTCAGCATGGCCGCGCTCAGCCTGGACAAGTGGGTAGCTGTGGTGTTCCCGTTGAGCTATGCGAGCAAGGTGCGTGGCCGCGATGCTGCGCTGCTGCTGGCCTACGCGTGGCTGCACTCGCTCGCCTTCCCGCTGGCGGCACTCGCCTGCTCCTGGCTCGGCTACAGCGGTACCTACTCCTCCTGCACCGTGCACCTACGGGTGGAGGCGGAGAGGAGGCGCTTTGCCGCCTTCACAGTGGCCTTCCACGCCGCCAGCTTCGCGCTCTCGCTGGTGGTGCTCTGCTTCACCTACCTGAAGGTGCTGCGAGTGGCCCGCTTCCACTGCCGGAGGATCGACGTCATCACCATGCAGACCCTCGTCCTGCTGGTCGATATTCATCCCAGGTAACCAGCGGGGCTGAAGGGAGGAAGGGGGATGAGACACTCCCCATGAGTCACCTTGCTCAAATCTCTTCCCCTTACTGGCCTTAGCATTGTCTTCAGTAAAATGAGAAGCTGAACAAGTTTGAGATCTCTACTGTCTCTTGCGGTTCTGACACTTTTCTATATTAAGGTCATATTCACTCACAGACAGGAACGCTGTGATGAAAAAGTCCTTGGAGTTTAGAGTCAGAGATTCTAGGTTTGTTCAGATACCTGATCTTTTATGCGGGACAGTGACCCCGAGCAAGTTATTTCCACTGTATAGGTCTGTTTTCTCTTTTGCAAAAGTGGGGATAAACAATCCCTACCCAGTCTAACTCCTAAGTGTGGGAAATGCCTTGAACTCTGCTTCCTCTTTTGTTTTTATTTCTTTTTCTTTTTCTTTTTCCTGGAGAGAGCAAGAAGGAGGACTTCCAGTTGGCGTTCAGGCGGGGCCAGATTCAACGTTATTGCTTACAGCCTTGTTTAATTCACACACGTACATGGGGAGTCCAATACGCCCCCTTTCAACTTTCATTTTTGTACACAGAGACATGGTTGCCAAAAAAAAAAAATGGGTACTAACCTCAGGTTCTGCATGAGTGTAAGAGGTGGGGTGTGTGAGCGCGTGACTGTATTTCTGATAGTGAATTTGTATGAGATGGATTTATGAATAAATGTGAATTGTCTGTGTGCTTTTTGTGCTACTGGAGGTCTGTGAGGGTCTGCATTTCCAAGAGTCTGTATATCTTTGTGTATGTGTGTGAGTGTATCTGTGTTCATAAGTTACTTCATGTACATCAGAGAGAGTTTGCGTATGTTTGGGCATGAGTTTGTGTCTCTGCATGTGTAAATATATGTGTCTTTGGGCAGCGGATGTCTATGCACTAAGGGACCAATGAGCGGGTGGTCCTCGCCAACCTTCTGGCTTCTAAGATTTCAGGACTTTTGGGCAGGTTGCAAGCGCCATCCTTAGAGAACTGGTTGACTCAGGTGGTAATCCCAGCACCCTAAGCCTGGCGCTCACGGGGGACCCTAGAGCCTGACTTTGTAGCGGATGACCTGGGGCTCCATCCCCAACTACCTTCCCCTGCTTAATTCCCTAGAATGCTTCAGGAGAGGGATTGAATGAAGTTATTGGGGGAGCAAAGAAGAGGAGAGAATCCTAAATTTTTCTCCAGCTTCCTGCCTTTTCATTCTCAGGCCAAGTCCGACTATCCCTGGCTCTACAAATCCCCCTCGTCCTGCCCCCCATTCTGGATTTAACAAGGAACCTTTGCCCTTTGCCTTGCAGCGTTAGGCAGCGCTGCCTTAATGAGCAGAAGCGGCGGCGGCAGAGGGCCACCAAGAAGATCAGCATCTTTATAGGCTCCTTCGTCCTCTGCTTCGCTCCTTACGTCATTACCAGGTGAGGCTTCGCCCGCTACTTATTACTCGGGGAGGATGGCCTGGTACAGCTTCCCTCCTGAGCTCTGAAACCTGGACGTAGCCCTCAGCCAGGAATGGCTGCCAGTCACACAATGTTACAGCTTCCTTACAGTGAACAAACTTGTAAAATAACAAGCACTGATTCGCAGAATGTCGGCGTTGGAAGGGAACTAAGAACACAGAATGTTAGTCTGGGAGGCACTTTAGGCCACAGAACACAGAATCTCAGCTTTAAGGGACTTTAGAAAAGACCTCAGTACACATCACAGAGAATCTAAATGCATTCAGGGACCTTAGGACCCAGAACATATACTGCAAAAGCTAGAAGAGGTTTTAGATTTTAGAACAAAGAATTGTCGAGGTCAGAGGTCCTTTAGTCTAATCCCCTCATTTGCTGGATGAGAAAACTAAGTTCCAGAGGCCAGAAGTGTATTATCCTTGATCATTGTTTCCCTTTTGTAAATGAGGCTCAGAGATGACTTGTAATGACAGTGAATGAGATGGCTTGGTTGTCATCACACAACTGATAGACTAGACCAAACCTGGCAAGAATCACCTCAATATTAGCTCTATCAAGGGCTTGTCTAACTTCTGCTTGAAGACCAGGGATAGAGTAGGCATGATCCATTCCACTTTGGGATGGCTCTAATTGTTTAGAAGATTTTTTTCCTCATATCAAATGGAAAGCTGTCAGTACAATTTCTATCCATTATACCTAGTTCTAGAAGGGAATTCTTATCAAGAAATCTGTGGAGAGATTTCAGGGCATCCATTAATTTGGATGGAAAAAGTATATCTTTATTTCAATATATTTTATTTCCTTTGTAATCTCATGTATTTTATTTTAAGTATCTACAAACATTTTTTCAGAGAGTGGATCCATAGACTTCGACAAAAGGGGTCCACTACCCCCGAAAGATTAAGAATTCCCTGTTTTAGAGCAAATGTAATTTGTCTTTTACTTGATAACTATCCTTCAAATATTTTTAAAAATAAGAATCATGGTCCTTCCCTTAGTTTTTTCTTCTCCAGATTTATTCAACATCTTCAGCTGGGTCAATCCATCCCTCATACTTTCCAAATGCCCTCACTATCCTTTGGCCACTTTTCATTTTATCAAAGTCCTTCTTAAAATGTTGCACTGAGAACTAAACAAAATCCTTCAGATGTGATTTAACTAAAGCAGAGGATAGAAAGAATAGAGCCTTCACCATTGCTTTATGATTTATTCCCTTGGAGACCACAGGGAGATAAACTTAAAATAGGGGAAAGTTTTCATAGCTCCCTTATTGAGCGGGTGAGTCCATTCCTCTCCCCTCTTCTAAAGTAGGGCCATCTATGGTAATATATAAAATCAAAATGTTAACTAATCAATATTCCAAACATGAAGGGCCTGTGAGTCACTTTTGGGCATCTGTTAATTACCATATGCCACCAAGATACAGATCTATGTTTCTCCTCATAGTGTGAGTCTGTAGCCTTTTTACACATGCATCAGGATTGCAAAAAAAAAAAAATCCTTTTTTTGACTAATAGGAACAGAGCAAACTGTAATGTCCTTCTCTCATGAATGCTTGCACAGAATTATATTATTTCTGTGCTATAGACATGTTTGAAATAATAAATAAATAATAAATGAACCTTGTTTATTGTTTAAGTTTTTATGCTTAAGGGCAGCTAGGTGGTACAGCACCAACCCTGGAGTCAGGAGGACCTGAGTTCAAATACAGCCTCAGACACTTAACACTTACTAGCTGTGTGACCTTGGGCAAGTCACTTAACCCCAATTGCCCTGCCTTCCCCCTCCAAAAAAAAATCTTTATGTTATTTCTTTTAGAATATGCTTACATTCAAATGTAGGAAAATATGACTTACATATTTGTAAAATCTACATATGTAGTGTGACTATAATGTCCTTTAAAAAAAAAAAGACAATCTGAAATGACTTATCTCCTTCAAAGTAATCACTTCAGAATTTTTTGTACATATTCCAGTAGTGCTGACACTGCTCAAAAAATGACAATAATTTACATTTGCATAGAACCTTTCTAGCTTATAAGACATTTAATTCAAGCAAATAATTTATTAACCTCCAAATCCCTAAAGTATGTAGTACACTTACTATGATCCATCCTTCTTTGGGAAGCGAATAGCTTATAGGGTTGGCATTATTTGCCCCATGTAGCAGAGCAAGGAAGGCTTCTGTGAGTTCAATTTGTGTCTCAAGTTAGAAGAATCTTACTAACTTTGTGTTTTAATTTTCTTCATAGGAATAAAAGGAAATCATTGCAGTGTGACTTTGACTAGAAACTGGTTCCTTTTATTCTTCTGTGCATACACTCCCTTCTGCATCAACACACACACAGTGAGATTGTTCAATGATAAGAAAAGATTTGTCCAAAAAAAATATCCTGTAAGGTCAGCATAGTGCCAGCTAAGAGGGAATTTAGGGAAGCTGCTCAGCTTTGCTTGAAATTGAGTGATATATTTTCTTTGGGGCTTTCCCTAGATTGGAGAAATGCTACTTTGAACATTAAAATTTCAAAAGCAACATCACTCAGCATGATGTCGTGAGAAAAGAAGTGGTTACAAAGTTAAAGAACCTAGTTCTGCTACTTAGGACCTGTGTGACCTTGGACCAGTCACTTCCTGTTTCTGAGGCTCAATTTCCTCATCTGTTACAATATTAATAATTGAACATTACATAGAAAGTTAGAGTTTGAAAAGTGCATTGTGCATTAGAGGGGTGACAAGGCAGTGCAGTGGATAGAGCACTAGGCCTGGAATCAGGAAGACCAGAGTTCAAATCTGGTCTCAGATATTTACTAGCTGTGTGATCCTGGGCAAGTCACTTAACTACTATTTGCCTCAGTTCCTCTTCTGTAAAATTGGGGACACACTAGAGAAGGAAATAACAAACCATTCTAGTATCCTTGCCCAAGAAACCCCTTGGACCACACCATGGGGTCATGAAGACTTGGACACAGCTGAAAAACAACATATACATGAACTCATTTAGTCTTCACAACTCTGTAAGGTAGAGAGTAGGAGAAATATTTTCCCCAATTTACAAGTTGGGAATTTGAGCCTCAGAGAAGTTAAGTTTCTCCTGATTCCAGGACTAGGTTTTGTTCTAATATCCCACACTTGGACAGACCAAACAATTTCTAAAATCCCTTAAAGCTCTATAACTTTTAAACTATGACATCATAATCACCCTCATAATAGTAATATAATGCCTAGCATTTAAATAGTGCTTTAAGGGTGGCAAAGCAATTTGCAAATATTATATGATTTGATCCTAACAATAACCCTGGGATGTTATTATTGTTCCCATTTTGCATATGGGTAAACTAAGGTAGATGAGGGTTAAGTGAATTGTCCAATTTCACATAGCTAGTAAGTGTCTAAGGTAGGATTTGAATGCAGATCTTCCTGACTTGTGATTCAGTGCTCTATCCACTGCTTAGTCTAAGAATACACAAACATCTCTTCATTTTTCCTGGTGTAACAACCATTCAGATACACTAGTGTGTAGTGGAGAAACAGCATAGTAGAAAGAACATTGAACTAGGAGTCCAAAATGACTCACTGGGCGTGGGTCAGGAAGACCTGAGATTAAATTCAATCCCAGACACTTCCTAGTTGGGTGTCTGGCAGCAAAGGACATAACTTCTGTTTGCCTCAGTTTCATCATCTGTAAAACAGGGACAATAATAATAGCTACCTCTCAGTTTTATTGTACTCAGCACAGTGCCTGGCACATAGTAAACGCTGTGTAAATGTTAGCTCTTTCTGCCCCCAGTTCTACCACATACCAAAACATGCAGTTTTGGACAGCTCACTTCCTCTGAGTTCTCTCTGAGTCTCAGTTTTATTCTCTCTAAAATCTAGGGTGTTGATGAGATAATTACCAACTTTAAAATTCTGTGGTTTATGTTTGAAGTTCTCTTCTAAGCCTAAAGTTCTGTATTCTATATTCTTAAATTCAATGATCTAAGGTCTCTTCCAACTTACAGCTTTCTATGTTCTGTGTGCTAATATTCTATATCCTAAGGATTCATTGTCATTTTATAAAATTCTGGGAGAATCATTCTAGGTAATTTATGTTGATTAAATGAGTAAAATGCATACTCAGTGCTATTCAATCTTCTCTCTTTAAGGAGACTTTGATTTCTATTAAAATCCTATCCCTCCCCACCCTCCCCATTCCCTATGACAAGACATGGCTCACCAAAATCCCATTATCAACTCCCACTTATCAGCGTTCAGCATTTTGAAAATGTCACGGATTTACAAATAATTATGCCCTTAAGACTTAAAAAGGGGATTTGGCAGTATTAAGTTATGGAAATCACCAATTGGTTTCTCTGTGTGTAAAATCAGGGTAATGATACTTGCTTCCTACCTTAGCAAGGGGATGTTGTGTCTGTAAGGGCTTCATTAAGCTCCTTGGAAGGATGAATTTTTACCATGGTTATTATCATGCCTGATTTCTCTTTGCTTCAAGCTGAGGAACTATTTTAGAAGTAGATTTCCATAGTCATCTGTGTACACAGAGCACAGAATGTCAGAGCTAAGAAGGATCTTAGTGATGACTGGATTCAACCCCTTAATTTTATAGATGAAGAAAATTGAGGCATTGTGAGAAGAATGCATTTGCTCAGTCGCACAGTGATTTAGTAAAGGGATCAGGACTAGAATCTTGGTTTTCTAATTCTAATATGTATGGCTGTACCAAGCCTTTATTTTGGCACTCTACCTAATGCTGCCTATCTTGGGCAGTTATCAGTCCTCTGAAATGACCCCTATTTCAGCAAAACTCCCATTTCTTCAGCTCCCTCAGCAAAGAATCTTGATGGAAGAAAGAAATATGATAAACCAATTTCTGCCAAGATGTGATTCTTAAAAGACACATTTTGGGTCAAGAAGATCTGGCTGACCTTGTAGCTTAGTGAGGCTGGCTTGTCTCTTCTCAGAACCTTAGTTACCAGTCATTTCTTAATGTTTAAAATTACTAACCTCCTAGGGGAAAACTATGGGTCTGGGGTCCTAAAAACTTAATTTTTGTTAAAGGAATTTGATACCATTTTGATGAGATCATAAATGGAACATATTTAGAAATAATGCTTGGGATAGGCAGAAGAGAGGGAAGTAGAGGGGGCACTGGAGAAAAACTAAGTGAAAATATAAGGTAATATAAAGAGGACTCGACAGCTAGACTGTCACGAGGTCAGAAAATGTAGGCTCTGCTATTTTCTAGCTGTGTGACCTTGCCTGAATCTCTCACACAGCTTCAGAGCCTCATTGACCTCAACTGTACAATAAGGTTAATAATTCCTGCCTACTTTAGAGAGTTGTTGTGAGGAATCAAACATAGTGAGTGTTTTGGAAGCTATGAAACACCCTATCGATGTGGAGTAGGATTGATGTGATTATGGTTTGCACATTAATTATCCCTTCCACATTCCACATGCTGCCACTAACACAATTCTGATCACTTCCATACCTAAACCACTGGCCCTATTGAGAAAAGATTGGTGAAGGAGGTGGGGGAGGGGAAAGGAAGAAGTCAAAAGGATGGAAAGGAGTGGGTTATGTCACTGCCTAGGAAAATTCATAGACTACTCAGAAGTCTCACAATGGATTTAGAATCTCAGGAAGGATTGCAGGATGTAATTTAATGGGAAGAGTAGGGATGGATAAGCTTTAGTTCTGCCCCAAGTGACCTTGGGGAGGGAGCCTGGGGGTGGAGAATCATTTCACCTCTTTGAAATTTAGTTTCCTCATCTGTAAAATGGGTTCTTAGGAAATCCTAATACATAGACTGCCCACCTCATAGGATTTGTTCTGAGAAGCAAATAAGATCCTGGGTGTGAAAGCACTTTGATAGTAACACCTCATATTTCTAGAAGCCTTTATGATTAATACATTACTTTCTCTACAACACCCTGCAAGGCAGACAGAACATCATCTCCATTTTACAGATAAGTAAATCAAGGCTCAAATTTGTCTTCTACTATACCAATACTAAGTGGCAGATCTAGGGTTCGAACTGAGTTCTTACAATGACTCAAGGTTTACTACTCTTAATCTAAGATACTTGGAGAGTGAGCACCTTAAATGAGTTTGTCATATTAGACTGTTTGATTTCTTTACAACAGGCTGGTGGAACTCCTCCCATTCATTACAATCAACAGCTACTGGGGAGTAATAAGCAAGTGCCTCACCTACAGTAAGGCTGCCTTGGACCCTTTTGTGTACTCACTGCTGCGGCAACAGTACAAGAAGGTGGTGATCAACATTGTCAACCGGCTACTGAGACGAGATTTATATCCCTCAACTGGCTACAACAGCTCTCTTGACACAGAGAACGATTACTGCCTCCATCGACCAAACTGAACTCCATTATTGGGGTTTGGGGACAGAGAATGGGTGGTTTTTAACTACCCTAGTCAATTTTCAGCAAGCCTCTTATATGTTGGGCTGATAGCTGTGATGGAGACCTGGGTCACCTCAGAATAAGAGAGGATTCCACTCTCTTTGGGGGCAGCATTGGGTTTGATAGGACTTCAATCAAGGTTAAGAACAGGGGAAGGGACAAAAGGGGTGGATTTTCTTTTCCTATTTCCCCTTGCTGCTAAACTAGAATTTAGGATTTTCTGTCTAAGCTTTTAGGAGTCAGTACTCAATTTTCTTATGTGATGCATTGTGGCATCTTGAAGGACTTGGTAAAGCTTTGGTTTTGGAGTCAGGAGACCTAGCCTAGAATCACCGCTCTGATACACACTGTCTATGTGACTTTGGTCTTCACTCCTTTGGGCTTCATATTTTTCATCTATAAATGGAGAGAATTAGACTAGATGATCTCTATGATGCCTTCCTGCTCTAAATCTTATAATGAATTATAGGAAGGCTGTGGCAGTGGAAAGGAAAGCCCAGCAGGAAGACATGGAGAACCTTCAGAATCCTTGCCTGACCCTTCCTGGGCTGCCTCAGTCCCTTCATCATCTGAAGAATGCCAAAGCATTGTCATATTTAAGAGGTAGCACTATGGAGAAGGAAAGGAACTGGATTTGTGTCCAAAAGACCTAGGTACAAATTCCAGTTCTGCTACTTATCACCTATGTGACCTTGGACAAGTCACTTTCTGTCTCTTAGCCTCGATTTCCTCATCTGTAAAATGTGAGGAATTAGACTTTATGGCCACTAAGGACCTTTTAGCTCTATATCTATGATTCAATTCAATATATCTTATCTGCTCCTCCTCCCACAAAGAGTTTGGCATGGTCTATTGGTAAGTTAATAAACTTTAGATTTGTCTATTTACTTTTACTTTGATATCATGCCAGTCCAGCATTTCTGTCTGGAAGGGTAGCCTAGGATGATCAAAGAAACCAGCAACTTTATTGCTGAAATCTTTGCCACCCTTTACTCCTGGATGGGATAATGAATAGTTTCATTTGGTGCAGGGGAGAGTTTTTCACTATACACCATGAGAGCTAAGAGTCTAGTGTCTACAGTAAAACAGAATGATTATAAACTGGAACTTAGCTTCCCCATACCATGAGTAGGGTATTCTTTTTTTTTTTACTTAAACAATTTTGAACCAAAAGGTCTGATGTTTTGATTTCCACTATCAACCCACCCCCACCATAGTGTCCCATTTGTCAAAGTATCAATGGAATTAGAGTCTGATTTTTCATCAAACTTCTAACATTCCATGAGCCATTAATGAGGAGGGGATAGGGGAAGAAGACTTGGAGTGCCAGATGTTTGCACAATCATTCATTGGACAACATTCAGGTCTTGAATGATTATCTATAACCTGATATGAAAATTACCAGGCAAGTTTAAGATGTGTTGGGATACTTCTGTTTTCTCTCCTCTGTAAACCACATGTCCAAGAAAAGGACTAGAAAATTCAATCCTGTATTTTCATTTATTCCCAAAGACTTGGCTCTTCAAGGGCTCAAAGGCAATATGTCACTATATACTAACTCAACTGTTTGTCATTTGGATTGCTAACAGAGTGCTTCTTATTTGATCCACTCTAGTGGGTTATCACCACGCATCATTTGATTGAATTTACCTTGATTTGTTTTCAAACCATTTGTATGTTCCATTGCCAAGCCAATCAAATATCTGGTTGGTTGCAGTATGATGGGATGGATAGAGCAATGTTCTAGGAGTTGGGAAAACTGGATTCTGGGTCCAGCTCTGCTGCTAGTTGACTGTGCAACCTTGAGCAAGTCTCTTACCTCCACAGTCTCAGTTTCCAGGTACGTCATAACAAAGGTGTTGAATTAGACTCTCTAAGATTCATTGTATCTCCAACATTTTGTGATTCTGGCTAACATTCAATAAATGACACTGATTTTGATTGTGTTATTACAAATCTAAGTTATATTGACTGAATGCCTACTGGGTCTAAAAAAGAAAAAGCTCAAGTCACAAATCAAATGTGTCTAGCTAAATCAGCCATGTTTGCAAAATGGAGGGAAATGGATTTTCACAAAGGAAATTACTGCAAGAATCCAAGTTGGTGAATAAAATGTGAATGTTGGGAAAGACCTCTGAGATAGTTTCATCATATTACAGATTATGGAAACAGGTCAATCTTAGGGAAGTGAATCATTCTAGGCTACTCTGCTAGAAGGTAGCAGAGTGAGGATTCACACCCAGGTATCTTCATTCTGAATCCAGTGTTTTTCTATGACACAAGATGCCTCCTTTGTTAATGCAACCAGAACTCAGTTTGGGGCTTAGGGTAGAATTTAATTTCTTCAGTGATCCCTCCCCAACCCCTAATGGTGAAAACTTCTCTAGAAAGCCCTCCTACTGCTTTCTTAGCATGTGAGTCATGTAGGTCTCAATGCAGTAAAAATAATTCTGCTCATGTTAAATTGGAATGTGCTGTCCTGTTTTGTCCCTTGAGTAAAGTGTCCATTTTATGTCTGTGTAAATATAATATTGGGGGGGGG
>CM053583.1:61512129-61524068 GCA_028627135.1 Pseudochirops cupreus | reverse complement strand
TTTTTTGGGTTGAAAATGAATCTAGCCACACATCATGCCTAAAGAGTCAATTATTGATCCAGCAGAGAGCATGGATGTATGTTGAACAGCTTTGGATAAGTAGAATGACAACTCCCATCTGTACAGGGCTATGTAGTTTGCAAAATAATTTTATTTACAATGGTCAATTAAGATAGGTACTGCTAATTCCTGATTAGTGCAAGTAATGTATCCTGAGAAGTGATTGTATTATTTGAATTTGCACTGTACATTTCCATGGGTTAGAATGAATTACTACATAAAAATAACTTTAAATTGTACAAATTCCTCTTTTACACGTGAGGCATAACTTCGCTAAGACCACTTGGCTAATAATTGGCAGAGATGATATCTGAGCCCAGATCTTTCATGGGTAGCTACCAAGTCAAATGTTCTTTTCAATATGCCATATGCCCTGTAATGGGTAAGAATTTGAACTGAATCATCAGTCTAGATCTTTTCACCTCGAAAGTCATACAGACTATATCCTTAAACACAACTAATGACCTTTCAAATGCATAGTTGAGAGCCTTCAAAATACCTGGCATATAATAAATTCTGTTCTCTTTTCTTTTCCTTTATTTTCTCTTCCTTCCCTTCCCTCACCCTCCTCTTTTCTTTCCTCTTCCCTTTCCCTTCCTCCCTCTTCCCTTCCCTTCCTCTTCCTTTCCTTTCCTCTTTCTCTTCCTTTCCTCTTCTCCTTCACTTCCCTTTCCATCTCTTCCCTTCCCTTCCCCTTCCTCTTCCCTTGCCCTTCTCTTCCTTTGCCCCTGGTAATTCTTTAGGTAATTCTTTAACTCTTTGATTCACATAATTGGGTATAGTTTACAACAACAATAACAACATATTTTGTGTTTATACATGTAACCAGGTTCTAGATTATGTCTTCATGGACTTATGGAAAAGGTAAATGCTACGACTTACAAGTAAAAAATTGCAAGACTCAGGAAGAAAATTACTGAACTGAAATGGCTAAGCACAAAGTCTGTTTTAGTTTGAGAGATGAGTAAGTTGATATTTTTTAAAGAGACTAATGCTAGAGACAGGGGAAGGGCATCAATATTGATAAAGCCCTGTTTGCTAGTCCATCTAGTCAAAATTTAAAGAATGGGCAAAAGACTGAAATGAACCAAAGCTGCAGCCTGTTATTGTTCCTTGAGATCAGCAAAGAGACAGTAATTAAGGTTTAACTCCTTTCCCCCTACCCCTTCCTCTGTTTTCAGTTAGCATTCATTTCTCTTTTTATTTTGGTTTTTAATTTATTTCAACTAACAAAAAAAAATTACTTTATCTCCCTTCATCTCCTTATGAAAAAAAGAAAAAAATACCTCTTGTAACAAATAACTATTTTGTCATGCAAGAAAAAGTTCCATATTGATAATATTAAGAAAAAAAGTTTTAATTTTCGCTCTGAGTCCATCATATCTTTGTCCAAAGGTAGGTCCACAGAAGGCATTTTTTTTTGACATTTTCCAGCACATGGTAGGTGCTTAATAAATGATAGTTGAATGACTAACATTATTTGTCTATTTAAGCTGTTTTTAATTCTTGATTTTGTCTTATATAAAATTATGATGTTATAAACTCTGTGTGGCTCATGTCTATCCACTGTGCACAAAAGGGTTGAGGTGGAGGAAGCCAGTGAATAACTGTGAATACAGAAATAAAAAAGGTCTTAAAATAACTGGGGTTTCCTAAAAGATTTGGGAGTTTTGAGATAAGAGATTTTTATGAGCTTCTTCGTTTGAACTCATATCTTAATTAGAGTTAATTTGATTACTCTTTTTAGTAACTCTTATACTCTGCTAAATAGCTGAGAGATATGAACTACATGATTTGGAACCAAGTACCCCCTGACTATTGAGCAGTAAGTAAGCAAGTTTCAATTTGTATGGAGTGGTAAGCCTCTCAGGGAAGCTTCTGACTATGCAGAGCCAAGAGTAAAATAAAAGCATGGACCAAGGCATGGACACTCCCTGGGTCACCTAGTGAATGAATAAAGATGTGGTTTGGGAGGAGTGGCAAACTCCAAATCTCAAAGTTAAAGTTATTCCTTCATCTATGCAGCTAATCTTACCTGCCAGCGCCACCTGCTGGTTACACTTACTATACTGGTTATATAATATTATTATAATTATATAATATCTGCATAGGCAATAGCTACATCACTGTATAACATCTGTATGAATTCCAATCAATCAATAAACATTTATGAATCAGTTACTCTATGTCAGGCATCATACTAACTGCTGGGGATACAAATAAGAAAAAGAAAGTTTCTCCCTTCAAAAAGTTTACAATCTAATAGGGGAAGAAAATGCACAAAGGAAACTTAAAAGGGAGTAGTGGTGAGGAAGAATGTACCTGGCAAGGGGTCATGATGGACTCTAGTCAAAGAAATGTAGCTGATGGGAAATGGAGAATTAGCTGGTCTGGGAGCCCACATTAAATGTAGACTTTGGGAGTTCTTTGATCACTTCTCTAATCAGAGAAGCAGTGGGTCCTGAGGCTCCTAATGAGGTACGAGTACCAAAACCAATGTTATCTCACGGGATGATGAGTTTCCTGGTGATGAGCTTTTCTGGTGGCATGATAGTGGTGGAGTCCAGTCCCAGGAGGGCAGCTGATGCATTGCAGCGCCAGGATGTCTTTTCTCTTCTCAACATGCCCTTATGTTGCTTTTCCTGGGTGTAGTAGCTCTGTTGGGCAGGTTGAGTAGTCCATAAAGTAAGTTCTAAATGAATGGTTTATCTATCACATCACCGATATCACATCTCTCTCTCTGTCTCTGTCTCTTTCTCTCTGTCTCTGTCTCTGTCTCTGTCTCTGTCTCTGTCTCTCTCTCTCTCTCTCACACACACACACACACACACACACACAATCAGAGATATTGTCTGTTCTGGTACTTGGGGATAGTAAGTTCTAGATTTGTTATAGGAAGCCTAAGTTCCAGTCCTAAATCTTCATTAGCTTGCTGTCAGTGACTTAAGCCAAATTACTTTTCATGTCTGTTCCTCAGTTTTCTTATTGATCAAATAAAAATAATATCTATTACTCTTCTATATATCTCATGAGTTCAAAGAGAAGATGAAGGTAGAGGTTGTGAAATCTCTTTGAAAATTGTAACAGCCTAGAAACTAGATGTTGCTAGAAGAGCTCTGATCTAGAAGTTAGAAAACTTGAGTTCTGGTCCCAGAACTATAGAATCTCCGAGCTGGAAGGGTCATGGAGTTCAGCTCACACCCAAACAATAATGCCCACTGATAACATCTTGGGCTTGACCTCCTTTCTTTGTTGCTTCTCTTCATTCCATCCTTCACACAGATGTCCAAGTTATGCTCCATCTTCAGTGGCTCGTTGCTATCTACATAATAAAATGCAAATTTTGGATCCTGTCATTTAATACCCTCCTCAGTCTGGTACCAATGTATTCCTCTCCAGACTTATTTCATGCTATTCTACTTTATCCACTCGATATTCCGGCCATGTTAGATTCCACTCCATTTCCTAATCCTCGTGCTGGTCTCCATGCCTTTGTGTTTCCCTTGAGAACTTTATTTATTGCTCTGCATACTATTCCATTTCTGGGACTCCCTTCTCCATATGGCCATCCTCCTTGAAATCTTTCCCTTCGTTCAAGGCCCAATTTATAGCCCAATTTATCCATAACATTTTAATTGCCTTCATTTTGAGGAGATCCTTCCTTACCCATTATCTCATGATTCTCTCTTTGATTTCCTCCCCATATTTTTCTCATCTACAATTTTATTATTCGTTACTTGTGGCCATTTCTTTCCCTCTCCTTGATTACAAACTCATCGAGAACAAAGACTGCTCTTTTTGTTTTTGTTTTTGTATCCCTAGTTCCAAGTCCAAGGTCATTCAGTCAGACAATAAACATTTATTAAGTGCCCATTGTGTACCAAGCATTGAACTAAATACTGGAGATACAAAGGTAAAAAATAGCCCCAGCTCTGAGGGATCTCAGTCTAATGGGGGAGACGATATTCTAACAATGTTATCCAAACAGGCTAATATAGAATAAATTGGAAATAATCAATAGAGAAAAGACACTAGAATTAAGAAGGTTATACATATGAGGTACTTCATGAGTTTGTTGAAATGAATTGCAATAACTAAACTTTTGTTGAGCACATACTATGGATCCATATTGTGCTAGGTTCTATAGATACAAAGAGGTATAAGAAATGATCCCTGTGCTAAAGGAGTTTAAAAACTAGATGGCAGTATAGAAGGCAGTATAGAAACATACAAGGTGCCCTGAAAATTTTAGTGCAGGAACCCTATATTAAGGGAGGCAGCCTGTAATAATGGGTAGAGAGCCAACTTCAAAGCCAAGAAGAGCTGGGTTCAAATTCTGCTTCTGATGCATTGGTTATGTGATCCTGGGTAAGTCAAAGTCCCAGGGACCTCTCTAAGACTATACCTTGCAGAGAAGGTGCCTGCCTGCTTATATTGGTAGAGGGAGTTTTCTCACATGGATGTCCATTCTCTATGTCAATGAAGTCACGGAGAAAGTCTTTGTCCTTATAAAATATATAAAACAATATATCATAAATGCCAAATGAGTGGTATAGACATGGAAGATCAAATCCAGAAGTACCTCAGAACATCTAATTTCTGATCTCAAAGGGAACTTAGGTGCCATTCATTCTAACCCCCTCGATTCATGGAGAAGAAAAATAAGACCAACTAGATGATATCTACAAAGTCTCAACTCTGAATTTTATAATTCTTTAAGTAGTTCTTAACAGGAAGTAATCTTTTTTTTTTCACTTTTCAAAAGAAAAAAAATCAACCATCTCTGTCCCTTCCCCCCAACTGTCACTTGCATTTCCCATCTCCCCTGGAATCGGCTTCATTTTGCTCCTTTAGATATTTATTTTAGGACAAGATCTGTGATTAAGGATGTTCTGTGGAATTCTAAATAGTTCTGAGGAGAGCCTTCTAGGCCAGACTCATTATTGGCTTTGCTGTATAATTAAGTCCCTAGCTCAGACAGTGACCCACCACTGCTTATTACTGGCAAAAGCTTGAGTGAAGGGTTTGAAGAGGAAGGGAAGGGAAGAATCACACAGTCCATTGCTGACTGCTTGGGGACCACCAGTAACTAGGCAGGGGAGATGTGACTGAGTATACCTGATCTGATTGCTTCTACTGTAAAGTGGATAGATCAATGTTAATCACCATTGTGGGAGCATCTTTGGACATAGTTAATTGAAGTATCTGCTTACATGACAGAGAGAAAATGTAAGTTTGCACTTGAATGGGTTTTAAATTTTTTTAATCCACCCAAAGCTGGGAGATTCCATCAAGTTGAGGAGACAAGCTGATAAAGCTAGCTTACACTTTGAGGATTTGCTTTGAGGAATGTAAAGGATTTTGCTTCAACTGTTGAGATCATAGGTAATTTGACAATTTCATTCCCATTTTAAGGATTACTAGACACAGACCCAGAAAGTGGAGGCAACTGGCTCAGAGTCACACATCTTAGTAAGTAGCAGATTTTGGATCAGAAACAAGGCCAGACTTTAAGCAGATCTTTTCATTACAAGAGATAATTTTTGCAAAGTAAGGTAGAAAAGAGGAAGGCAAGTTAAGTTTTTGTTGAAGAAATGAAACGGATTTTGGAGCAGATAGTGATCTGAGTCCAAAGTAAGGCAGCGTGGTGATATATCCATGACTTTGTCTCAGGGTGCTGACATGGGGCAGATGGTGTCCTTCCTCATGGACTTATCTTCTAACTCGCCAACCTTGGTCCTTGCAAAACTCCTCTAGATCCCATGCCCAGCCTCCTACAGCTGTAGCTGAACACCTTATTCCCTCACCAAGCATTCCATCCCTAAAATACTCTCCCTCCCCACCTCTGCCTCCTCCAAGTCCCAACTAAAACCCCACCTTGTACAGGAAGTTTTCTCTATCCCCTTTAATGATGGTATGTCCCCTCTGTGGATTATCCCCAGTTTATCTTGTATATATCTTATTCGAACAGTTTTCTGCATGTTAGTGAGCTCCTTAAGAGTAGGAACTATTTTTTTTTAAGTTTTTAAAATCTTTCTTTGTATCTCCAGTGCTTAGCGTGGTGCTGGGCATATTGTAGCTGTTTAAGAAATACTTTTTGCTTGATGCTGGACAGTAAATCTCTCCCCTCCAAATTAAAGTCTCCCAGGGACTCTTTTCTCCCATCTTCACTTTGTCCCTCTCAGGACCTGGGTAGGGGTAGTGACAGTGGTTGTACTGTCAGCAGTTGTTAGCTGCATGTATGGGACTCCCTGGGGTCCTTTTGGCTGACCCTTCCCTTATGTGAGCCAGTCCTATAGAGGACTAGTGCCTATTTACCCCAACTGAATCTGCTATCTACTCCAGAATTGGTGCCTATTCTCTGGGACTTATATAGGAAAAAAGTTGGTCACATTCATTAAGACCCATTTTTCCTCTTGTAAAGTACAAGTCCAGGAAGAGCTTTGAGCACAAACTAGTTGAGAGTGGGCAGGAGAAAAATTCTTACAGGATTTTAGAGCTGGAAGGGACCTTAGATAGTCCAAGTTCCTTATGACTAGGTGGGGAAAATGAGGCCACAGAGATAAGGGGATTTGGTCAAGATCATACAAGCAATAGGTAGTAGACCTAAGATTTGGACATAGGTTCCCCTAAAACACATACCTTGCTCTCTTTCCATCATACCACTGTCAAAGAACAGAAGTGACTTGTTCAGAGTCACATGGACAGTAAGTTAACAGAGTTGGTAGTCTGAAGATCATGAGTTGTTGCCGTTCAGTTGTGTCTGACTCTTCATGACCACATTTGGGGTTTCCTTGGGGCAAAGACACTGGAGTAGTTTGCCATTTCCTTCTGTAGCTCATTTTACAGATGAGGAAACTGAGACAAACAGGGTGAAGTGACTTGTCCAGGGTCACACAGATAGTAATTGTCTGAGACTAGATTTGAACTCAGGAAGATTCATTTTCCTGACTCCAGGTCTGGAGCTCTATCTGCTTCACCACCTAGTTGCCTAAGACTAACTAAAGACCACTTAATCCAAGCCCTTTATTTTATAGAGGAATCTGTGGCCCAAAGATGTTAACACAAGCTTCAAGGTCACGCAGTGGGGGGAGTAATGGAATTGTATCATCAGGGCAGGGGACATGTTACATAACCATGAGGGACAGTTAGAGCCTCTGGCTCTCAGTGGAGAATCTAGCACAGATGTTGGATCTCTCTGCCAAATCCACTTGAGGGAACAAGCAACTGCTTTTGTCTCAAACCTTTTAACAGTGACTTTTAAAGACCCCCCTTTCTCCTCCCATGGGTAAAACAGTGCAGGACTTTCAGGGTTTACTGTCCTGTGGCAGTGGAAGTTTACAGTTGTCTATCATCCAACGTTAAATCAAAGAACAGCAATCATGGCATTTACATACCTCCTTTTATTTGAACCTCATAGTAACCCTGTACACTCGTCATCTCCCTTTTACAGGTGAGGAAACTCAGGATCTTGGGAGAAGTGTCATATGGAAGAGGAGCTGGGACTAGAACCTGCGGATCTAGGTCCAGAGCTTTTTCTGACTCAAAGTCCAGAGCCCTTTCTACCATATTACAGAATTAGAGAATGTCAAAGATTGTCAGAGGTGGAAGGGGTCATAAGACTACCAGGGGTGGGGAACACTTGAGGACCTAAAGGCTCACATGGGGCCTCAAGGCCGCAGGTCCCCACCCAAACATAGAAAGTCTATAGGACCTAGGAGGGACCTTGTTACATAGAACTGGGCATGTCATGGTTAGAAAGGGCCTTAGAACATAGAATGTCAAAGTTAAAAGGGATCTCAATACATGGAATGAAGGAGCTGGAAGGAGTCTTAGGATACAGAACACAAGATAGTGTTGTGCAGAGAATAAGAGCCAGCCAAGACCTCGGTTTAAGGTAAATTTAGATGTGTATTTATTGATCAAGTGCGCCTACCTAGGGTATGCACCCAAATTAGGTAACCTCCTTCGATTGAAGGTTTAAAAAGGCTAAAACCATAACAATCATAATCAGTGAGGGGAGCTAGCAGAAGCAATGACACACAGAAGCCAAGAACAGCCATTGGTTAGATCTATAGCTCAGGGCTAATTTGGGAATATGGCACAAGGGTACAAGGGTGCAACCTTCCAGAGAATAAGGGGGTCCCGCCTAGAACAGAGTGGAGGTCACAGGGTACAGGGTTGTGGTCAGCTTCCCAGAACAGGGTGGAGGGTACAGGGTGGAGGGTCATTGAGTAAGGGGGAGTGGAGAACAGTCAGTTCCCCAGAATAGACCGGGGTCATGGTCTGGGTGAAGGATGTGGGGACCCTGCTTGGTCAGTGGAACAGAAGAGGGTAGTGTCTACATATGATATCTTGCACCATAACCCTAGGCTGATCCTTGTACAGTATGCTGATTCAAGGAGAATATATAGAACGCTGATTCAGGAAGGAGGGGATCAGAGAATACCCAGGACTATTCCTTGAGCTATTTTAAGCTATTACAGGATGTAGGACAGAGACAAAGACAAAAATATACAGGGGCTTAATGGTGGGCCACAAATCAGGTGGTGTGTAGTGACCTGTGATTTAAGTTTGGGCACAACAATAGTAGAGGTGGAAAGGACCTTAGCGAACATATAACATAATCACTTCATTTTCAAGATCTGGAAACAGATTAGTATCTTTAAAGACCAGTGAACAAATAGACCTGTCGCCTGCTATAATTTTAACATATACTCTAATCCACACTTAGTCACTAAAATATTCAGAAGATACTTGTTTGTAAGGGACATGCACCCTTTTCAATGTCCTTCTTAACTAGAAGACAGTACCTTAGAGACTAGCGCATAGTAGGTGCTTCTCAACAGCCACTTATTGAATTGAAGAAAAATTGAACATTTGATGGGTCTCTAATTGAAAGAAAGAGTGGTGTTTTTTTTTCCTACAGCAGCAGAAAGAATATTAACATGAGAGGAAAGAGATCTATTCTCAAGTCTTGGCTTTGCTGCCAATTTGCCTTATGACCTCAGATAAGTCACTCCTTAGCTGGGTATCTGTTTCATCATCTGTAGAATAATGGGTTGGACTAGTCTATGTCAGCACCCTTCCAAGTCTTATATTTTATGCTCTAAGACCTCTTCCAGATCTAACACTCCATGACTTAAGTTTCACCTCTCCCATTCCTTTCATTCCATTCCACATATCTGACACTAGCCTTGGCATTGAGTAGACAAGGATGAAAAATGACTGTTTTGGCTTTCAAGAAACACATAAAGTAATTCTAGTGGGTGGTAGGGAAATTTGTTCTTTTCAGTTGGGGGCGGGGAGGGGCGCATCAGAGAAGGCCATACAGAGAAGATGGCACTTGAAATGAGCCTCAAAAAGAAGAAAATAACCAGGCAGAAATAAAGAGGAAGCACAATTCAGGCATAGGTGGTTGTGGTGATCTGTCTGAATGCAGTGAGCAGGACAGTGAGTATAGGACAAGAGCGGGGAACACTTAATAGTTCAATTTGGCTGAAAACTAGTGTGAAGTAACATTGGAAAGAGAGATTGGAGCTAGACTATGAGGGGCTCTGAATGCCATACTGAAAGGTTTGTGTTTTGTCCTGGAAGAAATAGGGAGACACTGAAGTTAGGAAATGGCATGCTCCTACCTATGCCTTCGGGAGATGATGCAAGCAGCTAATGAGCTGCACCAAAGACAGATTGGAAAGGCAGGAGACAGAAGAACCAGTTAGGAAGTGATGACAAGAATCCAGTTGTGAGGAAAGGAGGGTGTGAACTAGATAGAGTACTTAGAGCTGGTAACAGATATATAAGGTGTGGGGGGTGCTATTTTTGAGGTAGACTTTATGGGATAAGAATTGGCAACCAGTTGAAGGTGGAAGGTGAGGCAGAAGGAAGAGTCAAACATAACTAGATCATAAAATTAGAGCTGGAATAGTCCTAAACTTTCATTTTTCAGATGAGAAAAATGAAATTCAATGCCTTTCTCAAGGGCATACAGGTAGTAAGGGGCAAAACCAGAACTCAAACTCAGTTCCAGTGACTTCAAATTGTGCATTCTTTCCACTGTGCCTGACTTCCTCTGAGATTTCTAAGGGATTGGGAGGAAGGTACTACTATAAACAGAAAGGGAAAGTTGAAGCAGGATCAAGTCTAGAAGAATTGGAGGAGAGAATGATAATGCTTTGGACATAAGTCTCAAATACCAATGGAAAAAGGAAGTAGACTGTCCAGTAGGCAACTAGAAATGTGGGAGTGTAGTTGAGGGGAGAGGTTGGGGGCGGCTTTATGGGTATGCACTCATCTCCATAGAAGGAATAACAGAAGCCATGGAATGGATGAGATTGTCAAGGGAGAGTTTAGAGGCAGAAAAAAATGGATCTAGGTTTTGATAAATGCACCATACTCAAGGAGTGGAAAGAAGATGTTCAACTAGAGAAAAGAGCTCAAACAATTCGAGAGGGATCAGCATAGATTAGAGTAACTGAAGACAAAGGAAGAGAAAGATCAGCAGGAGATGGATGGTGGTCAACTGTGTCAAATGTTGTAGAGTGGTCAAGGAGGAAAGGCTGTGGGATCTGGTAGCTGACATCACTGGTGGCCCTTGACAGAACAAATTCATAGCGGTGATGGCTTCCTGTTTTTGAAGGACTCCTGAATTTGGGGTCGGGAAGTTGGACTCAAATTCCTCCGGGTGACTGGCTTAGTCACTTGACTTCCTGGGGACTGGGTTATCTCCTCTGTAAAAGAAGGCATTTGGACCCATTTGAACTCAAAGCTCGCTTTCAGCTGTGTATATCTTTTCCTTCTACTCTCTCTCCCTTTCAGTCAAGACTTTCTGAGATCTGTCTCTTAGGGAGATTCCTAGAGGCTCAAACCCCTCCCCACCCTACCCCCACCCCCAAGTTTCTAACTCATTTAAATGACTGAAGACAATGAAAGGAATGAGAGGAATGTTTATCTGTTTTCTTTTTTCTCCTCTTCCAGACCTATTTTTTTTTCTTTAAATACTACCCTCACCCCCACCCTTTTCCATTCTAAGAAGCAGGGGCGGCCGAGCTGCCAACTGTAATCTGATTCTCAGCGCTAAGATGCCATAAAGTGCGAGCATCCGTCCGCCCGGCCCACTCTCTCTGGGCTTCTGGCCCCTGGCGCAGCGCGGTGCGGGGAGGAAAGGAGGGCAGGCAGGGGGAGGATGGGGGAGGGGGTGGGAGCAGAGGGGAGGGAGAAAAGGGGAGGAGAGGGCCGACTGGACCAGGCTGCGGGGCTCCAAGAGGCTGCGAGGGGAACGCATTGAAGCCACTGCCACATCACAGCTTTCAGTTGAGGCCTCAGCGGACAAAGGGCGCCCCCCCATGTGGCCATCATTCTCGCTCCCGCTGTTGTTGCTCGGCTCCTTGACCGGACTAACGGCGGCTGGCCCCCGCTGTAAGCCCGATCAGGACACTATCGGTAAGAGAGGGGCCACTGCCACGTCCTTTGGTCCCCAAGGGAGATGGGAGCCCTGAGGGGAGAAGGCAGTCACACATCTAGGGGCAAGAAAATAAGTTCTCTTAGCCCCATTTGAGATTTTTGCAGGGTGCAATCTGCGGAAAGGGGGATGTCTTTGGGGGGGGTCTTAAAAAAAAAGACTGGACAGAGACATGCTGAATTGAGAAGTTAATTGGGGGTGGGAGGTAAGGTTGAGGCTGCACAGAACTCTCCCCAGCTCTGGGGAGTTAGGTAGAGGTCATTTCATTGGGGTACCACTTCTGCAGGTTACATCAGAGCCATCCGTGTAGCCACGTGGTGGGATAGGGGTGGGCTACGTTCGGTGAAGGGGTGGCTACTAGCCACGTATGGCTGGGACGCTGCCTCTGCTGGCTAGGTCAGGACCATATGTCTTGTCT
>CM053583.1:61495455-61512029 GCA_028627135.1 Pseudochirops cupreus | reverse complement strand
TAGTTGGGATCCAGAAGATCTAGATCCTCCCTTCTCTATCATGAACTCTACTTTGTCTGTGGACCCAGGTTTCCTCACTATAAAATCAGAAATTCATGTTTCTTCTGTGTAAAATGGAATACAAGGAAGGATGAGGTAGCTAGACAAGACAATATTTAATTAGACACTCTTGCACCAATAACAGTCTGTTCTTTCCCTCCCAGCCCTAAAATTTTAGGTTCTAAGTCTCCTGCCATCTCTGACTCCCTCCCAGCCATGACATTCTAAATTCTAATGCTTCTTTCAGCCTTGACATTTTAGGTTCTAACATCCTTCCCAGCTCCTACATTCTATGTTCTAAGATTCCCTAGAACTGACTTTCTATAAGCTCTTACTGTTTCTTCCTTTAGTGATTCCATGGAGCTGTGATCTTGTTGATATGGTTAATAATTCCATATGTGCAGAATGTCACCCCCCCCCCCATGCATTCATCCTATTGCATTCTTTTTCATGTAACTCTCTAAATCATCCATAATGGGGTCCAAAAAGTATGCTTTGGGTGGAGGAAAGGGACTTCTAATTCTCTTGACATTGTATGGAGTTTAGAGACTCTTCATCAGTTATCACTAGTTCTTGCCCCAAAGAAGATCCACTTTTTTTTTTTTGGTCCAAGATGTGCCCAGTGAAATTCTTTACTTCATTTTTTTTTTTGTTTCATGTAAAAACATAGAAGGTAAAAATTCTACATCCTAACATTATGTCTATGTTCTGATATCCCTTCCAACTCTAGTATTCCATCATTGTGAATAACAAGTATAAAAATGCTATAGATTGTCATAGAAATGCCATACTTTGATGTGTTTTTAGTGATAACATTGATTAGGGTTCTTGAGGTCCATTCCTCACAGAGATAGCCTCATGAAAGGCCCTCAGTAAACATGCTGAATGATTGATTCATTAATTGACACTGACCATTTAATTCTTCCAGGAGACAACTGTCTTATTTGGTCCAGTGGATTATGCCATGTAGTGATTATTTATTGGCTGAATAATCTGCTTTCAGACTGAAAAGAGTTAACTTCCCAATAGGGAGCGACCAACTCTGGGAACTCTTGGCTCTCTGTCAAATAGCTGTTTATGATGTGAAAGCCTACAGAATAATGTTTCAATTAATATAAAATTCAGCATATGACTTAAAAAGGGGGATTTGGATTAGATTGTTTCTAAGGTTCCTTTCAGCTCTGAAAACTATATAATTATATGATAATCTACCTGGCCATCTGGGAGAAGAACTAGAATTGAGAAGTGAACAATACAAGGAGACAAATTTCATTTCAATATTACTGTCTCATTAGAGCTGCCCCAAAATGGAATGGACTATGAGGTAGTGATCTCTCATTCACTGGAGACATTCAAGAAGAAGCAAGATTCAACAGGTCCAATTCAAGGATTTTGATTTTTTTAAAAAAGAACTTACCTAACTATGAACAAGCAAGAGTGTTCCAGAAGAGAGCGTCCAGTATGGTGAAAAGAAAGCAACTATATCATATCCAAGACTGAGTGAAAGCATGGGGTATATTTCACCTAGAAAAGAGAAGACTTGGGGGTGGGGTAGAGGGACCACGAAAAATCAAAGAAAGAATTAGACATAAAGGCATTATAGTGAATGGCAATTATCCAGGAATAGGGAAATCTGGATTCTAGTTCCAGGTCTGTCCCTTAACAACGCAACCTTAAGCAATCCCTTTACTTCTCAAGGTTTTGGTTTTCCAATATGTAAAATCATGGAGTTGAACTACATTATTTCTAAGCCTTGGGGGAAGGGGATGGGAATCTGATTTAATGATATTCTATTTGGTCAGAAAGGAGAGAACTGGGACTAATGAATGCATATTAAGTGACTGAGTGATACAAAGGAAAGAATATTGCTCTGTGTGTGTGTGTGTGTGTGTGTGTGTGGAGGGGGGGAGGGTGGCTGTTGAATCCTGGCTTAGCCTCACTGTATAACCTTGGACAAATCACTTGGGTCTCAGTTACCTCATCTGTAAAAGGAAAGTATTGGACTAGATTTCTCTAAGGTTCCCTCCAGCTCTCAACGCATGCATGATTCAGTGATGCTCCTTTAGAGGCAGGCACGTTTCAGTTTTATGTAACTATCTGATTAGAGCTGTCCAACAAGGCAATGGCTGTCAGTAAGCTCCTTGTGACTGGAGTTGCTCAAGAGAAGGCTAGATAAACATTTGTTAGGAATGCGTTAGAGAGGATTCCAGTAATTTGGAAGAGATGACCCAAGGTCCTTTCCAACTCTGAAAGTTTCTGGGATTCAGAGCTTCTATAATTTAAGGTATTTCAGATGAAATGTGGACCTAACTGCTAACAGCAGCGCCACCTGATGTTCAAAATGAAATACTTCAAAAAGTCACAGAATCACAATGCCAGAGCTTACTCTCAGAGATTATCAGTATCAAGATTTTTTCCACCATTTTTTTTCTTTTGCATGTGTCATGGTCCCCTTTGGTAGCCCGGTAAAGCCAACGACAGGCCCTTTCTCAGAAGAATGTTGTTAAATAGCTGAAACAAATGTCCCAACTAGGTTCATGGACCCTCTTCAATCTATCCATATGCCCCTTGAGGTCCAGGGAACCTAGGTTAGAAACCATTGATCTAACATAACTCCTTCTCATTAACATATGTTATAAAATCATAAATTTTCAGAGACATAAGAAGACTCAGAGGGCTTATAGTCTAACTCCCACCCAAAGTATGAATCCCCTCTACCAGATCCCCCAAATAGTCCATTGCACTCCTGGAGAATTTTCATCGGTAGGTGGTTCTGTCATGGTTGAGCCTCTCTGTAATTCTCTTTATTTTATTTTATTTTTTCCCTTTGGGACAAAGCAAAACAGCATTATAGCCTTTCAAATATTTGGGTTCTTAAATTCTCCTCTCCAGCCTAAGTCCCCCCAATTTTTTTAACCATTCCTTTTTGACTTGTTTTCAAATCACTTTCCTTGCCAATGACCTTTATAAAATTAAGTATGGCATCCAGAGCTTAACGTAGTATTATATATCTAGATTTGTCTGATCAGGATGTAGGACAGCAAGAATGAATAATTCCATGTTTTGAACCTCATATCTATATTGGTACAACCTTAATTAGCTGAAGGGGCAGCTAGGTGGAGCAATGGGTAGAGCACTGGGCATGGAGTGAGAAAGACTTATCTTCCTGAGTTAAAATCTGGTCTCAGATACTCGTCTGTGTAACCCTGAGCGAGTCATTTAACCCTATTTGCCCCAGTTTCCTCTTCCACAAAATGAGAAGAAAATGAGAAACTACTATAGTATCTTTGCAAAAAAAAATCAACAACCCCAGATTAAGTCATAGACACAACTGAAAAATGATTGTACAACAACATAAGTTAGGTAGAAGATGGAGTGGTCCAGAGAATGAATGTTAGCTCTAGAGTTAGAGATGATGGGCTTGAATCTCAGCTCTGCTATTTTGTGATACTAGAAAAGCTACTTTTCATCTATTGGTATCAGTTTCCTATTCAATAAAAGGAGAGAATTGATAAAGTATCCTGACTCTTTTTGAGCTCTAAATTTCATGATCATAAGCCTATTTCTTATATTTAGATACTTTGTGCTAAGGAAATACATGGATTGCTTTAATGCTTATGGTGCAACTCAAGACAAAAGACCATTAAATATTAATCTTGAGACTCAGAGACTAAACTGAAGAGGAGCACATGATGTTGTCTTCAAAAATAGTTTACGTCCCTTTCAGGAGATTATTTTGCAGTTCAGAAAACTGCTCTGAAGAAGCTCCCCTGACTCCAAATTCAGGGCTCATTCACTCAGAGAGGCCACATGGCTTGCCTGAGACACACAAGTGGTAAGTACGTAGGATTTAGGGTTGAAAGGGTCCTTAGAGACCTTGTAGAAATGTGGGGAGTGGAACCTAGGTTTTCTGACTTTAAATCCATATAATTCTACAATGTTAGAGCTGGATGGAACATTAGAACAGAATCTCAGAACTGAAAAGGACTTATCCTAACCAGTCCTTGGAGCCCAGAACATAGGAAATGCTATTCCTGCTGCTCTCTGGCCTGTTCAGACAGGGCTCCAGATATGACATGCTATGGTCATTTCTGGATATCATATTTTAAAAAAGGATATTGACAAGCAGAAGCATACCCAGAGGAGAGTGAACATCATGATGAAAGGACTTGAGAATAGACCATACAAAATGGATGAAAGAAGATGTAATGTCAGATTCCTGGAGCATTAGACCTCTGGACATTGAACATCAGATACTTTAGAACATAAGGTGGCAAATAGGTGGCACAGTGGATAGAGTACCAGGCCTGGAGTTAGAAAGACCTGAGTTCAAATCTGGCATCAAACAATAACTGTGAGATCCTGGGCAAGTCATTTAACCCTGTTTGCCTCAATTTACTCATCTGTAAAATGAGTTGAAGTAAATGGCAAATCACTCTAATATCTTTGCCAAGAAAACTCCAGATGGGCTCATGAAGAGTTGGACACGACTAGAAAATGACTGAACAACATAGAACATCAGAACTGGAAGAGGCTTTAGGACACAGAATATCAGATTCCTTAGAACACCAGAGCTGGAAGAGACATTAGAACTTGTAATGTCAGGTTCCTTAGAACATTAGAGCTGGAAAGGACCTCAGAACATAGAATGTCAGATTCCTTAGAACATCAGAACTGGAAGAGACATTAGAAGATGTAATGTTAGATTCCTTAGAAAGTCAGAGCTGGAAAGGATCTCAAAACAAGGAACATCAGATTCCTTAGAACATTTGGGATATTAGCACTTGTGTGGTCCAAGCCTCTCATATGACAGATGCTGGTACTTTTTCTCATTTTGCTCCTTTGACAGTGTTAAAGTTGGAAGCCTGGGTTCCACACACAGTGTGGTTGCCCTTGTATATTCTTTTTTCTGGTTCTTCTAACATAATGATTTTTGTTCTTTTGTTCAAGTTCCAAATTAGACCATTGTAAGCTTGTGTCTGGCACTATTTAATGTCCTAAGTGTTGGTGACTCATAGGCTAAAATAAGCTGATTTACCCAATAAATTCACACTTAACATATGCCCACGAGAACATTTATGCCAAATGGAAATTGCCACTTCTCATTTGATTTACTAGATAATAACATGACAACAAGTACAGAAATAATAATAATACTTGACCTTTCCATGACAATCTGAGGGTTTGATGACATTTTATATGCATTAGCTCACTCAATCCTCACATGATGTCATGATGATTTTATCATTTTCCAAGTAAATGACGCCTTAGTAACAGAGATCCCTGGCTGGGAGTGTGGGGAGGGGAATGACTTGTCCATAGACATGCTTCTAATTGGAGTCTAGAAACGGAACCCTGGTCTCCTGACTTTAAATACAGTTTGCCTTTCATTGCACAAGTATGTCTTCCTCCTCCATCAATGATCAATGAATCAATTGATGCATTCACTGAATTGAATTAGGAAAGCTGGAAAATGAGGTTATTCAATAACTCTGTGGTTATTCATGTTTAGGCAAGAAAATGAAGTTATTTAATAATTTTGAGGTTAGTTGTATTTGGACATATTGTCAGTTTTTTAAAATTCCATTTATATAGTGTCAAGTAACTTGGGCTCTTTAAAACTATAAGGTACTAAACTTAATTCAATTTAACAATCTGTTAAGTGCCTAGTATATGCAAGGAACAGTGATAGGGGCTGAGGAAACAAAGGGGGGGAAAAAAAGTAATACCTACCCACAGGGAGCCTATATTCTATTGAGGGATAGCTTGAACACAAGCAAGTAAAGATGAAGTTTATACAGAGTAATTTCACAGAGAAAGTAGTAATAGCTGGGGGACCAGGGAAGGTCTCTCATAGAAGGTGGTGCTTGAGTTGAACAAGTTAAGAATTCTGCTAAGCAGAGGAGAGCAGGAAGTGCATTCTGGACATGGGGGACCATGTGTGCAAACACTCGGAGGTGGGAGATTGAATGTCATGTATGGAGAATGGCTAGCTGGATAATTCGACCTAAATGAAGATTTTGGGAAGAGGAATGGAATGAAATAACGTTGAAAAAAGGTACTCATATTGGCCATTTTCATCACGGCATTGCTTGTCATAGTACGAACATGTACTGAGTTTGAATTCTGCCTCCCCTATGTACTCTATCTACTATTGGGTAAGTCCCATTCCCTCTCTGGGTCTCAGTTGTTTTTTTTTTTTTTAATCACTTTAATGAGAGGCTTTGACTAAAGAATCTGCAAGATCCCTTAGAGCCCTAAATCATACATATTTTTTAGATTTATTTTTTCAAAATTGTTAATATCATTGGTTTCTACCACACCTCCATTTTCTAGTATATCTCTCTCCTAAGAAAGCCTTCATTTATAACATATAATGACCAAGAGGGAAAAAAAACAGTGCAGGAAAACTAACCAGTGCATCCAGTAAGTCTGAGATTATATGAAGTGTTTTGTGCCTATAGTACCCTGTCCTCTACAAGGGGAGGGAGATAAAGTGTCATATCTCTTTGTAGGCTAATCTGAGGTCTTTTGATTTCACAGCATTTGATTTTTTAATTCATTTGTCATTGTTCTTTGTGTTTACATTATGGTAGTCATTGTTTATGTTGTTATTCTGGTTCTGCTTACTTCTCTCTGTATCACTTTGTATTAGATCTTCCCATGCTTCTCTGCATTATAATCATCATGGCTTACCAGCTATCAACGAGCAAGTATTTATTAAGAACTTGCTATATACCAAGCTAGGTGGCGCCATAGTGCAGAGAGTGCTGAGCTTGGAGTCAGGGAGACTCATCTTCCTGAGTTCAAACCTGACTGCAGGCACTTCCTCGCTGTGTGACTCTGGGCAAGTCACTTAACCATTTTTGCCTCAGTTTCCTTATTTGTAAAATGAGCTGGAGAAGAAAATGGCAAACCACTCCAGTATCTTTGCTAAGGAAACCCCAAATTGGGTCATGAAGAGTTGGACACAACTGAAAAAAACTGAACAGCATATTCCCAAGCATAGTTGTGCTTAGGACTGTGAATTCAAATGCAAACAACAAACAACCTCTGCTCTCTTCCATTACATTTACACACTCCAATTTGTTCAGACATTTTCCCAGTTTATAGGTATATGCCTTGTTTCCAGTTCTTGGCTACTATAAAAAGCAGTGTTATTAATATTTTGTTCTATATGGAGTCTCCTGAGGTAATATTACCATTGGATTTCTGGATCAAAGTATATGAAAATTTGCTCAAATTTTTGAGCCAAATTCCAAATTTATTTCCAGAATTGGTGGGTCAATTCTCAGTTCCACCAAGACTGTATTTGGATGCCTGAAACATTTTAGTATTGCATGGATTCCTGATGTTATCTCTATGGAGGGATCCCTCTTCTAAGGCTGATCGAAGCCTCTCTACATGCTAGCATTCTTCTTGAGGTCCTGTTGCTGCAGAAATCATCTCTTGGTGGCCAGCTCTCTGATGATAAGCATTTTTTGCACTGACCTGGACTGGTCCTTTGATGATGAAATATAAAGTCCTCCAGTGGCCCCTATTTGGAGCCTTTTCATTTTAGTCAGACCTAGCAGAATCTGTGAGCCATTGACAGTCTTGGAGAAGTGGAGTCATCTCCATGCCACAAGGAGGCAGCCAAAAAGCATCAATCTTGGTGCTAGAGTACTTAAACTGGAAAAGTGGAGACTTTTGTCTGATATTAAGCATTAAATAACAGTGCAGCAAGGACAATCTCCAGTGTGCTCAGGACCTGCTCAGCATTTGAAGGACTCATAAGCTCAGAGCTTTAGAGAGGGAAGACCTCAGAGGCCATTGGGTCCCAAAGTCTCATTTTACAGATGAGGCACTGAGGTGTCTCAGAAAGGCTGAGTAACTTTGTGAGACTCACAAAGTCAGTTAGAGTCAGAGGAGGAATTCGAGCCCAGGTCTTCCTGGCTTCAAGTCAAGTGCTCTATTTGCTTCTTGGTAATTATCTGATTGATGGATTCCCTTGGTTTCACACTGAGTTAGGAGCAAAACCAAGACTAAAAGCCAAGTCCCCAGCCTATTTCTTTTCCTTTGTGTGTTTAGTAATATTTGTTGAATGCATGAATGAATTTTTTAAAAAATTGTTGAATGAATCATTAATTTCCCTATTGCTTTTGTTTTCAGGAGAATGCCACAGTCCTTCAGCTGCAGAAAATGGTACAGTATGCATATGTGTATGTGTGTGTGTAGATCTTAGGTTTCAGAGCATCAAAAAACCTAGAGGTCTAGACCAACACCGTTATACTATAGAGGTGGAGCTGGGCTGTAGAGAAGTGAAGGGATTTTGCCAAGGTCACAGAGGTATAGCAAAGGCAGGATTTGAACCCCAGTCCTTCATCTTCAAATGTTTGTTGATTAATAAATTGTTTGATGGGGCTGAGAATATGTTGTAAAGCAAAAAAGACAGGGAAGCAACAGGTTATGGAGGCCTCAAATACCAGGAGTGATATAGTGATATGACTATAGATTTTTCATTAGAATAATGTATCCTGACAGCAATGTGCAACTAGATCGGAAGTGGGTGCTAAGATGTGAAGATATTTGGGGGGGCAATTTGCAATGGTCAAAATGGAGATCAATGAGCACATAGGGAGTAATAATGAGACTAGAGAGGAGAGGATAAACATAGATGTTATATGATCATAATTCCCAGAATTTGATGACAAATGTCTAGGACAGGTGAAGGGAAAGAAAATTTCCCCTCATAATCTACAGTTATGAACTTGACAGACTAGGTGAATGGTGGTATCCCAGACTGAAGGGCTGCCAGAGACCTGTAAACTCTTCTCCCTGGATCTCGGAATGAATTCATTTTTCTCAGCCACTCAATTTCACTCCTCATTCCTGCTTTATTGATGTGATCAACAGCAGGAGTCATGCTAAGCTAACTGATATGACTGTTTCCAGGGCCACTACATTTATTTTGTCTACATACTTTCTCTTTCTTTTTTCCCTCCCTCCTTTCTTTCTTTTTTTCTTCCTTCCTTCCTTCTTTCTTTCCTTCCTTCCTTCCTTCCTTCCTTCCTCTCTTTCATTTCCTTCCTTCCTTTTTTCTTTCCCTCTCTCTCTTTTTCTTATATTTTTGCTTTTTCTCTCTTTCCTCCTTCTTTTCTGTCTGTCTGTCTTTCTCTCTCTTTGTGTCTGTCTGCCCTTCTCTTTAACAAGAGTCAATGTGGTGCAGTAGATATTGAAATGGCTTCAGAACCAGGAAGACCTGGGTTCAAGCCCCACCTCTGATATATACTGACTGTTTGACCCTGGACAAGTTGCTTAATATCTTTAGCAAGACAATAAATTTCAGAGAAGGTCTCATACAGATTTAATAGAGTTTTTTTTCAAGTGGGAGTTCCCTATGCCAGTGAAATCCCAAGTCTTTCTCCTATTTAATATCATTAATAGCATCTCTATCTCTCAGTCTCCATCTATATCTATGTCTCTTCTTCTCCCTCTCCCACACTTCAGGAGATATTTAAGTACTGAGAGCCTCCAGACCCTAGAAGAATTAGAGGTTACAGGCTGTACTGAGTCAAACATCCTTAGACTGCTTATTCTGCTTACCACACAGTCCTGTTATTTTCTAAAAAGAGATAATTAGTAGCTATGCCCAGTAATCAAATCTAATTCCCTTCTCAGTCTGGAGAAAAAAACAAGCAAACAAACCATTCCTTTTTTCCCCTGATGTTAATCTTGTAACTATATAAAGAGGCACTTGCTTTTTCCCAATTTAGAATGCCAGAGAAGGTGATGTGATCAAATTTATTGCCATATTTGATCTGAGCCTTTGAAAGAATTCAAAGCAAATGGGTTTTCAAATGAAGAAAATAGTTTGTTCCTGTGTCATTGTTTGACAAAAGGCAGCTCGGTTTAATGAGCTTATAAGTAATGCATCGGAGGTTATTGGACACATGGTGTTTGTGGGTAGATGTACTGCTTGGATGCTCTGCCAGAAAGAGCTTCCTCCATGGAGACTGAGGATCATTTGGTCCAACATTCATTTTACATATGAAAAGACTGTGGTCCAGAGAGGGGAAATAACAATCATAGGCTCCCATTGACTCCTCTCTTCATTATTCTCAATAGCTTCTTAACAAATCTCCTCCCCTTACTTCTCCTCTCCCATTTCTATTATAAACTATCTGTCATACCACTACTAGAATGCTCTTACTCTTGCATAGACCTGTCGCTGTTATATTTCAAATCCTTCATCGGGTTACCTATTATTTTCAGTGACTTAAACTTTTTTGCCTGGCATCCAAGGCTCCCTGCTGCCTCAATCTGACACTAGTTTACCTTGTCATCCTAATCTAATACTATTCCCCGCTCATTTAGGATTCCAGTCAAGATGGACCATTCTCAGTTCCCTAAATCTATCCCATATATTTTTTTTCTGTCTTTGCTTGTGCTGTTTCTATGTAGGTAATGTCCTTCCTTCATCACCATGAGATTCCTACCAATCTTTTAAAGCTTTGTTCAAATGTAACCACCTTTAAGAAGCCTTGCTTGGTTCTACCAGATATTAAAAACCCTTCTTTCTCTGCCCTCGTATAAAACCTGTTCCCAGCCTTCTGATAGTCTCCTGCAATATAACACGTATTTATCTATATATATGACTCATATAGGCCTATACTGTATCTGATACACTTAGGCAGTACAAGATGTAGCTGTCTATGCTGTGTATTGGCTCCCTATTAAACTGTGAACTCCATAAGCATGGAGACAATGTGCTGCCTAAACTTTCCACTTCTCCCAGTACTTAATCGTGCTCTGCATGTTTGGGAATTGTCGTTCAGTCCTGTCCAGCTCTTTGTGACCCCATTTGGGGCTTTCTTGACAAAGATACTGGAGTGTTTGTCATTTCGTTCTCCAGCCCATTTTACAGATGAGGAAACTGAGGCATACAGGGTGAAGCAATTTGCCCAGGGACACACAGCTAATAAGTGTCTGGGGATAGGTTTGAACCCAGGAAAAATGAATCTTCCTGACCCCAGGACTGGCACTCTAACCACTCTGCCACCTGTCTGTGCTATGCATACAGTTGGTGTTTAATAAATATTTGTTGAATCAAATTGAATTGCCTGACATTGATGAGCAAGATAGTGATAAAACAAAAGGTGAAATTTTACTTTGGTGTTTTTAAAAATATTTCCAAACCACATTAATTTTTTTAATTTAAAATTTTGACCAGATCAATCCAATCATTTATTTATTCCTTCATTCTTTCATCAATTCAATTCTCCTGTAAAGTGCTTTCTACATGTAAAAAATGGTATAAGGTGATGGGTAAAATAAACATTTTTGATTAAAGGCAGTCTCTGCTCTCAAGGAGTTTATAGTCATAATATTATAGACTCCTCTGCTACTTGCTACCTGTATGATCTTCAGAAAAATCATTCAATCTCCCTGGATCACAATATTTTCCCTTGTAAAATGAGGGGATTGTATCAAAAGTTCCCTAAGGTGCCTTTTAGCTCTGACATTCTATGGTTCAAGGTTATTTTTGGGTCTCTGTTCTAGGTTCTAAGGTCCCTTCCATCCTTGAAATTCTACACACAGTGTAATGATGTCCTTTTTGTCCAATGGCATACTGGAGACAGCTCAAAGTAGCTTTCTAGGACTGGTTGTTAAATTTCCATTGCGAGCATTTACACCTTGGAAATCAGCAAATGCTAGAAATTGGGTCTTGATTTTTTGGTTCTTTTCATTGTCTAGACTTAAGAAAGTGATGGAGAAATGCTAACGCAGATTAAACTTACAAGTATGTTGTATATACTTTTTTCAGAAACCTGGTTGTTAAACATATCACTGCTTTCCTCCCTGATGTTCCTTAGTCTAAGGTTCTTTCTAGTTCTAACATTCTGTGATGTCGTAAGGATTATTCTTCCACCCACTGATCATGTTTTGTTGTTTCTACAGCCAAATGTGTGGACCTCGATCTTCTCTACTGCAATGATCTGTCCTACAACAAGACTTCCTATCCCAACCTGCTGGATCAGAAGTCCCGGGAGGTGGTGGAGTTCAGCTCTGAATACATCCTCTTGAGCGTGATTCACAACTTGCTCCAAGGAGAATGTAACCCGGACCTGCGGTTCCTGGGCTGCTCCATCCTGGCTCCTCGATGTGACGGAGGCCGAATCATGAGGCCTTGTCGGCACATCTGCGAAAGCCTGAGGAAAAGTTGCCAGCCTGCTTTTGATGGCATCGACATGGCCTGGCCCTACTTTCTGGATTGTGATCGCTTTTTTGTTAGTGAAGAGGAAGGATGCTATAACCCCTTAGAAAAACTGAGAGGTGAATACATAGACCCAGAGTCACGAAGCCACTTTAATTCACGCTGTCTGTCTAGGAAGTTGAAACATATTGAATGGGAAAAGTAGATCCAGAGCTCTCTTCTGCCCCTACTTAATGGTTGACCAAGAGAAAGTCACTTTTGTAAAATAGGGTCAATAGAAAGGATCAGAGTTCTTAACCTGGGATCCAGGCCCCCCAGATCTATGAATAGATTTCAGAGGATTTGTGAACTTAGATGGTTAAAAAAAATTACATCTTTACTTAAAAATAATTGTTTTGGTTTTTCTGTAATCCCATGCATTTATTTTATACATTTAAAAAGCCTATTCTGAAATGAGGTTCATAGGCTGCCCCAGACTGCCAACGATATGAAAAGAGACTAAAAACCCCTGTACTAGGTGACCTTTAAATTCTATAAGCCTATGACTAGGGAGTTTCCAAGTTCCTTTTAAGTTCTAAAATTCTATAATCCTTAAGCGTACACTTTATTCATTCTTCTTAGGCAACAACCAAAATAAATGTTTTGGTCCCTATTTTGTGTGTGTTTTTATGACAGAGCAGAAGAAATCAGGTCCAAATGGGCTTGTTTTGGACAGACTCTTCTACACTGCCCCCTCCCTCCCGTACACAAATGGTTTAATTCAGTGTCTCTGGGCTTTGTGTAAATAGTGGATATTGGGCCAGGGCTATGGAGTGTAGCCCGAAGCTATGTAAAAGCTGGTGTTGGACTTGAACCAAGCTCTGCATTTATATGTTAAACAATATTGTATTTAGCAAGGACACAAATGGTATTTATTTAATGCTAAGTACTGTATCTGCATAGAACCAAGTGTTCTATTTACCTACTACCAAGTTCTGCATTTATTACTGGCAGCTAGGTGGTGCCATTGTGCACAGAGTGCTGGGCCTGGAATCAGAAAGACTCCTCTTCCTGAGTTCAAATGTGACCTCAGACACTTAGTAGCTGTGTGACCCTGAGCAAGTCACTTAACCCTGTTTGCTTCAATTTCCTCATCTGTTAAAAAGGGATTACAATATCACCTACCCTGAAGCATTATTGTGACAGAAAAAAATGTGATAACATTTATAAAGTGCCTTGCATACCTTAAATCACAAATCATTTAGCTTTTATTATCAAAAGGAGTCTCTATATAGGGACAAGCACTATATAAGCATAGTGTGAAGTATGTGATGCCAAGTGATGCATTTACCTAGTTTTCACTACTATATAGCACATAGTCTATCCACTACCTAGGCTTGTAGCAAGGAAAGGGTTTTTGTAAACCTTAAGGCATCATAGAAATACTTTTTATGGTTTTCCTCCTTTCTCTTCCTCTTGTTTTTATATCACCTTCTTCCACATTTTCCTATTCATCTCATTATTTCCCTTTAGGAAATGCCCTGGGAGTGGAGGGTGGGGAGCAGAAGAAGTTAGTAAGTTTGTCTGAATCCTGCCACCATTGGCAGATAAGGATGGCCTGCTGAGAGGGTGGGGAAGCAATTGGTTGCATCAATGTCATGGACTCATAAAATATCAGAGCCAGAGGGATCCTAGAAACTTTCTAAAGTTTTAGAGTTGAGGAAGCTGGCAAACGAGGCTAAGCAGTGTATCCAGGACTGGATTTGAATTCAGGTCTTCCTGCATCAAAATCTATCCATTGTGTCACTTAGCTGCCTCTAAGACAGTGGTTCTCAACCTTCCTTATGCCATGACCCTTTAATACTTGTATGTGGGCATATCTGCATGAGGACGGACCCACCTGGAGATGGATAGAGGAGCAGTGTCTCAGTTCCTAAGACCATCAGAAATATGTGTTTTCCAATGGTCTTAGGCAACCCCTGTGACCACTGTGAAAGGGTCGTTTGACCCCCAAAGGGGTCACGACCCACAGGTTGAGAACCACTGCTCTAAGATAATAGAACACACGATGTCAGAGTTGGAAAGTGATCTTAGAAATAGAATGTAGAACAGAAGCTGAAGGGACCTGAGGACATAGAATGTCAGAGATGGAAGGGACTGTAGAACAAGGAATGTTGGACATCTGTAGAATACAGAGGCCCTGACAAGGACTTTCTATCCAAACCCCTTAATTTTACAGTAAAGGGAATGGAATGGAAGCTCAGAAAGCTGAAGCTGACTTACCCAAGCTCACACAGGATGTGACATTTCTTCTCTTTCCCCAGGAAGCCTAGATGAGAATGAAGAGCTGCCCTCCAACATGCCCTCCACATTCATCCAGTTTACACACCACTCGTATCCACAGATGGTGAGGGTGCTGAAGAAGACGGCTTCCCGATGCTCTCACATTGCCAAGACCTACAGCATTGGCCGCAGCTTTGATGGGAAGGATCTTCTTGTCATTGAGTTTTCAAGTCGACCAGGCCAACATGAATTACGTAAGCAGGAGAGCATTTTTCATGGATAAGCAAGTTCTGTTATAGAAGGGGCTTGAGAAGGTGGCATGTCTTAATGGAAAAAGAGGTTCAAATAATTATAATGATAGCTCACATTTCTCTAGTTTTGTAAGATATGCAATGAAACTTCTTCATCAAAGTGACTTCACGGGGAGGTAGAGATTAATAGCTTATCACTCTCATTTTACAGATGAGGACATTTAGTCCCTGTGAATTAAGGGACTACCTTGTGGTCCCATAACTATTAGGTGAGAAAGACAGAATTCAAAACCAGGTCTTCAAACCCCATTGCTCTTTCCGTACATCATATCATTCTTTAAATAGCCATAGAAGCATAAATATAGCATTCAAAGGTACCTCAAAGACCATTTAGTCCAAGTCTTTCATATTACAGAAGAAACTGAGGCCTGAGAAAGTTAAATGACTTTACCAAGATCATCCATTTAATGAATGACAAAGCCAGGATTTGAACCCAGATGCTCTGACTCAGATTCTGATGTTCTTTCTACTGGACCACATTGTCTATGCCAGTACTCAGGACTTTATTCTTGTAATGTGCTCACAGGGCTACTGCCCCACCTTAAAACATTTTTGAATTGATGTATTAAGGCTTCTAACATGCAAAGTAAAATGAAGGTTTGATATTTGTGCCTGATGTGATCGTTATTGCTGTCTGATACAGTCAGTGTGGTGGAAAGAGTCCAAACTTAGGATTAGGAGGCCTGTGTTTGAGACCAATTTCAGCTGTGGACTAGCTGCTAAGGATGGAACACCACTTGATAATGCTGTTGTAGAGGGTCTTTTAAAAAAAAGTTTTATTTTCTTAAATCAGTTAAGGTATACTTTGCTTCTTTCCCCCTATTGAGAAAAGAAGAAAAAAAAAACTGTTGTTATAAATATGTAGAACCAAGCAAAATGGATGACACTATTGGCCATGCCGTGTTTATGTAGGGGTGTGTGTGTGTGTGTGTGTGTGTGTGTGTGTGTGTGTGTGTGTATGTATGTATTCACACACACGAGAAGGAGATTCAGAGTGAAGATTAAGACATATATCTTATATCATATTATATGTATACATGCATGCATATGTGATATGACATGTGATATGATATATACATATGTGTACACACACATATATGTCTTAATCTTCACTCTGAATCCATTATCATTCTGACAAGAAATGAGCAATTTGTTTCATCCCCAGTCCTCTGGAATGGTGGTTGGTCTCTGAATTGATTAGAGTTCCTAAGCCTTTCAATAGTTATTTGGTTTTTTGTTTGTTTTGTGTGTGTTTGTGTGTGTGTGTTTTTACAATGTCATTGTTATCGTATAACTTAATCTCCTGGGTTTTACTCACTTCACTGTCAGTAAGTTCATAGAAACCTTCCTAGCTTTCTCTAAAACCATTCCCTTCATCATTTCTCACAGCAAAATAGTTTTCCATCACATTCATATACCAGCCATTCTTGACCAGTGGGCACCCCCCTCAGTTTCCCATTCTTTGCCAACACAAAAAAGCTGCTATAAATATTTTTGTACAAATCAATCATTTTCCTTTTTCTTTGATCCATTTAGGAGTATAGACTTCACTGGGTCAAAGGGTGTGTACTTTTGGGGCATAGTTCCAAATTGCTTTCCATAATAACTGGACCAATGTACAACTCTAACAACAGTGCATTGATGTACCTATTTCACTGAAGCCCTGGGGGGATCCTTTTTCAGGTCGTAATTGACCTAGGTCATCTCTGAGATGCCTTATAACTGAGATTCTGTGAAGGACTTTGTAAACCGCGTATGTGTATATA
>CM053583.1:61471025-61494955 GCA_028627135.1 Pseudochirops cupreus | reverse complement strand
ACCGCAGCCACTGCCTCTGCCGCCGCTTCCAGTCAGCACCGCACGGAGACTAGCTTGGTTCCGGCGTTCTCTTGCTCCACCCCTTCATGCTACATCAGCAAGCTCAAGGGGCATGGAAGATCTTCAAATCCCAGTATCATTACAATCATCCAGCTGCCCCAGTGGTTTATAGCTTGCCCATCACTAGCACTCTTCAAGAAGATGCTAGGTAGTTACTGATCAGGGACTGGTCATAGGGTACTCCTGATTCAATGAGGATTTAGATGGGATGACATTTAAGTTCTCTGCCAACTCTGACCATCATTAAATGTAGAAGGTCAGAATCAGAATGGACCTTACAACATAGAACATGACCACTAGAGTTGTTTTAAGGTAGAACTTGGAACTTTGACAATTAGAATTGGAAGAGATTTTAGAACGTAGGATTTTATAGTTGGAAAGGAGCTTAGAACATAGACTGTTTAAGCTGGAAGGAACCTTAGATCACAGAACATAAACTTTTAGAACTGTAAGAGACACCAGAACTAGAATATGGACTATTAGAGTTGGAAGAGTCTTCATTGAACATTTAGTTCAAATCCTAATTATTTTTATAAATGAGGAAACTGAGGCCCAAAGAAAGGAAGCCTCTCTTTTGAGATTTCAAGTTGGTAACAGAACTGGGGTTGGCTTCAAGTTTTTCTTTCTACCAGATCACCTCCTATTTTCTTTTCCCAGCCTTTTCCCCTTCTAGAAACTTGTTGTTTGTTGTTCAATCATTTTCAGTCATATCTGACTCTTTATAACTCTATCTGGAGTTTTCTTGGCAAAGATTCTAGAGAGGTTTGCCATTTCCTTCTTCAGCTCATTTTACAGATAAGGAAACTGAGGCAAACAGGGTAAGTGACTTCACCACGGTCACATAGCTAGTAAGTGTCTGAGGCTGAATATGAACTTACAAAAATGAATGTTCCTGACTCCAGGACCAGCATTCTGTTCTCCAAATGTTGTGAGTACATAGATTGACACCACCTTGGTGAATTCAGAAGATTCCTCCCTTTACCTACTCTCTTGTAAGAACTTAGACACGGAAAATGCTGAGGCCGATTCATTCCTTCATTGCATCTGATCTCTCCATGCTGAGTACTGAGAAACTCCATGCTGTGCTCCTCCTATGCAATGTATTATGAATTAGTGAGGATGCAAAATTTAATATTTCCAGCTAAAAATGTTTATCATAGTTTCCTGGGAACAGTTTCTTGGAACAAACTTGTGTTAGATTATTCACAGTGGAATTGTAGAATCATTCCTGGAACTTAGAAATCATAACATCAAAGATCTTAGAGCAGGGAGGGCTGTCAGAGGCCATATTGATCAACTCCCGCATTTTACAGATAAGGAAATGGGGGTGAACTCATTTAGTCCAGCACTTCTCCCACCTTTTGCCTCAGCAACTTGTTTGTACAACGAGAGAGTTGGGCAAAGTAATGTCTAAAATATCTTCCAATATAATGTTCTGATTTCTGTTCTAAGGTCACTTCCTTATAGTTGACTAGGAATTCCTAGAAATCTTGGATTCAAATTCTGGTTCTAACACAATTCTAATTTTCTGTAGTATATGTTCTGAATTCTTTTTTCAGCTGTTACATTTTTTCTTTTTTTCTTTTTCTTTTTGCTTTTTGGAGGGAGGAAGGCAGGGCAATTGGGGTTAAGTGACTTGCCCAAGGTCACATGGCTAGTAACTGTTAAGTGTCTGAGGTCAGATGTGAACTCAGGTTCTCCTGAGTCCAGGGTCGGTGCTCTATTCACTGTGCCACCTAATCGCTCCTATTTTCCTCTATTTTAAAGCCCTTTCTAGCTCTAACATACTAAACTCTCTGTTCAAAGGATCCTTCCAGTTCTAATTTTTGTGGTCTATGACTATGTTCTTACTTGGGCAGCTAGATGGCACCATAATGCAAAGAGTGTTGGATCTAGAGTCAGAAAGACTCATCTTCCTGAATTCAAATCTGACCTCAGATACTTATTAGCTGTGTGACCCTGGGCAAGTCACTTAAACCTGTTTGTCTCAGTTTCCTCATCTGCAAAATGAACTGGAGAAAGAAATGCCAAAGCACTTCAGTATCTTTGCCAAGAAAACCCCCCAAATGGGGTCACAAAGAGGTAGACACAACTGAACAATAACAACAATGTTCTTGTCTCTTCCAACCCAAAGTCCTTTCCACTTATAACATTGTGTATTCTCTAGGCTAAGGTCTTATTCCAGTTCTGGCACTGAATGATTCTGTGCCTCTAGAACTCATCTTATAGACAAGAAGACAAGAGAGGGGATTTGCCCAAGGTCACAAAGTGAAATCTGTGGCTGAGCTGGGGCTAAATTCTAAGTCTTGTGACTCTCAGCACCTTACACAAAATAAGTACAAAAAGTGCTTGCACGGTATGCCAACGGGGAAGGCATTCGACTGTCAATATACAATTGGATTCCTAGGCCTAAAGATGAGTTTTAGTGTGGCTTTGGTAAAACTGCATTTGCAGTCTTCAAGGGCTGTCTGATGTAAACCATATTGCATTTTTTCCTTACTCAGCCACTGAGTGTCATCCTTCATCTCTGAAACTCAATGATGATGAGAATGACGATGTATGTGTGTACACGTGCATCTATATATGTGTATGTGTGTCCATATCATCTATATATCTATCTACATCTATGTATCCATATCTATATATGAAACAATCGATTTACAAATGACTCCTTAGGTGGTTGCAGTTTCTCAGCTCTGATGTGCAGTTAAATCTCCAGGGAGAAAAGTACAAGCTCTAGAAATCCAAGATGGTGGCCAAATCACTTCCTCGGTGCCTTATTCTACTCCTCAATCTTTGCACAGCTGCTTCTTGACTTTGACGTGGCCAGTGGACATGCCCAGTGCTTCACAAAGGAGAGCTGGAGGCTCGTAACTGAGCTGGAAAGAAGAGAATCCAGCTGTTTGGAATAAGTTGCCATTTTTCTCTGTGCCACAGCTCCCTTACCTCTGAAATGAGGGGATTGAACTGGATGAGTCTCTTGTAATGTTCTCATTCTGATTTTACTGCAGTTGGAGCAGCAAATCTGTATGGGGGGAGAATAAAGAGATCCTAGATACATTTGACAATAATGAGGAGAAGAAGGAGAAGGAGGAGAAAATGGAGGAAAAGAAGAAAGAGGAGAAGGAGGAGGAGGAGACAAAGGAGAAGGAAAAGGAAGACAAATACAATTCACATTTTTATAAATTCTTATAATTTACGAAGTTCTTTCCTCATAAAACTGAGCAAAAGCAATGAGGCAAATAGTTTTCCTTTTACAGATAAGAAAACTCAGGTTGAAAGACGGTAAAGTCATTTTTTCAAGGTTACATGGCTAGTAAGTATCAGAGGCAGAATTTGAATCCAGGACCAATAGGGATTCCTAGTCAATTATAAGAACAATTCTGCAAAAAGGTGATTTTCTTTCTTGAGTAAGCAAACATTCATAGGGTCACAGAGTGACAACTGGAAGGGACTTTAGAGATCAATTAGTTTAATTCCAAATCACTTAAAATTGACACTTATCAAAGGTGTTTTTACATAGTGGATTATGAGGATGTATATGGAGAGAGGCAACGTTGAGATGAGATATAATGTCAGCCCTAATAGAGCTCAGAGTCTAATGGGGGCATGAAACATGTATCACATGGTAAATATGCAAAAGATATGCAAAGTGTTGTGTGACAGAGTTGAGAAGGGAAGGCTATTAACCAAAAGGGATTGGTGTGCGTGAGAAGTCTTCCTGAAGGAGTGTATTGAAGATGGGTTTTGAAAAATGTGTAGGTATTCAGTAGTGCTACATGGGAAAGGTAATTGTAGGTATAGGGAACAATACAGAACAAAGACATGGAGGTGGGAGATTGTGTGGTACTTATGGGAATTAGGCAGTGAGGTGGCCTGGAGTCAGGAAGACTCATCTTCCTCAGTTTAGATCTGGTCTCAGACACTTACTATCTGTGTGACCCCGGGCAAGTCACTTAACCCTGTTTACCTTAGTTTCCTCATCTGTAAAATGAGTCAAAGAAGGAAACGGCAAACTGCTCCAGGATCTTTGTCAAGATGGGGTCGCAAAGAGTCAGACCCAAGTGAAAAAAATGACTTAACAAAATATGGTAAGTAGCAATTTGCTCAGTTTAGCTAGAAACCAGAAAATAGACCATGTGGAAAGTTATTTGAAATTAGACTAGAAAAGCAGTGTACCACTTGATTGTGGAGGATCTTGTATGCCAGGAAGAATAGTTTTAAACTGTTAGATAAGCAATATGGTGTCACTGAAGGGTTTTAGACTGAAAAGTGATATAACCAGATCTAGGAACAAGCAGGATGTGACCACTGCAATTGAAGGAGACTAGGCTCTGTTCTGTCTTGCCACCCCTATAATATATGCATAAGAAATAAAGTCTGGGGGTGGCTAGGAGGAGCAGTGAATAGAGCACCAGACGTGGAGTCAGGAGGACCTCAGTTCAAATCCGGTTTCAGATGCTTGACACACTTACTAGCCGTGTGACCTTGGGGAAGTCACTTAACCCCAACTGCCCTTCCTCCCCCCTTCAAAAAAAAATAAATAAAATAAATAAAGTCTGGCAGCACTATGAAGGATTGATTGGAAAGGGAGAGAGTCGAGGTAGACAGTCTTTTGCAATGGCTCTGATGGCATGGTACTGAGCATTCTACTAGGGTGATGGGGCTAACTGATGGACTAGAGAGATGTTGGGAAGGTAGCATTGATAGGACTTGGTAATGAATTGGTTATGGGAGATCCGCTGTTTTAGATCCCTCTAAAGTCCACTAGATTCTCCCTAAAACATTGTATTGATTTTATACTAAGAAGCATACATCATAGACACATGGTCTTTCTTGACTAGCTTAAGGTTAGTCACTGTTTTCATTTTTGTCTTTGTAGCCCCAGAAGCAAGTAAAGTGCCTCAAACATAGGAGGCTCTTAGTTAAATCCTTGTTGATTGACTGATTGATTTAAGAGTCAAAGATTGTCCTAAGTTTTTCAAATAGGGACTCAAACGGTCAGGAACCAACAGATGAACGGTTTTCAGAAAGAGTCAAGGATTGAAATGATTCCATACATTTCTATAGGATATTGAGCCTACAGAGCTATTTTACAGCATTTTATCTTCTTTGAAACCACAATTATCTTCCGAGGGAGGTAGGACAGGGGTATTATAACACCTCTTGAGTAGATCTGAGAATATAGTTGTCACAACATTGGAATGGGGAATCAAGAAACTTGGGCTTGAGTCCTGGCTTTGCCACCAAATTATTCTGCAACCTTTGACTCCTCTGATTCTCAGTTTTCTCATCTCCAAAATGGGCAGGTTGAACAACATGGAGAAATGGATAGAATACTGAACTGGTAAGACCTAGGCTCAATCCTTCCTCAAACTCTTACTAGTTGTGTGATCCTGGGCAAGTCACTTTACTTTTCCTTGGGTCTCCTTCTGTAAAAATGAAGGGTATGGACTTATTATTTCCCAAGGACCCTTTCCACTCTAAATCTATGACCTTATGATCTCATGAATAGGTGATCTATAAGGTATTTCCCAGTTGAAGCATTCTATGATACTAGAGCAGTGGTTCTCAACCTTCCTAATGCTGCAACCCTTTAGTATAGTTCCTCATATTGTGGTGACCCCCAACCATAAAATTATTTTCGTTGCTACTTCATAACTGTAATTTTGCTACTGTTATGAATCGTAATGTAAATATCTGATATGCAGGATGTATTTTCATTGTTACAAATTGAACATAACCCACAAGTTGAGAACCACTATACTAGAATAATACTTAGCTTTTATGAGCTTTTATGTAGCCCTTTATGTTGAACTTGAAGATTTGCACAGCATTTTGCATACATGATCTCATTTGATCCTCATAACAACCCTGGGAGGTAGGTGGAGGCAATAATTTATCCCCATTTTACAAATGAGAAAACTAGGGTAGGTGGAGGTTAAGTGATTAGTCCATGGTCACACTGATAATAAATGTCTAAAGCAGAATTTGAATTCAGGTCTTCTTGACTCCAAGTCTGATGATCCACTGAGCCTCCTAGTTGTCCAAGATTGCATAGTTAGTGATTGAACTAGAACTCGGATCTCCTGGCCTTGAGTTAAATGCACCTTTCACAGTACTCCAATGTTTCTTCAACTGTAAGATAATGAAACCAATGAGCTCCTTGAGAGGTAGCATATTTCACTGTAAAGAACAGTATGTGCCTTGGGTGAGTGACCTTCCTCAGTTTTCTTGTCCATAAAGCAAAGTTGTTGGCACAGTCAGGATACCACCTGCCTTTCAATACTCTTTTCATATTATTCCCCTTCAAACCTTTTGCATCCTAGTCAAATTGACCTTATGGGTATTCCCTGTTCTATGACAGTCCTTTTCACCCTCCTTCCCCTCCATTATTTGGAATTCAGAGCTTCTTCAAGGGTCTTTTCAAGAGTCACGAATTATATGAGGTCTTCCCTGTTGTCTTCCCTCCCTCCCTATTAGTGCTGTCTACCTCACTGAATGACTTTGTATATATTTTTATTTACTTATCCCCCTAGTATAATGTAAGCTGTTTGAGAACAGGGAGTTTTCTTTCCTTCCTTCCTTCCTTCCTTCCTTCCTTCCTTCCTTCCTTCCTTCCTTCCTTCTTTCCTTCCTTCCTTCCTTCTTTCCTTTCTCTCTCTCTTTCTCTCTCTCTTTCTCTCTCTTTCTCTCTCTCTCTCCTTTTCCTTCGCACAGTACCCTGACCACAGCAGATAATTAATATTAAAGATTGTATTGAATTTAACTGAACAATCTGAACAATCTTTTAGGTCCCTTCCAACTATGACATTTTATGACTTAGAGATCAATTGATTGGGCCCCTCTCCCTGTAGAAGAGGACCTTTTTTTTAACGTGAAAAGTGCTTGGGAAGAATTCTGAACCAGGGATTAAGAGTCTCTTTGTCTCTTGCCTTTGCCAATTTACTAGCTTTTGTGACAATGGGCAATTGACTCCTCATCTCTAGGCCTCAATTCTCTCTCCTGTAAAATGCAACCACATCAAAATAATTCACCCATGCTATCTATCCATATCTTTATCTCTATCTCTATCTATCTATCTATCTATCTGTCTATCTATCTATCTATCTATCTGTCTATCTATCTATCTATTATCTATCTATCTATCTATCTCATCCCGTCAGTTCCCTTTCTGTGAAGTAGAATTCTGGCAGCACAGGAGTTTGGGAGAAGTAGAGGTCCAATGAAAGAAATTTCTTCATGGTTGGGGTATTATTCGATCATTACAACCACCTTATGGATCGGGCAGGTGTCATTGGTCCCAATTTTGCAGGTGAGGAAACAAAACGACTTGCCCATGGACTTAAAATCCAGCCTTTTTCCCACTGCATCATACTATCCCAACTCTCAGCCTAAAGTATTTGCTGCTAAGAAGTTAATGAGTTCTCAGGCTAAGCAAGAGGGCATCAGAGAGCATCCAATCCAACCCCTTCATTTTATAGACAAAGAAACTCAGTTCTGGAGGAGTTAAATGGCCCACACAGGAAGAAGGCAAGTTGGGATTGGGACTCCACTATGGTGTGAGTGCTCCTCAGTGCCCTGAGTCCATTTCCCTCTTCTTGGAAGGGAGTTGGCTGGGCACAGTCTTAGACACCAGGGAGCTGCCAGAGGAAGTGCATTAATGAGCAGGGCTATTTATTCAATGCACTAATAAGTAATAAGCCTGACTCTTTTGGGTACCATCTCCTACCAAGCATAAACAAGGATGAGTAAAAGAGTCTCCGTGGGCGGGCGGTTTGCCTAAGTGAGTCCCAGAAGACAAGTTGGAAAGAAAAAAAAAATAAAGCACCATCTCACCTCGGCAATAAATCAGCGATCAATATTGGCCCCTCAACAAACAGAGGTCTCCATGGAAACCCAGACTCTTTTGGGAGATGGATGCTGTGGGTGAGTCTAGGGTAGTTTAGGGAAAGGTGGTGTTATTATGGAGAAATACTGTGACGGAAAAAGATAGCGCTGAGGTCAGCAGACCTGGGCTCCATTCTCAACTCCAGCACCCACTAACCTTACAACCCCAGGCAAAGAGATTTAGTCTCCCTAGACCTTTCTACATGTGTGAAATGCAGGTTTTGTTGTTGTTCAGTCATTTTCAGTGGAATCTAACTCTTTGTGACCTCATTTGGGGTTTTCTTCGCAAAGATACTGGAGTGAGTTGCCATTTCCTTCTCCAGATCACTTTATAGATGAGGAACTGTGGCAAATAGAGTTAAGTGACTTGCCTAGGGTCACACAGCTAGGAAATGTCTGAGGCTGGATTTGAACTCAGGAAGATGAGTCTTCCTGACCCCCAGGCCTGGTGTTCCACCCACTGTGCCACTTAGCTGCCTTGAAATACAGATAATATTGTTTAAACTACCTACCTCAGAGTAGTGTAATGAGGAAAGCATCTTACAAAACTTAAATAATTACATAAAGATAAGTTATTAGTATTCTTTTAATCAAACACTCATTAAGCAGCCATGTTCAACGCTCCATAAATGGCATTGTGCTAGACCTTGGGAGTGATGCTAAATTTAGATAAGACAGATCCCTGCTTTGATAGAACTTTGGATCTGGTATTAAGTTGTAGTAATATTAACTTGAATTTAAGTAGTGCTTTATACTTTGAAAAATGATTGCCACAAGAAAGGAATGGTGAGTATTATTATCCTCCTTCTAGACTACCCTGAAGCTCAGGGAGGGCATATATCCTGCCCATCTCTTGTAACTGGTCACTGGCAGAGTTAGAACCCAGCACAGTGTAGTAGAGAGTTGGATTTGTTTTTTTAGGTAACTGGGTTTGAATTCTGAATCTGCCACTTTCCACTCATGCAACTTTGGGCAAATTCATCTACTTTTCCATCTGTAAAAAAGGGACTTCTAAGTGAGCAATCATAGAATGGCAGAAAGATCATTGGACCCAGAGTCAGAGTGACTGTGCTCAAGTCCCAACTCTGGCCTTTACTAGCTGTGTCTTTGGACAAGCCAAGAATGTATTAATGCTTACCCCACCCTCAAGGAATTTATATTTTAATAGAGAAGACAACATGCAATGGGTAGATAAATACAAGATATATTCAGACTAGATAGAAGAGATTCTGGAAGGGGAAGGCATTAGGGGCTGAGTAGACAGGCAAAGCCTCTGAGAGTATGGGGGATTAGAACTGAGTCTCACAGCAAGTTTGGGAACCTAAGAGGTGATGAAGAGGGAGAGCATTCCAGGTGGGCCAGTTCCTTTACCTATCTGAGACTCAGTTTCCTCATTTATTAAATGAAAGGATAATATCTAAGATATGGTTGTTGTTACTCAGAATCATAAAATATTAGCATTGGAAAGGACATCAAGGAAGATCAAGTCCAATCACCTTCATTTTAAAAATAGGTAAACTGAGGCCCAGAGAAATTAGCTGACTTTCCCAAAGCCACAATGTTACTAATTACGTAGTGTAACTGGAATTTGAACTCAAGATGTTTTGTTTTGGTGGATGTAGTCTGTGTGTGTGTGTATATGTGTTTTAAGTTCCAGATCTAGTGCTTTTTGGTTTCTGCTTAATCCTGAGTGAATAGGAAAGTCCGGTCCTAACTGATATCTTACATTCTACCATTGTCTGGCCTCTCTATTTCCTGAGCATTCTGGTGTTTGTTGGAGAAATATCTGTTTTTCATATCACCTCTGCAGATGTTCAGGTTACTGTCCAGGGCCTATGCCAATGTTCACCCCATGATGATGGACAAATCAGAGAATAGATGTGGTGGCAACTTTCTGAACAGGGGCAGTATTATCAACGGTGCTGAGTGGTATAGCTTTACAGGAGGTAAGTCTCCCTGCGATATGGCTTGAGGGAAGGAAATGTCAGGATTAGCAGAGGAGTTTCAGGGGGATATTTAAGAGGAATTGCAGGATGGAAACGGTCATACCATTCTAACCTTCTTCAGAAATACCTCCTGAATGCATCTTTAATAATCATGTTCAGTACCTAAAAGTCATATGGAGTGTTTTCTCCACTACAGCCCACTACACAACTACTCGTAGATCTTACAGAGATTTTACAGAGGAGGAAACTGAGGCTCAAAGAGAATCTTTTCATTTTAATGGCATATGCACTTGGAGAGACCCATTATCTTATTGTATATGTCAGGGACTCTCTCCCTAGTGTATATCACAGCTGATCTATTTATTTCTTTGTATAGCTTAAAAAAAACAATCTCTCTAAGCCAGTGGTTCTCAACCTGTGGGTTGTGACCCCTTTGGGTGTAGAACGACCCTTTCACAGGGGTCGCCTAAGAGTAAGACCATCGGAAAACACATATTTCCGATGGTCTTAGGAACCGAGACACTGCTCTTCTATCCATCTCCAGGAGGGTCCGCCCACATGCAGATACACCCACATACGAGTATTAAAGGGTCGCGGCATCAGGAAGGTTGAGAACCACTGCTCTAAGCAGTTGGAAAGCATGTTGGAGTCAGGAGAGACCTGAGTTTGAATCCTACTTCTGACACTCACTGTGTGACCTTGAACAATTAATTTCTGCTTAATTTCTGAGCTTTGTTTTCTTCTAGCAGCTAGATGGCACAGAGTGCTGGGCTTGGAGTCAAGAAGTTCTATCTTCCTGATTTCAAACCTGGCCTCAGACACTATAATCCAGGGCAAGTCACTTAACCCTGTTTGTCTTAGTTTCCCCATCTGTAAAATGAGCTGGAGAAGGAAATGGCAAAACCACTTTATGCCAAGAAAACCCCAAAGGGGGTCCCCAAGAGTCAGATACAACTTGAAAATGACTGAACAGCAGCAACAAAAATGAGAATAGCCATGCCTACAGCGTGTGACTCAGAGAGGTTTTGAGAGAATCATACAAAATCATGTGTGTAAAGTGCTCTGTCAGACTTAGCTATTTAGAAGACTTCCCAATCATGCCTGAGGTATCCCTTTGGGTCTTTTTCATATCTCAGACAAATCTATGGAATCTGGCTTGAAATGCCTCCAGTGGCAAAGAGTATGGACTTGACCTCCATTCCTTTGTTCACACCTCTCTGGATATCCTTAACAAAATTAATTTTATGGCATATTAATCAATATTCCTGCATTATTTCCTACTAGATCATGAATTCCTTGAGAATGAAGAATATATACATACACATATGTATACACACACATACACATATGTATATACACACATACATACACACATGCATAAATATATACATATTCATATGTACATAAACATACATACACATATAAACATACATGTATATATACTATACACATGTGTATATGTGTATGCATGTATATATACATCTATCTGTCTGCTTATCTGTCTGTCTATATATCTTTCTGTCTGTCTACACCCCTTATTTATTTTTCTGTTTCCCCCAGGACTAAAAGCCTCTTAACATAGTAAGGATTCATGGGGTGGCTAGGTGGTGCAATGAATAGAGCACCAGCCCTGGAGTCAGGAGGACCTGAGTTCAAATCTGGCTCAGGCACTTGACAGACTTACTAGCCGTGTGACTTTGGGCAAGTCACTTAGACTCAGTTGCCCTCCAAAAAGAAAAAATAAAACAACATAGTAAGGATTCCCATTTCTAGAGCCCTTTGAAATTTATAAAGACTGATTTCCCTAAGCCATCCCAGTAAAACTGACTAGCAGTCGCCACATTCATTCTCCATATTCAGCTCCCATCTTCCTTCCGAGCTCCTACTGCATCACCAGCTCCCTTTTGGACATTCCCACCTGGATGTTCTATCATCATCTCAAGATCAACATAAGGTCATAGATGTGAAGGACTTTAGAGATTATCTGGTCCTGCCTAATCAGATGAGGAAACGGAGATCCAAAGTCTCACATGGCTGGTCACTTAGTAAGTGGTGGTGTACAGGTCTGAACTCAGGTCCTCTACCTTCATCCACAAAACTTTCTCCACTGCATGACTCTTTTTCCTCCCAAGCCTCCTATCTTCCACACTTTCTTGTTTGTTGCATCCTTCTTGCAAAGTCTGTGACAACGGAATTAGTCTTGACTCATCAGTCTTTCTCACACCCTGCCTGTATCTTCTAGTCAGTTGCCAAGTCTGAGCATGCTCCCTCCACAAAACCCCTCACACCTGTTGCATCTTCTCCATTCTGGTTCGGACCCTGATTACTTGTCATCGTGACTATTGTAGTAGCATCTTAACTGATTACCCTATTTCTGATCCCTCTCTCTTCCAATTCATTCTTCACAAAGCTGCCAAACTGAGGTTCCTGAAGCAAAGGTCTACCTATGTTACTCTCCTGCTTAAAAGTCTTCAATAACTACCTACAACATCTAGTATGAAACATAAAGCCCTTCCTCAGCTTGACATTTAAAGTACTATCCAGACTTATATCACATTATTCCCCTACAAGTTCTCTATGTCCCAACCTACCTAGCCTATTTTGCAATTCTCTCAATTTAGCCTCCCTCCTCCTGTGTCTGTGCCCATCTCCCATGCCTAGAATGCACTCCCTACTCCCCTCCACCTGTGAGCTTCCCTCAAGGCTCAACTTAGATGCTCCTTGCTATGGCAAACCAACCCTGATTCTTCTAGTTGTTGATGCTGGCTCCCTCCGTAAATTATCCTGTGTTAACTAACTGTGTGAATCTCATAGCTTCCTATAGAATATGAACTCCTTGGGAGAAGGGACTTTTAAAAACATTTTTGTCTGTAACCCCAGTGCCCACTTAATCGATGGTGGTTGTTGCTGTTATCCTAGTTTTATAGACAATGAAACTGAGGCTTGGAGAATATGACTTCTTGCCTAGGATTCCATAACCTTGCACATAGAGAGATGTCAATCAGTCAGTCAGTGGCTCTTGTGGCTCCTATCCCCATTCTCCTGTTCTTAAGAGCCATAAGAGTAAATGTTCACCCAGGGTTCTTGGGAGATTAATTTCCACAAGCGGCTTTGTTTCACTAAAACTTCTGTGTTTTCCCGCCCACAATTAGAACAATTTTTGCCCTTTCAAAATGGACATTTAAAAAAATGTTCCTCCTACTTTTTTAACTTTAGAGTAGCTATGGAATTGTAAGAGCAGGAACAGTCAGTTAATCAGTCAACATGTATTTATTAAACATCTCTTTTATATTCTAGGCATTTGTGTTAAGTGCTGAGGATACAAAGAAAAGCAAAAAGAAAATAAATAAAAGAATTCTGGCTACACTGTTGGCTCTTAGAAATCAAATCTACTAAGCTTTGTGCCTCCTGCTTGTTAGCCGAGCACAGATCATGGCTAATATCTCTTTTTCCCTCTCTCGTTTGTGTGTAGGTATGTCGGATTTCAATTATCTTCACACCAACTGCTTTGAAATCACTGTGGAGCTGGGCTGTGTGAAGTTTCCCCCAGAGGAAGCTCTCTACATACTCTGGCAACACAACAAAGAATCACTCCTGAATTTTATGGAGATGGTATTGTATTGTCTGCCCCGCTAGATTTGTTTCCTGATTTTCTTCATTAAAATCCTGCCCCAAATATTGAATTTTCAGAGTAGGGTTATTTGTGTGGTCTTGGATTCCTAGATTGTCAGAGGTGGGAAGGACCTTACAGCAAGGAATATCCAAGCTGAGAGGGCCCTCGGAGCTTAGAATATGTCAGAACTCAAAGGGACCTGAGAATATAGAATGTCAGAGCTGGAAGGAGCTTCAGAGACCATCTCCTCTCATTTGTTAGAAGAAGAATATGAGGTTTAGAAAGGGCAGATGAATTGTTCTGGGTCATATAGCTAGCCATTGGCAGTAGCAGGACAGGATCTAGACCTCTTGACTTCCAGTCCAATGCTTTGCTTGACACTCATGTGTCAATATGGCTTTTGCCATATTTTTCTCGCCATGGTTTATTACAGAACTAGGCCTCTTAAAGAAGGGTGGAAATAAACAAAAGTCCCAAGTGCACCCAAATGATCCCCTTCAATGAATGAAAAGAGGCCTTTCTGAGTCCTACCTCAGTTCAGACTTCACTGGCCACGGAAGCAGAAAACCTGGAGTAGGATATAAAGTTATTGGCATTGTTTTGCGTTCCTTGTTTATGGGTTTTGCCAGTGACCTCCTGCATCTCCTAGCAAAGCAGTGCCATAAAATAATGACAGGTCATCCAGACTGCCAAGCTCATTTCATTTTACGGCCGTCTAGTGAAAATGAGTTTTACAGAATACACATGGGGCTGGATTTGCTCCGTCCCTATTGTGCCTGGAGGTCGGGGATAAAGCGATACTAATGGACAGATACTGTAAAAGTCTATGCTGTAGCATCTCTGGAAGAAACACAGACCCAGGCTGAAAAACACCCCCTCACCCCCACAGCTAAGACTGAGTAAATTATTTTTGATAAGGAATAAGTCTGCCATAGACAATTGAAGTCCCTTCCCTTTTGACATTGGCCAGATTTTCATATTGGGCTCGTAAATATCCCCTGGCTATCCCATGGAAACATATCTTCAAGTCCATGCTGAAAGGCCCTAATAGTCTTTTCTCTTTGAAGATTTCATTTCATCTGGAGATGATCAGGGAAAAACCCAAGCTCAGATGGATACACTCCACCTAGTTCTCACGGAAGGCAGTGTAGTACAATGGTAGAAGTTCTGGAGCCTGTAGACCTGAATTCAAGGCCCAGCCTTGGTGCTGCAGCTTTGACTGTGTCACTGAGCTTCAGTACATTCATCTGTAAAGGAGTGACATTAAAATTTGTACTGTATCCCTCATAGAATTATGCTGAAGAAAACACTGTGTGTACCTTAAAATATTATGGAAATATATTAAGTTGTAATTATTAGAAACTGACATCTGTCTAGTGCAGTGGTTCTCAACCTTCCTAATGCTGCAATCCTTTAATATTCATATGTGGGCATATCTGCATGTGGGCGGACCCGCCTGGAGGCGGATAGAGGATCTGTGTCAGTTCCTAAGACCATTGGAAATACGTGTTTTCCAATGGTCTTAGGTGACCCCTGTGACCTCTGTGAAAGGGTCATTCGACCCCCAAAGGGGTCATGACCCATAGGTTGAGAACCACTAGTCTAGTGGATGAATTTTTTTTTTGTTTTGGTAAGGAAGCTTTGTTCATTCATTCAAACATGTATCCTAAAGTCCTGTAAGAAGTCCTGCTAATGAACTATTTCTAAAATTTATTCATTAGCCAAAAGATATTCTTGTGTCCCCTACACATGCTATGTAATCTTCTACATAATGTTCAGTTATTTTTCAGTTGCGTCTGATTCTTCATGACTCCATTTGGAGTTCTCTTGGCAGAGATACTGGAGAGGTTTGCCATTTCCTTCTCCAGCTCATTTTATGGATGAGGAAACTGAGGCAAACAGGGTTAGGTGACTTGTCTAGGGACACACAGTTAGCGAGTGTCTGGAGCCAGATTTGAATTCATGAAGTTGAGTCTTCCTGACTGCAGGTCTGGTGCTCTATGCACTGTAGCACCATCTGGCTGCCTAAAACAGAGACTTGTCAGGAGTGGGACACTCCCCTGTACATAGTTCTTACCCAGTAGTCAGTTGCATTGAGTGTGATGGAGGTTGAGGTAAGATTAACTTGGATGGAAGTCTCTAGTCAAGTGCCCCAGGGTTCCGTCCATCCTGTTTGCTCAGTGGTGTTGTTGTTCTTGTTGTTTGCTCTTTGTTATTGAAGAGAAGCAGTGAGGTGGGTGATGTCTTGACTTGCAAGTAAATTGGATTTAAGTGAGGCAGGGCTGCTCAAAAGTCACCAGCTTTACTCTCTCCTCGAGAGTCATGGAATCCAGTGGTAAAACATAGATCAGGCCAACTGGAGATGGCCCAGGATGCAGTGGGAGACCTTGGACTTTTTAAGCTAGGTCTTTCCCAGGTCTTAGTTTGTCTGAGGCAACAGCCATTTGGTGATTAAAGGGTAGGTAAGAATTGAGATAAAATATGGCCTAGTTTGCCATCACAAAGGAATCAATCTGGGAGGAGAAGATTCTCAGAATTTCAGTAGTTTTAAGCGAATTATTGAATGATATTATCAAGTTATTTCAGGCTGTTAGCATTTAGCACAATGCTTGGCACAGAGCGAATGCTTATTAAATTGAATATTGAATAGAATTTTAAAATTTTGGATAACGTGAAGCTTGGAAGCATGTTTAACAAATTAGATTACAAACTGAGGATGTAAAAGTATCTCAGTAGACTGGAATAAAGGGCTAAAACGAATAAGTATGAATTCTTATACTAGAGTTGAAAAAACAAAATACATTAGTGCCCACTAGGTGAAATGAGACTAGAAAGACATGCACATGAAAAAGAGATCTTTGGATTTTGTTGACTGAATGCACGTTGTTAGTTTTTTAATTTTTTCTCAAATTTCTAATAGTGTTTTGTCTGGATCCCTTCACTGTCCTTATCCCCGTCAACCTTATATATGATTATTTACATACATGCCCATGCCTTATTCCCTTCTCCACTATCAGACTGTAAGCTTCTTGAGGGCAGGAATGGCATCGTTTCCCACCTTTCATATAGCACTGAACACTGTGCCTTGTCTATACCTCAAAGAACTGTAATTTCACCACTATGGGATCTCTCTCCATTGATGTGCATATTCTGTAATCCTTTGATACTAGTTTTTGTGGATTGCAGTTTAGGAAAATACCTGAAGCATTGACACGGGGGTGAATGATTGAATCTATTCTGCTGGGCCCCATAGGGGAGGGAGAAATGAGTCAAAGCTTCAGAAAAGCAGATTTGGGTATTTACCCTATGCCTGAATAAAAGAAGATTACGTCTACACCCCAAACGTCTGTTAGCACCTTTCGTCTTTTCCTCACCAATGGTGTAAGTGGAAAAATTCCTGGATTATAGGGGATTTGGGTTTGAATGCTGGCTCTGTTACTGACTGATTAGTTGGCATAATCACTGAGCCTCTTTGGGCCACAGTTTCACTCTTTGTCAAATGATGTGGTTGGACTCATGTGTTTTAGTATCTCTTCTAGCTTTCCCAACTCTAAATCCAATTAATCTAATTGTTCCTGATTCTGAGGGAACACCAGTTAGGGTTAGATGATTTTTTCATAGTGTGTGAGATGGAAGAGTTTGGAATCTGAGTCCAAGATCAGAAAAGGTCTTGATTCCTTCTCATGAGAAAGGGCCCTGCCCCTGTCACTCAAATGGCGTCTGCCAGGGAGAGCAACATATGGACGCAAGCCCATGGTTATGTACTCCCTAATGCAGAAACCCCAACCCTCAACTGGCCTTCACTCCCATTGGTGGGGAGGCTGGCTCACGATTTAAGCATGGGAATCTATCTCAGAGACAAAGAGCACGGAAACATGTGGGTGTCCAAAGCAAGGCCAGGAAAGCAGTCTTGTCCTTATTTGGCATATCTTGTGCTGTGATGGCCCTGGGGAGGGTCCCAGATTCCTGTAAGGTCAGGTGACTTCTAAACTTAGGCCTAATGGATGCTGAAGCCACTCTAAATCTGATGTTTCAGAATGGGGAAACTTCACTGCAAGTTATGCCTCCCAATAGCATATGCTTTTCTATGCTTTCATATGGATGCATGCAAAGCAACATGGCATAGTGGTTAGGGCACTGGACTTAGAATCAGGAAGTCCTGAGTTCAAATCCTGCATCAGGCATTTAGTGGTTGTGTGACCCTGGACAAATCATTTAACTCCTCTGGGTCTCAGTTTCCCCATCTGTAAAATGATTTGATGACCTCTGAGGTCCCACGTAGCTCTGTAATTCTGTGCTGTTACCATGTGTGGGAATGGGAGCAGATGGGTGGAAGATTCCATAGAGTTTGGTCATAATGCCATTTGAAGATCATACCTTACTTTATGTCTTTTCAGGTACACCGAGGAATTAAAGGTACAGTAACAGATAGATTTGGAAAACCTATCAAAAATGCACGTATCCTGGTCAGAGGAATCCGCCATGATGTTACTACAGGTATGTTTCTTTATTTTAAGTTCTAAACCAAATTTGTATGTTTCAATTTAGTTACTATTATCAATAATAACCATCTTGGGTTCCTAATATAACCAGCATTTATTCCTCCTTTCGTGGACACATCACAACCATGTAACACCTCCCTAGGTGGTTGTGACAGTGTAGCACTATAGATCCATGGCCATCTGATGATGGCTCAGGTTAGTGGGCATTTATGCTGAACTTCTAAGGGCATTTCAAAGGTAAGGCTTCAGCTGTGTCTCCCGATGTCTGGCCATGTGGTGCAAAGGAATGTCCTCAACTAGGATTCAGAAGACCTGCTTCTGTCATTTACTAGCTATGTGTCCTTGAGCATGTTTTCTGGGTCTCTTCAGTTTCCTCTTTGGTGAAATGAGAATTCTGGAAGAGAGAACTGCTAAGCTTCTTCCCTAGTCTCAAATCTATGATTGAAAGAATTTTAGGAAGGGGTTAAGACAGTTATTGTACCCATTTTATAGATTTTTTTCAATTTTAGGTTATCAGATAATTTGTCCAAGATCACACAAGTAACATCAATTAGTGGTAGTGCTAGGATTTCCTAATTCCTGGGTTTATACGTCTTTTTACTATATCTCACTGTCTCTCCATTATCTCAGGAAGGAAACAAACATTTAGATAGCACCTACTATATTCCCAGGCACTGTGCTAGGCACTTTACAAATCTCATCTCATTTGATCCCAAGAACTCTGGGAGGTAGGTGCTATTATGATCCTCATTTTACAGTTGAGGAAACTGAGGCAGAGGTTAAGTGACTTGCTCAGGGTCACACTTCTAGGACATGTCTGAGGCTAGTTATAAATACTCAGGTCTTCCTGGAGTCAGGTGCAGTGCTCTATCCACTGGGCCACCTAGCTATTCCACCTTACCTCCATGTTTCCTCATCATAATGTGGGGTGCCAAGAAAATGCTAAAGTTCCAAAAATAATTATATTACTGATAGATCCTGTTTCTATTGTCCTTAATAGTTTACAAAGCACTTTCTTGGCAGAAGTCTATAAATGTGATCACCTCCATTTTACAAATTGAAAAATATGCTCAAAGTGGGGTGGTAATTTGCTTGTGATCATATAGATAACTTAGTGTTGGAATAATGATTCGAACTCAGGTCTTCTGATTCCCAAGTCAGTACCTTTTCTAGCATATTATGATGCCCACAGCCAGTTTGTTGTTGTTGATGCTGTTACTTCCTCCTAAAACCTCCATTTGTCCTTATTGCCAAGGGTGTATTATTTGACCTGTGACCTCACAATGGTTCCCATTTTGTTTCCTCAGCTGAGGATGGTGATTACTGGAGATTACTGCCCCCAGGCACTCATATCGTCATCGCCCAAGCCCCAGGTTATACCAAGATGATCAAGAAAGTTACCATTCCCCTTAGGATGAAGAGGGCTGGCAGGGTAGACTTCATCCTTCATCCTTTAGAGCTGCACCCCAAGAGGTTCATGAAAGGGCCTCGGAGGAATGGCTACAAGCGCCATGACCCGCTAGAGGATTTTGATCCCCATGCAGAGAACAACGGAGACTTTGTAGGTGAAAGACGGAAACCTTCGCAGGATGGAAGCAAGCCATGGTGGTGGTCCTATTTCACCTCTCTAAATCATCACAAGCCCACCTGGCTCCTGAAATATCACTAGACTCGTTGAGTCCTTTCTCTTGTTATGCTCCTCTCACAAAGTGATCCTTTTACCAGCCTGCATGGTGGAGGCATCATCTCAACAATCATCTCACGAATTAAACAATTGCAAATAGGAAAACCCAAATACCAATTTCTCCATTTTTTTCCTGTATTATATTTTTGGCATTTTTCTGGTTCTCATTGGATTGACTTTCATTAAAAATGGTTGTATCTGCCACCAACTATGGTGAAGTTCTCCTTGACTCTGCTGTTGTACATTTAATGATGATGATACTTCAAAGTATCTGTGATTTTACAGGTGAGTCTTTTGGGTTAGTCATCTACCCAACCTCCCTCATAGGATTGATGTAAGGCTTGCATTAGGCAAGAATTAAAGAGTTCCAGAGTCGGATGGGACTCCAGAGGACACTAGGATTAGGGAAATTAAACATTTTATAATCAGAAAGTGCTATCTGAAAGTAAGGGACCACAATGTTTATTATCATGTAGGCTCCACTAAGGTCTTCCTCTTATGTGTCAGTGTGAAGGCATCCTTGGGTTCTCAGTGGGTCTACCAGGGGAATGCAAGCTCTGGTCAGAGCTTTGGACTTCCAAAGAGTTTTAGCATGGGTCCAGCAGTGATCTACGTGTTTATCATCAACAGCTAGCCTAGCTAAAAGAGGCTAATTTTTGATCAGTCGTAGGTACTCATAAGAAGGGCTGCCTACTAAAGTATGGAGAGTTCACAATCTATATGAGTTAAGTGAATATAGAAACCTGCAAAATCAGATATTTTAAAGAATTTAAATGTCATCATCCTTGGATGTATTAGTAGCAGCAGTATTGCCAGTTTGGGAGCTCCCACAACCATGACAACTTTCATGACTTTTAGTCTTAGGTGTCTCAAAGGCTAAGAGATTAAGTGACTTGTCCACCATGGTCACATAGCTAGTAAATGTCAGAGGTGGGATTCAAACTCACTTGAGCCTCAAAATAACCCTGTGAGGTAAGTACCCTAGAACATAAAATGTCATCACTAGTAAAGACTTTGTATACTGAGTTTTAGAGCACAGAAACTGCAATCTTAGACAAAATGCAGAATATCAGAGCTGGGAGGATATTAAGAGATCATTGACATTTTAGCCCAACCTTTCATTATTTACTCTGACAAGTGATCATTCAGCTTCTTATCAAACATCAACAGTAAAAAGGAGCTTGTTATTTAAGGAGTTAACCATTCTATTATTATACAGTTCTAATGATCTATCTCTCTGTAACTTCAATTATTATTAATTCTACCCATGGCCACTTAGAAAAGTTTAATCACTTCTGTGGTGTTCAAATGTTTTTCAGTTGTGTTTGGCTCTCCACAACCCCATTCAGGGTTTTCTTGGTGAAGATACTGGAGTGGTTTGCCATTTCCTTCTCCATCTCGTTTTACAGATGAGGAAACCAAGACAAATGGGGTTAAGTGACTTGTCAATGGTCACACAACCACCTAAGTGTCTGAGGTTGGATTTGAACTCATGAAGATGAGTTTCTGGTTCCAAGCCCAGTGCTCTGTCCACTGTGCCACCTCTCAATAAGTCATTAGTTATTTGAAGATTGCTATCATAGCCTGTTCCCTGACCACACTACTCTAACCAAATCTTTTCTTTTCCCAGCTAAATATCCTCATCTCTTTTTCTTTTCTTCCTACTGGCACTCCCAGAGAGAGGATACTGGTTGGAGTACCAGTGTGACTTTTGTTGCTAGATACCACTTTAAAATTCTAAAAAATCCCTGGCATTTTTTTATGAGAACCAATTCTCCCCACCTCCCCTTGGCTGCAAATCTAATATTTTGAGAGCTTGTTCCCTTCTAACTCACGCATTATGGGCTTTCACCAATAATATTATACGATCAATTACTCAAATGTAATTGATTAGCTGACAGCCCCATATATTTCTGTTCTGCTTAACCATCTAATTCCACATGAAGAGAAGCAATTGTTGTTGGTTATGGGTCCTCTGCTGCCTACTGTACTTTTTATCTATAGACTTTAGGTTAGATTAAATTTTGATCCAATTTATGGTCCCTCTTCTAATGTGGTTCTCGGATAATTTTGAAAGGATATTTTATATCATAGCCCCTCCCATGATCCATTGCAGATGATATATGTCAAGGAAATGATAAGCTGGAAACCAGTTTGATTAAGGACATGAATTGGCTTCAGACCTCCACTTTAAATTTATTTGCCTTTAATTGGGGATGAAGATAATTTTTTGTCATCAGAAAGGAGTTTCCATAAATCCCCAACCACCCTAATAAGAAGTAGAGTGAATTTCTCTCTGTCTCTCTCTCTCTTTCTTTCTCTCTCTCCCCATCTCTTTCTCTGTCTTTGCTCTGTCTCTCTGAACCTTCCTCAGAACCCACATCTCAATTTAAGACCAAAAAAGGGAAGTTGCTTTAGAAAATAAAATAAGCAAATACGCAAAACCCAAGGTTACATAAGTGGGAGATAACTCTGGAATGGAATCCCTAATCTTTCCTCCTCCCATCAGGTGGGCAGCTGGCAGAGGGAAAAAATTTTAGTTCAATACAAGGAAGAACATCCTAATAGCTTGAGCTGTCCCAAAGTGGAATGAATTGTTCTATAAGAAAAGATTACTTATTATTCAGGTGAATGTTAGATGAGATGCCTTCTGAAGGTCTTTCAAACACTGTGATTCTGTGATTGTTTTTGTTTCCTTCATATCTCTCAACAGAACTACTATCTTACCAATCACCCAAACTTGGAAACTTGGAGGCATCTTTGACTCTTCCCTCTTCCTTGATTTTCATATTCATTCAGTTATCTGACAGTGGTTCTCAAGCTGTGGGTCATGACCCTTTTGGGAGTCAAATGATCCTTTCACAGGGGTCGCCTAAGACCATCGGAAAACACATATTTCCAATGGTCTTAGGAACCGAGACACCACTCCTCTATCCGGCTCCAGGCGGGTCCACCTACATGCAGATACGCCCACATATGAGTATTAAAGGGTCATGGCATCAGGAAGGTTGAGAACCACTGAGTTACCAAGTCCTGTTGATTCAATCATGACAGAATTTCTCACATCTGCTCTCTACTCTCCATTTTTACTTCCAGTAAATGAATCTAAACTAAAGGGTCTTATGACCTCAACTCCTACCACTCTACATTTCACCTTTTGCACACTTCCAAATCCTAGGCCAAATTAGAACAGAAATCCCACTTTTTGGATCCAATAATACCTTATATTTTAATATCTTAAAAACAACTTCAAAGTGTTTTGTCTTAACATCTATCTACCTGTGTGACCTTAGTAAGACCCTTGCCCTGCTATGAGCCTCAGTTTCACAATCCATAAAGTAAAGAGGTTAGACAATCCCTGAGGATCAACTTTCTTAGTTCTAACCTATTTTCTAAAGTTTGTTTCTGTTCATATTGGAAATTCATTGTTCTGTATTTTAAAGTCCTTTTCACCTTTTGCTTTCTGTATTCAGATTCCTCCCATTCTTTTGCTTTTTCTGTGTGGTCTCAGATTGATGGGTAAGTCATGTGGTTTATGACTCTTGTTATTTCTGCTCTAGCACCATCCCCTACATGAGGATATTTCTGATGCCCCTTAATTCCAGTGCCTTTCCTTCTACTTCCAATTCAGCTTGCATCAATTTTTGATATTTTTTTTTCCTGAGGCTACAGTATAATGTCCTTGAGGTCAGGTCCTGTTTTAACTTTTTTCTTTATATTTCTAGCCTTTAGCACATTGCCTGGCACATTGTAGGTACTTAATAATTGTGTGGTTTGATCGATTGTTTGCCTACAGAAGAGTCACAGAGAGTTAATAGCTTGATATATGTGTTTTCATGTTAGGACCCAGAGATTGTTCAAGCAACAGAAAAGAGGTGACTTAACTTTTCTGGGGGTCTTTCTTTCTTTTTATTTTTTTAAATTAACTTTTGTATATTTTGAGTTTACATCATTGATTTCCACAAGATTTTGAGTTACAAATTTTCTCCTCGTCTTTCCCCTACCCACCCCCTCAAAACAGTGATCCCACTGTATGCCCCCTCCCCCAATCTGCTCTCTCCCACATCCTCCCCCATCACCCCTATGACTTTCTGGTAGAGCAAGATGAACCTCCCTGTACCAGTGCCTGTATATCTTATTTCCCAGTTGCATGTAAATAATAATAATAATTATATATATGTATATATATATGTGTGTGTGTGTGTGTGTGTGTGTGTGTGTGTATATATATATAT
>CM053583.1:61458276-61470525 GCA_028627135.1 Pseudochirops cupreus | reverse complement strand
ACTCCCCCTCTCACAATTCTGTTCAGCTGGGCCCTATCACGTGTGGTAGATCGATCTGGGGTCTATTTAAGACCTAGGGCTGGGAGGTATCCTCGGAAGCCTGCCTTAGTATATAGCTTTAAGGCTTCCCCATAGAGAGACCTTAATAAACTTTTCTGTTTGGACCTCAGAGCCGGGACTCTTCTGTCCTGAAAGGTACGCTAGTGTCATTGAGTTGTGTGTGTAACCGGTTGCCTCTGCTGGTAAGTTAGGGCACTCTAAGAGAGAACCCTGACAGGGAATGATTTGTATTCTTATAAACTTGAGTCAATTTTCTATATATTTGAGAAATGAAACCTTTTTCAGAGAAACTTTCTGTAATTTTTTTTCACAGTTATGATTACTGTGTATTGCCCTCCATCCTACTTTCCCCTGTTGATGCTTCTTTTTCTTTCCTTTAACTCTGTCTTTCCTTAAAAGTGTTTTGCTTCTGACTATTTCCTCCCCAAATCTGCCCTCCTTTCTATCAGTCCCCTAACCCCTCCTCTTATCCCCTTTCCCTCTTACTTCCCTGTAGGGTAAAAAAGATTCTATACCCAACTGAGTATGTATGTTATTCCTTCTTTGAACCAATTAGAGCAGTGGTTCTCAACCTGTGGGTCATGACCCCTTCGGGGGTTGAACAGGGTCACCTAAGACCATCAGAAAACACATATTTCTGATGGTCTTAGAAACCGAGACAAGGCTCCTCTATCTGTCTCCAGGAGGGTCTGCCCACATGCAGATATGCCCACATACGAGTATTAAAGGATCGCAGCATTAGGAAGGTTGAGAACCACTAAATTAGAGTAAGATTCAAGCATTGTCCGCTAGTGCCCTCATCTTCCCCTGCACTATAAAAGCTCTTTCCATCTCTTTTGTGTGAAACAATTTGCCCCCTTCTACCTTTTCTCCTTCTCCCAGTGCATCCTTCTTTCTCACCGGTTCATTTTATGTTTTTAGATACCATCCCATCATAGCCAACTTATATCTGTACCCTCTGTCTCTGCATACACTTTCTAACTACTCTAATAATGAGAAAGCTCTTGGGGGTTACAAGTATCATCTTCCCATATAGGAATGTAAACAGTTCAGCCTTATTGAATCCATTATGATTATTCTTTTCTACTTACCTTTTTATGCTTCTCCAAGAGCCTTTCCAACTCTAACAATCTGTGTTCTAGCACTCTATACTCTATTGTCCTTTGACCCTTGCATTGGGTAGTATGCTAATTACTTGAGACAAGCAATAATTTGATAAGATCTCATTTTTGACAGCAATGCTTGTTCACGTATACTTTTGCTGATACTAAGTTGACTCATGATATTTTACCTGGATCAGAGAAAGCTGGATTGAACTGAACTCTCTGTCTTTAGTTATCTATAAATTAAGTGCAGGATTCCATGCCACAAATACATTTTGTGACATGTATTTCATTAACCTCTTTTGTATATTTTTGTAATTCTGCAGTCTTTAAGAGTGAATATTACTCCAAGAAAGCGCGCAAAAACTGTTATTATTGTTCTTGTTGAGTCATTTTGGTCATGGCCCACTCTTCATGACTCCATCTGGAGTTTTCTTGGCAAAGATATTGGAGTGGTTTGCTGTTTCTTTCTCCAGCTTATTTTACAGAAAAGAAATTAAGGCAAAAAAAAAAAAGGTTAAATGATTTGCCCAGGGTCACACAGCTAATAAGTGTCTGAGATTGGACTTGAATTCAGAAAGATGAGTCTTCCTGACTTCACACCTGGCAATCTATCCACTGCCTTCCCTCCCCCCACCCCAGTATTCACAAGTAGTAGTTCTTAAAGAGCAAACTTCAATTTAAGATTTTGCAGTGGCTTTTGGTGTGGGGAAAGTCAAAGGTTTCAATGATACAGAATTAGCTGCACTAAAGTGAAATGCAATGAGGGAAGGAAATAAGCATTTATTAAGTGCTTCTGCATGCCAGATACTTTGCTAAGTGCTGGAGATACAGATAAAAACAAAAAGATAGTTTCTGCCCTTAGGGAGCTTACATTTTAATGGGGGAAGAAAACACAAACATGTGAGCTGGAGGGAATGGGGGGAAGTAGGTACCTAGTGATGGGACCTGGTTTTAAAGTACAAAAGCTGAGGAATTAAGGTCAGCCTGGGCCCTTGTGCAAAATGGAGATTTCAGGAGGACCTCATCAGTGAGATAAGGGGGCAGGTATTACAGAGGGAAGTTCCATGTTGAGAAGGCTGCAAAGAGGTGTTAAGCACATGAGGAAACCCCAAGTACTGAGGCGAATTTCAAGATGAGATGCCCTAGTTTTGATGGTTTTGAAGTCAGGAAGCCAAGAATAGTTCTCAAGGGAAAGGGTGATCAAAAACAAAACAAACACCAAGAATGGCCAAACTTTTACTTATGGAATTGCCTTCTTCATCTTGATAATACAAGCTAAGAGTTTCAGAAGAACTTGGTAGCTAGAGGGGTTGCTATTGACCTCTACAATGCAGTATATACTTCTCGAAATTTTCAGACAAGAACACTGTTAAAAAAAACAAAAACAAACCTGCTCACTATTGCTATGAAAAAAAATAATGTTATAGGGAAGACAATAAAAAGACTGGAGTACTGTGTGTTGGCAGAAGAGAGTTTTAATGAGTGAAACTCACTTTTTCATTCAAGGCTATCCAAAAACCGTTATAAGAAATCCAAATGAAACTATAAGATCCTAGTCAAAGAACTGTAAAACTCTCACCCAAAAATTGTTTGAGGGATTTTTTTTAACTTCTAGTGGACTCATAGTTTTTATACCAATTGAGAAAATTAGGAACTCTGATAAATGTGTCAGTATATTAAGAATGATTTATTTTAGAATTATAGAAATCCCCAAATAGAAATGGAATTCTATAATAGGGTATTGTACCATACTACATATCACAAAAAGTTAAGAAATTTAGCCTAGAGATAGAAATGAACATGTTTTAAAAGCCTGACTAAATCCCCATTTAAAAAAATCTAGAGTTGAGAAAATGCATTATATATCAAAGTTACTCTTAATATCTAATGTCATTCAACTGTGGTATCATAATGAAGAATGGAGAATATGTGTCAACATCTTGTGTACCCAATGTCAAATCATGTAAAATGTTATTATAGTAAAATGTCATATGGTACATTAAAAACTTTTATCAGATGTAAAAATTGTAAAGTTCATTGTATGTCAATAAATTTATTTGTCCCAATTAATTCACACCACAAAAGATGTGAAAAATTATTGTTATCTTTATACTATTGTTGTTCTGTAAGGTCCCTTTAAAATCTGATTCCTATGTTCTAAGATCCCTCCCAGCTCTGACATTATATGTTCTAAGTCCCTTATAGTCCTGATATTCTATGATATGATAGTCTATATTCATACTCTCCAGATATATCATTCATATTCCAGCAGGGAAAACATCAATATTGTTCAAAGCTTTAAGCAATACTTATTGGAGCCACCATCTCAAATGTACCAGAACAAGTGGCAAGGGAAGGATCATGAGATACAAGACTTCCCTACAGATTTAGTTCAATCTCTTTCATTTTACAGAGAAGAAAGCTAAATCTCTCAGAGGGTAAGTGACTTGTCAAAGGTCACAGTCACTGTGTCCAAGCCAAGGCTTAAGCTGAATAGACTAAGATCTGTGGGTAGAGGAAGAAAAAAAAAAAGAAAAGGGAAGGTCTTATTCAAGCTATGAACATAAGCACATGGGTAATATAGAAAGAAGCCACCAAAAATTCACACTTTGTGAGGTTTCCTTCAAATAATTGGAATATTGTTAAGACTTTGGTCTTGTGAAATTGTCTCAAAAAGGGATATCTGATTACAGAATTACATTTTAACAGCCATACCCTTGTTTCTGTTCAGGCGTCATCATCAAGCACCCACAAAGTGGTATTTCTCCTGCATTTTACATGACTCCCGGGCATGCTGTTCTCGCCTGTCAGGTCCTTTAAAATCATTTCCCAATTGCTGGCCCAGCTCACCCCATCAGGATTTGCTGTTCATTCAGCATGGCGCTGGCCTCACAGCTGCTCCATCCGGCTTGTCTCACCAAAGAGAGGGAAGCATTGCTCAGCTCTTCATCCCAGCTCTGGCTCCCAGCCATGATTTCCATACCACATTGATGCATGCCAGTGAGAGGCCCCATCTCACCTACAGTGTGCTCTTCTTTAGAGATGGAACTACATAGAATCACCAACATTGCTCTGGGATGGTTTTCATGCTGGGCTTGGTCAGACAGACAGATGGACAGACAGTGACACAGAGAGACACATGGACAAGGAGAGAGAGATAGACACAGAGAAAAAAGAGACAGGCAGACAGAAAATAGAGAGAGAGAGAGGAGGTAATGAGGGAGAGAGAAGGAGATGGGGAGAGAAAAGGAGGGGGAGAGAGAAGATAAGGTGGGTAGGAAGAGAGGAGGGAGGAAGGGAGAGGTAGAAGAAGAAGGAGGCTTAGGAAGAGGGAGGAGGGAGGGAAAATAAGAGAGAGGAAAAGAAGTTGAGGGAGAGGAGAAGGAAGGAGTCAGGGAAGGAGAGATGAGAGACAAGGAAATTTTTTTTTTGTTTTATAGAATTAGCAAATAAAGAGTGTCAGAGCTCATAGAATGAATAGACTGGAAAGACCTTTAGGTCCCAGACCATAGAACATCAGAGCTGGGAAAGACTTCTTAGTCTAGAGTATAAAATCCTAGGAACCCATACTGAAAGTAGGAAGGGACCTTAGAAATTATGTAATTTTGTATACCCTCCCTTTTCATGGGAGATATAGGGAAAATAAGTGACTTTTCTAGGATCAAACAACTCACAAGTATTCACATTCATTTATTCACACCTGGATCCATTGATGCCAAAGTGGTCAGACTACTGACTTGTTCTTCAGTCGTGCCTGACTCTTTGTGATCCCATGACCCATAGCATGCCAAACCCTTCTAGCCTCCACTATTTCCCCAAATCTGTCAAAGCTCATGTTCATTACTTCCATGATACTATCCAGCTCATTCTCTGATGTTCCCTTCTCCTTTTGCCTTCAGCCTTTCCCAACATCAGGGCCTTTTCTAGTGAGTTCTGTCCTCTCATCATGTAGCCACCGTACTTAAGGTTCTGCTTTCATATTTGTCTTTCCAATAAACAGTAAGAGTTAAATTTTTTAAGTATTGACTGATTTTATCTCCTTGTTGTTTAGGAGATTCTCAAAAGTCTTCTCCATCTCCATAATTGGAAAGCATTGATTCTGCAGCTCTCAGTCTTATAGTCCAACTCTCACAGCCACACATTGCTACTAGGAAAACATAGCTTTGACTACACTGACCTTTGCTGGCAAGGTGATGTCTCTGCTTTTGTAGTATGCGGTCCAGATTTGCCATAGCTTTCCTTCCAAGCAGCAAGTAACTTTTAATTTCATGGCTGCAGTCACCATCTGCAAAGATCTTTGAACCCCAGAATATGAAATTTGATACTGCTTCCATTTCTTTTCCTTCTATTTGCCAGGAAGTAATGGAACCAGATGCCATAATCTTAGGTTGTTTTTTTTTTTTAATGTTAAGCTTTAAGCCAACTTTTGCACTCTCCTCTTTTATCCTTGTAAGAGGCTTTTTAATCTTTCTTCACTTTCTGCCATCAGAGTGGTGTCATCTGCATATTTGAAATTGTTGATATTTCTTCCTGGCAACCTTAATTCAGGCTCTTGATTCATCCAACCTGGCATTTCTCATGATGTACTCTGCATATAAGTTAAATAAATAAGGTAACAATATACAGCCTTGTGTTGTACTCCTTTTCCAATCTTAAACCAATCACTTGATCCATATTCAGTTTAAACTGTTGCTTCTTAACCCACATACAGGTTCCTCAGGATACAAGTAAGAAGATCTACCACTCCCATCTCTTTGAGGACTTGCCACATTTTGTTGTGATTCACACAGTCAAAGGTTTTAGTGTAATCAATGAAGGAGAACTAGATATTTTTCCAGAATTTTTTTTGCTTTTTCCACAATCCAGTGAATGTTGGCAATTTGGTGTCTAGTTCCTCTGCCTCTTCAAAAACCAGGCTGCTCTTCTGGTAACTCTTGTTTCACATATTACTGAAGCCTAGCTTGCAGAATCTTAAGCCAGCACTTTGCTGGCACGTGAAAGAGTGCAATTGTTCAGTAATCTGAACATTCTTTGCCATTGCCCTTCTTTGGCATTGGGACATAAACTTATGTTTTCCAATTCAAAACTGTTGAGTTTTCCAAATTTGCTGGCATATTGAGTGCAGGATTTTAACAGCAACATCTTTTAGAATTTTAAGTAGCTCAGCTAGAATTCCATCATCTCCATTAATCTTGTTGTTAGCAATGCTTCCTAAGGTCCACTTGACTTCATTCTCCAGGATGTTTGACTCTAGATCAGTAAGCACACTGTTGTGGTTATCGGTTACGTTAAGATATTTCTTGTATAGTTTTTCTGTATATTCTTACCACTTCTTCTAAATATCTTCTTCTTTTATTAAGTCCATACCATTTTTGTCTTTTGTCATTGCTGTTTTTCCATGAAGTGTTCCCTTGACATCTATAACTTTCTTGAAAGGATCTCTTATCTTTTGCCTTCTATTGTTTCCTTCTATTTCTTTTCATTCCTCATTTAAGAAAACCTTATCTCTTCTTGCTATTCTCTGGAGTTCTGCATTCCTTTGGGTATATTTAATCCTTTTCCCTTTCCCTTTCCTTATTTCCTCATCTATTTGCAAATCCCTTTCAGGTAGCCATTTTGCTTCCTTGCTCTTCTTTTTGTCTTGGAATGTTTTTTGTCATTTTCTCCTGTACAATATTGATATCCTCTGTCCATGGTTCTTCAGGCACTCTAGCTACCAGATCTAATCCCTTAAATCTATTTATCACTTCCACTTCTTATTCATAAGGGATGTTATTTAAGTCATACTATGTGGTCTGATGGTTTTTCCTACTTTCTTTTATTTAAATCTGAATTTTGCAAGAAGAAGCTCATGATCTAAGACACAGCCAGCTTCAAGTCTTGTTTTAACTGACTATATAGAGCTGCAAAGTATATAATCAATCTGATTTTGATATTGAACATCTGGTGATATCTATTTGTAGAGTTGCCTTTCAGGTTGTTGAAAAACTGTTTGCTATGACCAGCAAGTTATCTTGACATTTGCTTCATTTGTACTTTAAGACCAAACTTGCCTGTTATTCCAATTATCTTTTGATTTTCTGCTTAAGCATTTTAATCTCCTTTGATGAATATGACATTTTTTTGTTTTATTTCTAGAAGATGTTGTAGGTCTTCATAGAACTTTGACCTACTGGCATCAGTGATCAGAGAATAAATTTGTATTATTGTAATGTTGAATGGTTTGCCTTATATTTGAACAGATATCATTCTCTCATTTTTAGATTATATCGTAGTATTGTTTTTCTCATCCTTTTATTGACTATGTAGGCTATTCCATTTCTTCTGAGGATTCTTGCCCACTTGAGTTAAATTCACTCATATTCATCCATTTAAATTCACTGACACCCAAGAGGTTGATGTTTAACCTTTCCATCCCATTTGACCACATCTAGCTTACCTCACAGATCTTACATTTCAGGTTGCTATGCAATACTCATCTTCACAGCATCAGGCTTTCCTTTTGTTACCAGATGCATCTGCAGCTGAGCTTCCTTTTGGCTTTGGCCCAGTTGCTCCATTAGTTCTGGAGCTACTTGTAGTTGTCCTCTACTCTTCCCCAGTAGTTTGTTGGACACCTTCAGACCTGAGGGACTCATCTTCTTGTGTCATATCTTTTATCATTTCAATTCTGTCCATGGAGATTTCTTGACAAAGATACTGGCATGGCTTGCCATTTCCTTCTCCAGTGAATCAACTTTTGTCAGAACTCTCCACTATGACCCTTGGGTAACCCTGATTGGCATAACTCATAGTTTCCTTGACCTATATAAGCCTTTCTACCAAACAAGACAGTGATCTAGGAGGGGTGACTACTTACACTGACTCCCCATCTTGAATCCATATCTGGATCCACTGACTTCAAATCTCATGTTCTTACTGTCATGCCACTGTTACTGCTTTCCTTTGTGGGACCCTCATATCTTAGTGAATGGTGAGTAAATTAGTAAATTCATTAGTAAATTCCTTCTCAGAAATGTTATATAATATTGGAATTGTTTTCACCAAATCAAACGTGTTAAATCTTGATTTAAAAATGTGAATGTCTGACTTTAAAAACTTTAGGTTAAGCAGAACCTAAAAAAAATAGAATACCAGGGCAAGAAATTTTATTATTTGAATATATTTAATAATAGCTAATATTTATAAAGATTTTTACCAATGTCCCATCTGAAGAACTACAATGAGAATAGGAACACTAGAGCTTTGTACCCAGGTGCCATGTTTTCTCCCTTCACTGGTTGCAAGAGACAGCATAGGGCTGCCAGAGGTCAAAAAGATAGGGACACTATAGGGAGGAAATCCCACCATTGGGGAAAGAAAATGCCACTTCCTTTCTTATATAACACCAAGCCATTCACTTTCCCCTATCACTGTGCCAACTTGACTGCATCCAACCAGAGAAGACTACCTGTATGCTACTTGGTTTGGGCATTTATGTCACACCAAGAACACTGGCAATGTGGCATGTGCCAGACTTACAGTGTCCTAGGGTCTCTATTTCTCTCCCCATCCCCCAATCCTCTGCACTACTAATTTTGCCCCAGAAGCTAGAATTCCTCATTATGGCTCTTCTGATTTGATCCTGAGACCAATGAAAAGCCCAAGAGTCTTTTGGGTAATTAATAATCAATTAATTGGGCTAGCTAATAATCAATGAATTGATATTTGGTGGTTTCTCTTGGTAACCGAAGACAAAACCATATAGATCACTGTATGATTGAATACTTTCGGAAAAGGGAATACCCCTGACAGGTGAAAATCAAGCCCAATTGGTAAACAATTAATGAGGAGGTAGACATTCAAATGAGAAGGTAGGCTGAAAGCCCTTAGCCCCTCTTGCTGAGACCTTGGCTTTATCATGAGATTCAGCCACCTCTAGCAATCAGGACAAAGGAATCCATCTCTACCTAGACCACTCTGTTTGATTTTCTCCTTCATGAACTGAGTTCCCCTAAACTCTAATGGAGGAGTACAAGGACAGGGGCTTAATTCTTTAGGTCTAGAATTCACCTAGATTAGATTCTGTTTACACTCTAAGCAGAAGTAAGGTCTCCTAGTTGGGTGGGGTCCCACTCTGTAATAGTAATGTAATTTGATCCCTTTGTATTGGCAAAGCGAATAGGTACTTAGACCCTAGTTTGAAATTAATTAGATCAAGCCTCTGTTAGGGAACAAAAGGTATGAACCCCTGTTGCTGACATAACAGGAAGTTGCTGATGTAACAGGAAGGGGCAGAACAGGGAGGAGCTAATAGATATATAAGGAGAAGCCCTAGCTGGAATTTCAGATCTTCTTGGAGCCAGGTTCTGGAGGCTGAGGAAGAGAGGCCCAGGCTAGAGAGAATGATTTTTATTTTGAAAACCTGGATGAAGTGATTTTGATTCTGGGAACCAGCTGAAACTTCTACTGAGTCTGAGGGTCAGCCAAGCTGCTGAGGATTTCCAAGAACCAGCCAGAGCTGCAGAAAACTGAGGAAGCATGACTGTGGTGCCAGTATTTTGTCTATTTGTGGCTTTGTTAAGCCTTGACTTCCCAGGAACAGAGACTGTGAAGGATTTAAGGTGGACTGGACACTATGAGCTTCAGTGTGGAACTGCATGGAGAGCTGGACAGGGAACTGGGAGCTATCTGCCTTTGAACCTAGGTGATAGTTTGGTGAATCCAGGTAGGAGCTGGGACCATAGAAGGGATTCCAGAGAATCTGAGAGCCTACTTTGGGTCAAGATGAAGAGATCCCTCTATGGATACTGAGTAGTGACTGATTGAAGTTGTAACTTACTTATGATCTTGAAATTGTAACTTGTTTGTGACTGAGGGGTGGATGGCCTGTGTATTTTACACTATCCCTTGAGAGAGTGCTGAATAGTGACTGATATTGTAACCTAGTTTGCCCCATGAGTGGAGAACTTTGACTTTTGTATTTTGTGATCCTTAAGGAGGAAGCCTCCTTAAGGATGATTGAATGAATGAGTTGGTTAAATGATTGAGTTACTAAGTGATTGACTAAATGATTATACTTTATTCAAAACTATGTGACCACTGTGGTGAAAACTACGTGGCCATTTTAGTGATAAGTTGTTGTGAATGCTGTACTTTGATTTTCTGTGAATTTTTTGCTCTGATTTGTTATTGAATAGAGAGTTTACTATACTATGTAATCAGAACCTTGAAAGCTGTTCACAGTAGCAGTCCTCTGGAAAGTTGCTCATGCATGGCTTTACACACCCAAGATCTAGGAGCATGTTCTGAAAGATTTTGGCAATCTCATCTATTAGCAATGTCCATCAGAGACTGACTGACTGTCCTACCCTGGCTGGTCCCTGAATGAGGAAATAGAAAGAAAAAGTCTTAGTTCTAGTTTAGTAATTGGTTATTAATATAATAGAAAAAAATCACTTCTCTCAATCTTCACTATAACACCATGAATTTCATATTATAACTATTATTATCTTCATTTTACAAATAAATATAAACAAAGAAGATAACATGTAGCTAGTATGTACTAGAATAGGAATAGAGCTCAGGTTCTCAGGTCTTCTAACAGAGCTAACCTAGTGTTCTTTCTACCATACCTAATATACTGTTGCCTAACAGGTGATATTTCTGTCCCCCTTTAAAGTTTATTAGCTTTCTTCAGCCTAACCCTACAAGGAAGATCAAAGTGAATCATTCTCATCCTTATCTACTGTAGCTTAAGACATTGCCTTTCTGAGTTACCCATTAAAATGAAACTCCTGGTCCTAAGATTTAAGGCTTTCCGTAGCTTGATACCACTTACTCTCTAACCTTCCTTCTCAATACCCCACTTCATTTACTCTGTAGTCCAAAAAAAAGACTCTATGATTACTATCCTTTGAGGACACTTGGGGCTGTTTCCATGACTTGAGCAAACAGACCTCCAACAAATGTTTAGGTAGCTGAAATCCTCTATCAGGGTAGTTATGAAATATAATGATAATGATAATGGCTCACCTTTCTATAATACTTTACTATTTACAAAAAAGTTTTTTTATTACAAAAGCTTATAAGGTAAAAAATAGAAAAAATGTATTGGTTTATTTCAAGGACATTTGATCTATGTCAGGATAGATATTATATGTCACATCAACAAATATTTATTAAGCTCTTACTATTCGCCTGGTACTGTGCTAAGTGTTGAGGACACAAAGAAAGGCAAAAACAGTCCCTCCCATCAAGGAGCTCACATTCTAATTGAGGAGACAATATTCAAAAAACTAAATATGTAAAATAGATATAAGGGGTACATGAGAAGTAATTTCAGAGTTAAGACATTGAGCTGAGGTGAGGAGGTCTCTTTTTGGCTCTGAAAGCTCTACCATATCTTATTCCTGCCCCAGCTTTGTGATCTATGTCCAGAATTCATCATATTTCCTCCATCTGTCCAGGTGGTCCGTAGTATATCAAAGCCCTTTCTCCTCCTTTCATCTTCCCCCAAATGCTTTCCACCATTTCCACCCAACTTCCCTTTCAAGCTTATGGATTTCCACATAGGTGAATATCTTCTTGACATACAATGCTATTCTGGTTGGGAGGTTGAACTAAGTCTCTTCTAGATCTGGGATTCTATGATTCTAGACTTCCTTTAAGGTGAAATCCTTTCCCATTGTCCCAGTGTTATGGTTTGTAGAGGACCATGTTGGAGAGAGATTCCTTATCTATAACAAGTACTAGGGAGTATAACCAAGTGTAGAAACAGAGAGGGATAAAGAATGTAATCAGAGTTGATAAGGTCAGGTCTGGAACCCAAGAAAGCCAAAAAGAAATCAAGGCAGGTGTAGCATATATTAAATAGTTTTCCCATAACCAAAAAAATCAGGTTTCGAGCTGATAGTGCAGAAGTGTGAGAAGTAACAATACTCTATAGTTATAGGCTGAGGCCTAATTTTACCTTGGATAATTATATTCTGATTTTATACACAAATACATATCTGTATGTATGTATGAATGTATGTGTTTGCAGATACATAATATATGCATATGTGTATATACATATAGTAGTAATAAGATGGTATATGTATAC
>CM053583.1:61421532-61458176 GCA_028627135.1 Pseudochirops cupreus | reverse complement strand
ACATATGTACACTTAATCAGTTGTAAATACACAACTTTCATATATTTATATGTATACATCTATAATAAATAATATAATACATTCTGCTATTCACTACCTTTGTTACTTATGGCAAATCACTTTCTCTTTCTAATTCTCCCATTCTCCACAAAAGGATTGGACTTCATGGTTTCTGAGGGGTCCTCTTAAGCATTAGCTATGATGACTGGGCTCATTTCACAAATGAAGAAACAAAAGACCAAAGAGACAAAGACACTGCCACATGGTCACAGAATTAGTGAGTTTCAAAGAAGGGACTTAGATATACTGTCAAGACCTCCTTCACTCAGATTATATGATTTACTAAGAACTGATCTAGAAATCTGTATACCTGAGTTCTCAAGCAGGTTTGAACCAGGGAAGAGACCATAATACCAGATAATTAATCATTTAAACAACCAACCATTGTTTTCTAACCACATACATTATGCCTAGTTCTACTATACTTCAATATAAATAGGAGGGAGAGAATCTAAGAGGAAAAGAAGACACTGATTAGTGGATGGAAAAAATTCTTGATAGGACACCAAAAAGCCTGAGTCCAAATCTTGGATTGTATCTGTATTGTAAACTCCTCGAAGGCTTTTTTTGCCTGCTTTTTGGAACGGGAAAGGCAGGGCAATTGGGGTTAAGTGATTTGCCCAAGGTCATACAGTTAGTAAATGTTAAGTGTCTGAGGGCAGATTTGAACTCAGGTCCTCTTGACTCCAGGGCTGGTGCTCTGTTCACTGTGCTACCTAGGCTCCCCTTTGAAGGCTTTTAACTTTTAAAAATCTGTATTCCTGGCTCCCTTCCCCAGACTTAATCATAGAGTTCTACATGTTGTAGGTATTTAATAAATGTATTTCTAAGTTAATTGAAATGCAATGAATTGAATTCATGACTTCACATAAGTGTATTGGACCTGGAATCAGGAAGGCCTGAGTTCAAATGTCACCTCAGACACTTACTAAATGTGTGACCCTAGACAAGGCACTTAACCTTTCTCAGGCTCAGCTTACTCATCTGTAAAATGGGGATAATAGTTACCACCAAGAGTTATTATGAGGATCAAATGGCACAATATATGTATAGTGCTTTGCAAATCTTAAAGTACTACATAAATTCTAGCTGTTTATTAAATATTATTAACCTTATATACAGTTAAAGATGGGACCTGAAGATCTGTTTATTGCTTCATATTGAAGTCATACAATTATAAGATCATAAATTCAGAGCTAGAAAAGACCATGAAACCACCTAGTACAAACACTAGTACATCTAGTACCTTTTTCCTACGAATGAGGAACCTGAGTCCCAGTGACTTGCCCAAAGTCACACAGGTAGTAACAGGAGTAGAATTTAAACCCAGCTCCTCAGATTCCAAACCCAATACTCTTTCTTTTGTGTAATATGTTTAAAGAGATCATTAAAGAAGTGTTAAGTTTCAACAGGAAGATGAAATATTTCTAAATTAAAAAAAAAAGAATTTGGCTAAATAGTATTGTGATAAAAAAACAAGGGTACAAGTTTTGCTTATATTCTGGATGGAGTTTCCCTTGTAAGTGAATACAATTTGTGTCCCCAAAGTATCATGAATAATATAAATTGTTATGTAATTATTGATTATTATGTAATTAGGTGTTTATTGTATTATGCATTTATATGTATTTTGTAATTATTATTATGTAATAAAACTGACATTTAAAATAAAAATTTAATTGAAGCACATCCATATTAGCTGTGTGACCTTGGGTGAATCCACCTCTTTGAACCACATTTTTCATTCATTGGGATAATATTACATGTAGTAAGGCACTTTCCCCAAAAAACCTGTAAAACATCACTCAGATGTTGGGTTTTATTTTTTTCATCTTATTATCTCCCCCATAGTGCCTGTCCCAGATATTTGCACACAGTAGGTGCTAAGTAAAGACAGTTCACCTGAGTTTTTCTCACTTTACTGTTGGGGTATGAAAGCTGGCTTGGATAGAGAGAAATACGTGTAGAAAGAGCAAGGAGCCACTGGGAGTTTGTAGGGGGTGGGCAGGATTTCACATCAAACAGAGAACAGGGGATCTAGCAGGAACTCTGGAGGTGCCAAAGGCAGATTCTTCAAAGTACATCGTTTTGATGGGGGCGATCCTGCCTGGCTCTAATGCTCAGCTATTCGTCATTTTCTCCAAAGTCTCATCTTTGCCCCTGCATACCGATCAAATGAATTTTGTTACATCTGGTGAGTGTCAAATCTTTTCTCTGCTCTCATCACTTGCTAAAACCAACCCTATCCCATTCATCTTCCTGGGTCATCAGCCAATCTCTCTGTTGGTTTTCCACCTCCTGCTCAAAAAAATCTTACAAATAAGGTGACTGCATCCTCTTTAATGAATTAGAGGCAGCAGGCCAGGTATAATCCTCACCATCTCTCCATCACCACCCCCCACCTCAGAGAGGCCAAGACAATTAATTACTTCATTCTTGGGGCCCAACCACCTTCACATGTGCAAACTCACAGTTATCAGAATTTATAGAGGCTGCCAAGAATTCACAGGGTCCTAGAACTAGAATCCCATAGTTAGGAGGGGCTCACTTGGTTTACTTTGTTCCTAAATATAAATCCCTTTTAAAACGGCCCTGACATGTGGTCGTCCAGCTTCTGGTGGAGGGAACCCATGACATCCAGAGGCAGCTCATGCCACTTTGGGGCATCTCTAATTGTCCAAAACTAACATCAGTTACCTAGCACTAACCCAAATCTGCCTCAGCATGGATTGTAAAGGAGACTAGACCTGAGTATTATCTCCCATCAGTGTACTGAAGCACCAGGACCACCTTATAAAGTTCCTCTGATGAATCTGGAGGAGAGAATGAGGCTGATAACTTTGAGTAGTTCTGCTTCACCTAACTCCAATTCAAAAGCAAGTCAAGACATTACCTTCCAGATGTCATTGGTCCTCTTCAAAAATGAAGGATGAACAAGGCAGTTTGTCCTCAGCTTGCAAGGGCTTCTACCTGTCACTCTTGTGTAAAACTTCAACTTGAGACCACTGACTTTCTCACTCATTGGGGCTGCTATCCTCAGACTCCAAAGTAAGAGGGGATATAAGAGGTCATTGAATCCTAGAACTTGGAGCCAAAAGGGATCTCGGTGAACACAAGAGGAAACAGGCTAGAGAGGAAATTGACCTGCCCAAAGGCACACAGGTAGTAAATAGTTAAGTCAGGATTCTATTAGTTCAACTATATCTCAGCCAACTATTCAGAATCCTAATTGCACAGGAGTCTTCTCTGTAATGGTGGACTAGTGGGAGAGAACAATAGACCTGGAGCCGGGAAGAACTATGTTCAAATGAAACACTAACTGCATAAGCCTGGGGAAGTTCTATTTCCATGCTACACCTCATCTTCCTCATCTATAATAGGAGTACGGGTGGGGCAGATTTGGGCTCAATGACCGCTAAAGTACCTAAAATCCTATAACTCCCTTCTCCACAAATGGTCCCCTAGCCTCTACTTGCACACCTCTAGGGATGGGAACTCATTATCTCATGGGTTGATCCATTCTTTTGGCTAACTCTGGAAGTTGTTACCAACAATCAGCAGGATGAAATCCTATCTTTCACCCGTTGTTTCTAGTTCTGCCTTCTTAGATCAAGGAGAATAAGAATAGACTTGGGAAGGGATGATATCTATTTTAAGGACAGGCTGTCCCAACAGTCTTAGTGAAATTTAAGCATATCAAAATGCTGTTAAGCATTTTTAACACGATGGCCATCCAAATGCAGGCTGTCCCCAAAGTCTTAGTGAACTTTGAGGCTATAATAGCTTAAACTTAAATAACTATTAAGGCTTAAAATTTCACGAAAACTTTTGGGACTCCCTGTACTTAAAACAGTGATCATGCTCTCCCTACCTCTTTTCTTCTCCAGTCAAGACATCTCTACTTTTTTCAAGCAACCCTTGTAAAGGAAGAAAAGTCAAAGGCATGCCATGTACTGCTCAAATCCGCTTTCCCCTAATGTATCATGGTACCCATCCCCGACATTTATTTCGCCCTTTCTCTTACTCTCCAGTTACCACATGTGCCAGACATAAGGATACAATTCCAGAGTTTATTCACAAGAAGAAAGAGAAAGGAAATAACATACCAGGGGAGGATTATTAGACATGCCAATAAGACAAGAGTCTTAACCTTTCCATGTGTGTTATGGACCTTTAGAGACCCTATATCGGAATAATGGTTTTTTTTGTTTGTTTGTCGTGGAGGCAATCAGGGTTACATGACTTGCCCAGAGTCATATGGCTAGTAAGTGTCTGAATCTGGATTTGAACTCAGATCCTCTTGACTTCAGGGATGGTACTCTATCCACTGTACCACCTAGTTGTCTCAGGATAATGTTTTAAAACAGTTAAAAGAAATGATCACTTAGAGGAAAAGTGAAAATAAGATGTAATTTTTCCCATCCAAATTCACAGAATTGAAATTTATCCAACAAATCTCTTATGAGAGGAGGCTTTGTGGACCCCAGGTTAAGGACCCCTGAGTCAGGTAAGTGATGCAGTAGATAGAGTGTTGAGTCAGGAGTCAAGAAACTTGAGTTCAAATCTAGCCTCAGGACATTTACTAGTGGGATGACTTTGAACAAATCACTTAACCTCTGTTTACCTCAGTTTCCTCATCAGTAAAATGGGACTAATCACAACCCTATCTCCCAGGGTTGTTGTGAGGATCAAATGTGATCCTCTTTGTAAAGTGCTGAGCATGGTGCCTGGAACACCGTATGTGAAATATAGATACAGATACAGAGATAGAGATAGTGATGATAGAGATAGAAATAGAGATAGGAGTGTGTGTGTGTGTGTGTATGTGTGTGTGTGTGTGTGCCTATCTCCTACCCCCTTACCCTGGGATAAGAGAACACTTTCTCACCTCAGATTAGGAGATCTATAACTTCATTTAAAACTTGCTGTGGTTCCCTCTTGGCCCATTTCATTACCTCTAGCCCAGTATGCCTGATTCTGTCTTGGCCCTGACAAGGAGATGGCATTTGCCAAGACTCTTGAATGCATGGCAAGCTCTTGCTGACCCACCCATGCTGCTCTCCTCATGTCCTCTCCAACTTCCCCTTCTTCCCTGCCAAGGTGGGGCCAGGGCTCTCATTACCTCAAAAAGTAAAAGTGATTCAGTGTGACACACAGATCATCCCCGAGGTCACACAGCAATCCCTTTCCTTCCAGATTCCTTACAAATCTTTCCCTCATCCTGAATACGACAGGATCCATGAACACCCCTCAAAGGACCTCCCAACTTTTTCCAAGTACAACTCTGGCTTATGCTTTCCATTCAGCGGGATAATCTCTCTGGGATCAGCTCATTAGACTCTGGAATTGGAATTCCCTCTGAACATACAACTGTTTGCACAAATCACTCTTTTTCTTGCTAGCCTTTCAATTTCCATGGAGAAAAAGCTAACGAGATACACAACAACAGAGATGGGATCCAGATCCATCTCGACAGGCTGGAAGGATAAGCCAAATGGAATAAGATGGAATGTACTTTGAGGCTCAATGATTTCCTGGGTAGAAATCCTCCCTCCATTGATACAGAGCACAGTCCCTCTAGCCCTTCGGAGATGGTTTTGTGAGTCACTTTAGTCAAAAATATTCATCCCCTGGCAGTGAGCCCTCTGGTGATGAGGGTGTAGAAAGGCTTCCACACCCAGTGAGGCTGGTCCTAGGAGGACGATAGGTCTTGCTGTCATCACTTTGGTGAGTCCAATGTCACCTCCATGCAGAGGTGTGCTTGTAAATGTTTAACAACCAGTTTTCTGGGGGAGGGGGGATGTACATAGGACACTCTTTTAAGTTTAATCTGCATTATTTATTAATATTTTCTCTAACAAATTTAATCTGAATTATTTATTAATATTTTCTCTATTACCTTAAATCTAGACAATCAACAGAACAATAAATCAAGCCTTGATTTGGAGCATTTGCTGATTTCTGAAGTGTAAACATCCATAATGAAAATTTGAAAATTGACTCTTGATTCATCTGGCTCCTCCACTTTCCTGGCTCTAGGTTATGAAGACCTACGTCCTCGCCTTAGAGTCAGGAAGGCCTGAGTTTAAATCCTGCCTCAGATACTTACTAGCTGTGTGATCTTGTGCAAGTCATTCTCATTTTCTCAGTTTCAGTTACCTTATCTGTAAGAGTAATAATAGTGGGGCTGCTAGGTGGCGCAGTGAATAGAGCACCAGCCCTGGAATCAGGAGGACCTGAGTTCAAATGCGGCCTCAGACACTTAATACTTACTAGCCATGTGACTTTGGGCAAGTCACTTAACCCCAAATTGCCCTCCAAAAAGCAAAAAATAAATAAAAGAGTAATAATAGTGTCTGCTTCCTAGGGAAGTTATAATTATTCCATGAGGTAAAATATATGTGTGTGTATACATATATATGTTTTTTTTTTTTGCTTTTTTTTTTTTGGAGGCTTGGAGAACAGCTAGGTGGTGCAGTGAACAGAGTGCTGGGCCTGGAATCAGGATTACTCATCTTCCTGAGTTCAAATCTGACTTCGAACTAATTGTGTGACCCTGGACAAGTCACTTAAGCCCATTTGTCTCAGTTTCCTCATCTGTAAAATGAGAAAGTTGAAATAGTTGACCCCTAAAGCCCCTTCTAGGGGTAGCTAAGTAGCTCAGTGGATAAAGTGCCAGGCTTGGAGTCAGGAAGATTCATCTTCCCAAATCTAACCTTAGTTAAGAACTATGTGACCCTGAGCAAGTCACTTAACCCTGTTTACCTCAGTTTCCTCATCTGTAAAATGAACTGGAGAAGGAAATGGCAAACCACTCAGTATCTTTGCTAAGAAAACCCCAAATGGCATCCCGGAGTCAGCCATGACCAAACAACAACGAGAAATATAATCCTTGTTATCTTTGTTGTCATCAAGCACCAGAAAAGATTTTTCAGGCAATGGTTAAATTCGAATCCTGATCCACTGAGCCTCTCAGAACTTTCCTCATCCTTCAAGGCTCAATTCAGATGCGTCTTCCTCTAGAAAGTAGTCCCCAGGTTCTCCAGCCGTTACTTCTATTCGTGCTTCATTATCGCTCTAAATTCATATCCCTGTGTGTGCGCTCTTGGAAGACAAGAACTGTTTCATTTTTGGCATTCTACGTCCAACTCCTTTTTAAGCTGTAATTTTTATCCCATTGGGTATAGGGACCTCCTAGTGAGAAGGCATGTCACCAGCTCCTGCTCTGAAGAGAGCCCACATTTGGGGCTTTTCAAATTTAAATAATTTATCTAGGGCCAAACTGCCAGTGTAGATCCTCAAGATTCAAGATTAACTCCTTTACTATGCTATGTTACCCTCCACATAATAATAGATGCTTAATAAATGTTTGTTGTATTATCAAATTGTCACAATGTCGAGTCTTGCATTTGGGCTCAAACATTTATTGATACAAGAACAAACCAGAGTAGAAATTCCTAGAAAGCCAATGGATGGTTTAAAAAAAACAAAACAGCAACAATGACAGTGACGGGGGTGGGGGGGTGGGGAGGCATTCATTGAAGAAGTCCAATATGTTCCCCTTCTCAGATTTCTTAGATTGTTTGCTCTGGACTCAGCATCATAGAATGTCAGGGTTGGAAGTAACCTAAGAGATTGTCTAGTCTACTCTGTCATACTCATTTTATAGATGAGGGAAATGAAACCTGAGGGAGGAAGTGACTTGCCCAAGTTCATACAAGTAGTACATAGCTAAAGATAATAATAATTGCTCTACTTTGCCTCACAGAATCATTTGAGGAAAGTACTAGAGAAATAGAAATTGTCACTATTTTGTGACTACAATATGATTCAGGTTATTCAGACAAACTTGTTGCTTTAAGATCTTTGGAGGCTTTGCTGGCAATCAGGGAAACCACAGGACACTTAAAAGGGGAAGCAGAAGTCTCTGGGGAGCAATTGAACACTTTTGGGCACTTCAGAGACATGACCCCCCTCGGAGATGTGACCCCCCTCTTCCAAGAAGTGGCTTCCTGGAGTGCTTAGTGGAGGGCCATCCAGGGATGAACAAAACAGCTGAGACAGAGGAGAAATTAGCCTTTCTACATTAACACATATGCCAGTGATAATGTGCTCCTGAGGAAACGAAGATCGATTCATTTTAGCTGTTGAATTCCTCATTAAAAAGAAAATCAAAGTCAGGCATGGTGTCACATGCTCCCCCTCTGGGGGAGAGGGGGCCTGAGACTGGCAGATTGCTTGAGCTCAACAGTTCTGAGGTGCAGTGAGCTAAAACCAACCCCGTTAAGTTTAGTATTGATATGCTGAGCCCCCAAGAGTGAGTGGCTGCCTGGTGGCCTAACGAGAAAAGGAAAAGAACAAAAAGGAATGGGTGCTCCAAATCCTAGACTGAGTTGGTCTTTGTTATCTAATCACATATTTAGTAGTACTGGCCAATCCTCTATCCCTTTCCCAGGACCATAGGATCTTAGGTCCAGAGCTGAAAGGTCATAAATAATGACCTCAGAGGTCATTTAATCAAATTCTCATTTTATATATGGGCAAACTGAAGTTAGAGGAATTAGGCAACTTACCCAAGGTCCTAGTTAGTCAGTGGCGGAAGAGGATTTTGACAGCCATGTTGGAAGTTTCCCCAAGGAACGCTTCTCTGACCGATCTAGTTTTCACTAACCTCTCCTTCCTTGAATGTAGAGAACCTAAGTCTGTAAGCCATAGTGAATATGAGGATCTTATATTGTGCCCTTACTGTTCTGTGGATCCTGGGATGCTCTTCCAAAAAAAGTGAAAAGTGCTTCCAGGGTAAGTACTATGTCTGTTCCTTCCCCTATTTCGTCACATAGCTAACTAGAGAGTAAATTTATAGAATCGTGGAATGCAGAGCTAGAAGGAGCCTCAGATACTACCTGGTCCAAGCACTTCATTTTAAAGAAAAGGACATGGAAACCCAGAATAAGGAAGTGACCTGTCCAAGGTAACAGAGCTAGTCCATCAGTGGCAGAGTTTGGACCAGCATCAACACACTAAAACTAAATTCACTACTTCAAACATTCATGATTTCATTTCTGTAGGCATAGCCTCCTCTGATGCAGTCTCATCTTTCCATAAGAGGTAGATTTCCACAAGGGGATATGGTCCAGTGGTCAGTCTTGTGGGGTTAACTTCCTGACAGTTACCTAGGTTGGAGAGAGAGAGACAGAGAGAGAGACACAGAGAGAGAGACAGAGAGAGAGAGAGAGAGATGCATATACAATTCTGGCCAATATTTCAAGATTTTCCAAGTTCAATAGGACCTGTCAGTTTTTCTTTCACCAAGAAAGAGCCCAACATCATCACCAAAAGATGAAACATAATCAGAGAAGGACTTTTAGCACAGTATTGTTTATTTCAGTAAATTATATATGGATGGCTCCTTGTTTCATTGATTGATATTATCACTTCCTACAATAAATAGTGCAGGTTTCAACCCATTCATACCTTTTCATCCTGTGTGAATTGTATACACATCCTTCAATAAAGTCTACCCCAAAGCTCCACCCAACCCACTGGAAAGCAATCTCTTGACCTTTTAGCATTGAGTGTATGCCAGGCCAGAACACAGACTATTTCTTCTTTTACAGATTTATAGATTTAATATATTTATATAGATTTTATATTTTTATATAGATTTTATAGATTTATATTTTTCCTTGTTCCTACTACATGAGCCACTTTCTCTCTTTTCTGATCATACTGGTGTACTGGTTAGAGTGCTGGACTCGGAGTCAGGAAAAGCTGGATTTGTGATCCTAGTTTCTATTGGCCTATTTCTTCACCAGTAAAAACATGAGGTTAGAGATTATGATTTCTAAAGTCCTTTCTAATTTAAAAATCTACCACCTTATGCCTCCTTTTGCACACGTCATCTCTGGTAATACGTGATAGTTGACTTGGGTCACCTAAAACTTTGCTTCTTTAGAGATTATGGCATTCCTTAATGTCATTTTTAAAAGCATCTCATTGAGTTATTTATAGGCATTCTTTACCTCTCCATCCTCTATAACACATGGCTACAAGTATCCTTATCATGGTCTGTTTTAATTTTGCTCATCATGAACACCATCATGCAACATGACCAAGTATCCTATGAAATTAAAATTCTTCTTTCCTTGGGATACATAATGAGACCAGTAGAACTGATGAACTGTCCACTACTCCTCAGATTCTGGTGGAGAACATTTAAAATCCAGAGTCTTGTAGTGCCCCAGCCTACCCAACCTTCCATCGACCACCCATCCACCATCCTCCAGGAAAGCAGCCTTTGTGGAGATTCAACCTGTCAGCTTTTCAGATGCCTGGAGCTCTTTCTACAGTCAGAAAGGAGACGTTTCAGACTTTTATTTATTATATCATATCAGAAGTGAAGTATACTCCCTAACAGAGGAGAAACACAAATTCTAAAGTTCATTAACCTGGCCAAAATAAGGTGAACTGTAAAGCTAGAAATGATAACCCACTAGGGACTCAAATATCTGTAAACTTGCAAGTTCTTCAAGGATGCAGACTGCTTTTTTCCCTCTATGTTCCCCAGAGCCTTGAACACAATGGGCTCCTCCTAAGAGGTTATTGAATTGAACAGAACTGAATACCTCAGATGAAGAGAGTGCAGTCAAATCCTTACTCATCCAGACCTCCTTGGAAATGAAGAATCAGATGCTTCCAGTGACTTACTTTTTGGAGGCACAACCACCATTTCAGTCTCTTTGGACTCAAATATTTATAAGGTCTAATGGATAAAACCCTGACCTCCATGTTAGATAAGCTAGGTTCAAGTAAGGCTCTACCACTCACTATGTGAACTTGAGCAAGTCTCTCCCTTCTTTGACTCCAGTTTCCTCAACTGTGAAATGAGTTTTTAGAATGGTGAACTCTGTAATTCATTCCAGCTTAGTCTTTTTCTCCTTGTTCAGATGTATGGAATAATCTTGTATCTATTTTTACACATGTGGAAGTTAAATTGGTTGTTGGAAGTGGTTGTGTTTGATACAAATGAATGAAAATACAGTTGTGACCAAGATTAATGTACAAAAGGATATGAAATATGACTTTTCCCGTGATGTCATTTGACCGTCACATGATAGAACATTTTATTATTGTTTAGTCATTTTTTAGTAGTGTCTCACCTTCCCTGACCCCATTTAGGGTTTTCTTGGCCAAGATATTGGAGTGGTTTGCCATTTCCTTCTCCAGCTCATTTTACAGATGAAGAACTGAGGCAAACAATGTTAAGTGACTTGCCCAGAGTCATGCAGCTAATAAGTATCTGAGGCTGGATTTGAACTCAGGAAGATAAGACTTCCTAACTCTAGACCCAGCACTCCCATTGCACCCATTGCACCACCTTGCTGCTCCCATGGTAGAAGTTAGAAGGATACTTAAAACCTAGAACATAGATTGTAATCTCTAGAATGGACCTTAGGACATAGAATATTAAAACATAGACCATGAAATGTCAAAAATAGGAGCTAGGAGTTTTCTAGTTCAACTCCTTTAGTGGAAACTGAGGTTCAGAGACCTTAAATCTCTTATCTATGGTCACAGAATTATTATCAACCATTTTACAGATCAGAAAACTGAGGCCCAAAAAGTTAAGTATGAATTTTCTGACACATGCTCATTAATTTTTGAAACCAGTCAGGAGGTCTGACTTCTAAGACCCTAGTGACTGCAGGCCACTGTCCCCATTCCTCTTTCCAAACAACAAAAGATGATTGGGGAACAAAAATGCTATTGTTTCGCTGGGAATCAATTAGGCTGGCACTAGCAGGTCCCTAGTGAGCTATCGCTCCTCAATGAGCTATAATTACCTACTATTTGCCAAAATTACCATTAGAAAAAGAACATTGGACTGATTGAAAACCCTAATTACCCAGGATTAGAAGGTCTAAGGAGACCTTTGTGCTTTTATAAGCCAAACAAGGCTATTAATATAGGTTTAAATCGGACTCAGGCAGGAAAAAAAATAAAGAGATTACACTATAACCTTTCTGTAGAGATTCCAAAGACATGGGAAAGATGGGCTCCATTTTGTTCATAGCCTCTCATAAGGGACCAAAAACAGAAGTAGTAGAAGTTAGTGGAACCTGTGTGGCAGTGGAAAGAGATAACTGGCCTTGGACTCCAAAGACCTGGGCTTACCTTCTAATTCTGTCAGATACCAATTCTGCTACTTAGTATCCGTGTGATCCTGAGCAAGTCATTTGCCTCTTTGGGCTTCAGTTTCTTACTCTGTCAAATAAGAGGATTGACCTGGATTACCTCTAAGTTTACTTCCAGGTCTAAATCTATGATCTTCTAAGATCTTAGGAATTACAAGGCCCCTTCCAGCTCCTATGAGGAGACGGTTCATCAATGTGCTTTGAAGAAGTGATCTATTGATTTGAAGAAGTCAGGATACATGAAACTATTCTCTGACTCCCCTTGGGAATCACTATGCTTGGTCCCTTAACCATCTACCCCAAATACCAGAGCACAAGAAAAGCTGAATAAAAATGAGATATGAATGAAGAATCAGACAGGTGCCTTTACAGAAACAACTGTTGATGGATGATACTAATAAATCAATGCCCTTATTTTGCTAATTAAGAACCCACCATCATCTTAGTACATAGGAAATGGACTCTATAGAGTAGCATTTGTTCATGATATATTTTTTATTTTTTATCTTTTATTTTTTCCAATTTTTAAATTTTCTCCCACTCTCTTCTCCTGCCTTTTCTCAGAGATGGCAAGCAATTTGACAGGTTATACATGCGCACTAAGGTAAAATACATCTCCATGTTAGTCATGTTGTGAATGAAAACACGTATTCCTCCCCTCCCCCAATTAAAACACCAAGAAAATTTTTTTAAGTTTAAATAAAAAGTATGCTTTGATCTGCATTCAGACTCCAGTTCTTTTTCTAGAGATGGATAGCATTTTTCATCCTGACTCCTTCAGAATTGTCTTAGATCATTGTATTGATGAGAATAGCTAAGTCATTCAGAGGTGATCATTGTACAATATTGTTACTGTGTACAATATTCCCTTGGTTCTGCTCATTTCATTTTGCGTCAGTACATTTAAGTCTCTCCAGGCTTTTCTGAAATCATTCTGCTTGTCATTTCTTATGCACAGTAATATTTCATTACAATCATATACTACAACTTGTTCAGCCGTTCCCCAATTGATGGGCATCCCTTCAATTCCCAATTCTTTACCACTACAAGAAAAGATCTCCTATCAATATTTTTGTACATATGGATTCTTTTCCTTCCTCCCCTCCTCCTTTTTATCTCTTTGGGTTGCAGTGGTATTGTTGGATCAAAAGATATGCACAGTTTTATAATCTTTTGGGCATAATTCCAAATTGGTTTCCAGAATGACTGAATCAGTTCACAATTGCACCAAGAGTGCATTAGTGTCCCAATTTTCCCACAGCCCCTTCAACATTTGTCATTTTCCTTTTCTTTTTGTGGAGGGATCAGGGTGTGTTGGGGAGAACTCTTGAACCTGAGTCCCAAGCGAGTCTCACATTGGGCTGTTTGAAACAATTCAGCTCCTCTTCTTCATTTTCATTTTTCTTTTCTGTCACATTAGGCAATCTGATAGTTGTGAGGGAATGCCTCAGAGTTGCTTTAATTTGCCTTTCTCTAATCAATAGTGATTTGGAACATTTTTTCATATAACTATAGATAGCTTTGATTTCTTCATCTGAAAACCTCTTGTTCATATCCTTTGACCATTTATCAATTGGGGAATGACTTATATTCTTATAAATTTGACTTAGTTTTCTATATATTTGAGAAATAAGGACTTTATCAGAAAAACTTGCTATAAAATTTCCCTCTGATTTTTTTTGCCTTTCTTCTAACATTGGCTGCATTGGTTTTATTTGTGCAAAATCTTTTTGATTTAATATAATCAAAATTATTCATTTTACATCCTACCATGCTCTCTGTCTCTTGTTTGCTCATAAATTCTTCCCTTATCCATAGATCTGACAGGTAAACTATTCCATGCTCTCCTAATTTGCTTATGATATCACCCTTTATGTCTTAATCATGTACCCATTTTGACCTTATCTTGGTATTTACTGGGAAATATTAGTCTACACATAGTTTCTGCCAAACTGTTTTCTAGTTTTCCCAGTAGTTTTCATTAAATACTGAATTCTTTCCCCAAAAGCTTGGATCTTTAAGTTTGTCGAACAGTAGATTACTATGGTCCTTTATTACTATTCCACTGTTCCACCCCTCTGTTTCTTAGTACCAAGTTGTTTTTATGATTACCACTTTATAATATTGTTTGAGATCTGGTACAGAGAAGTCACCTTCCTTCATATTTTTTTTCCATTAATGCCCTTGATATTTTAGATCTTTTGTTCAACCAAATGAATTTTGTTATGATTATTTTTCTACCTCCATAACATAATTTCTTGGTAGTATGATTGATCCTGGTACTGAAAAGTGACAATTTAGGTAGAATTGCTGTTTTTATTATGTTGGCTTGGCCTACCTGTGAGGAGTTAGTATTTTTCCAGTTGTTTAGATCTGACTTTATTTGTGTGAAAAAATGTTTTATAATTACATTTGTATAGTTCCTGGGTTGGGTTTGGAAGGTAGACTCCCAAGTATTTCATGATAAGAAATGAGTGAAAAACATTTCTCAGGCAATAATTTTTTTTATTAAATGCCTCCTATGTGTCAGACACTGGACACTGCAATAGAAAGAAAAACAAAAGATGGTCCCTGCCCTCGAGGAGATCTAATGGGGGAGACAACATGAAAACTAAGATATACAACACATACATATATATGCTATATATATACATGAATATATGTTATATATGTGTACATATATACAGAGTAAATTGGAGATAGTCAACAGAGGGAAGGAACTAGCATTAAGGGGGAATTGGAAGGGTTTCCTATAAAAGATGGGATTATACCTCCTCAGACTCTCCCTTACTCTCCTATTACCATTGTGACCTCCCTATTGAAAGCCCTCATTACCACCTGTCAGACCATTTCAATATTATCCTCTCAGATCTTCCCACCTCTGCTCTCTCCTCTCTCTAGACTATGTATTGCCTTTCATACCAATTTTCCTTTGGTACTTCATATCTCTGCTCAAAAAAATTCAATGACTTCTTATTACCTGTTGAATAAAGTTCTATCTCCCTTCTTTAACATTTGAGGTCTTCTACAATCTTTCACTATCTGTCCATAAATTCTCAGCTCTAACCCAGCCCAACTCTTTCTGTTCAGTCTATCTCTGTATACCTGTTTCCATTTTATCTCTGTCTCTCTCTCTCTGTCTGTCTCTCTCCTTTATTCACCCCCAAGGACTTACTATGCTTTCTATCCTCCATTCCTTTGCTCATACTGTTCCCTTTTTCTGGAATGTTCTCCTTTGTTTTCCTTTTTCAAGTTTCTACACATTTTTTAAAGTTCAAATCAAATGCCACCTTCTTTCTTCTTCCCTGATCACCTTAGTGACCTTTTCTTTTTGACCTCATATTGCCCTCTGAACAATTCTCTAACTCACTTATCATGGAATATTCTATCTTGTAGTTTTCAGTGTTTGTGTCTTTTACATCTCCTAGACTACGAGATGCATGAGGGTAGGAACTTTGTCCTGCCTAAGTTTGGAATCTCCTTCAGTGCTCAATATACAATAGGATCTGAATAAATGTCCAATTTGAATTGAGAAATGGGATCATAGATTTAAAGATGAAAAGGACCTCAGAAGTCCTCTGTCAGGGGCGGTAAGGTGGCACAGTGGATGGAGCACCAGCCCTAGAGTCAGGAGGACCTTAGCTCAAATTCAGCCTCAGACACTTAACACCTAGTAGGCATGTGACCTTGGGCAAGTCACTTAATCCCAATTGCCCTGCCTTCCCCCCTCCAAAAAGCAAAAAAAAAAGTCCTCTGTCTAATCTTCCTCATTAGATAGAGGAGGAAACTGAAAACCAGCTAATGCTTCACTCCAGGTCACACAAGTTGTATATGACAGAGCTAAGATTTGAACCCAGGACCTCTGATTCTAAATCCAGGGGTCTTTTCACTAAAAAAATCTGACTTTGAATCTTTTCTCAGATGCTGACTAGTTGTGTGACACTGGGAAATATTTGAGTCTCTGTTTCCTCTTCTGTAAAATAGGGAAACTAATAACACCTCCATCACTGGGTGGTTATGAAGATCAAATGAGATAATGTATGCCAAATGCTATATAAATGTGAGTTATAATTATTATTGAAGCAAACTAGGAAGCTTTATAGACTACAGATTACCGAACTTTACAAATGAGTCTAAACTAAGGGAAGCTTCATTAAGGGATTTCAAAATCAATTGCTCATAATAAGCATTACTAAACATTTCACTGTATGGCTGGGACATAAAATAATATTCTGCCTAAACAAAGCAAAAGCATTCAAGCAAGGAAAAGCCTCAGTTTAAGTTAGTGAATTGGTAGGGTAATAAAGTGGGAAAGAAAAGATAAAAATGGAGATTACAAAGTGCAAATGAATACTTGGGGGTAAATAAAAGAAAGTAGTTCAGCTTTATTGGAGAGAGAAGAGCTCTTTCTGTTCACTCTATCTCTGTGTACCTTTCTCCATTTTATCTCTATCGCTCTGTCTCTCTCTCTGTCTCTCTTTCTCTGTCTCTCTCTCTGTCTGTCTCTTTTTCTGTCTAGCTCTCCCTCCCTCCCTCTCTCTCTCTCTCTCTCAATTCTGAGATTCTATAAACCAAAGATACTGTGAATCTAAAATTCTATGACTCTAAGACTCTGTATTACTAAGATTCTGTGAGTCAACTTGACCTTTAGAAAAAACCACATACTATCAGAGAACCTGATGCTAATAACAGCTCTCCATACCTTGGAAGGCAACATGAAAGGTAATGGATTTTGCTTACATTACAGCTACAGCAAGCCACTTGTTAGTCATAGAACTTCGACAAGTCATTTGCCCTTAACGAGCCTCAGTTTCCTCAACTGTAAATTCAGGGTAATAGCACTTGCATTCCTTACCTCCCTAGGTAAATGTGAGAATCAAATGAGATAACATGTGGACTGGGTTTCACAGATATTAGCTATCATTATGACTGTGATTCCAGCCTTCTGAGAGTACAAATGAAATAACATATTTAGCTCAAAATGTGCCTCAATACCAGATGTACATGGATACACTGGAAGAACCCAGGGAAGAGAAAAAAAGGAGAGAGTTTTAAGACATGTGTGTATCTGGTGCATATTGTGAGGATTTAATCAACATGAGTCACTTGGCAAAGCTGGCCAAAGGTTGAATGGGTAACCACCCACATGCATCTGAAATATCTCAAATGCCTAAAAGAGAGATGAGTCATCATCATATAATAAGGTGAAGTAATGGAATGAAATTATGGATGGGAAGAACAGAAATTAAGATAAAAAAAAATTCTGGCAACAAGAACCATCAGATAATGGGACAGATTCTCTGTCTTCAAAATTTCCAAAGATCTGTGATCTAATCAGTATGAGTTGGCCTGCAACACTTTCACCCCACAATAGTTGCTTGGCCTATAAAATTTATCTCGTGGTAGCTAGCCTTCTGATGAAGAACCTATTAAGACTAGAAAAAGGCACATTCCATCACTAGACCCAACCTCAAAGATTTCCCAGCTGGTAGGACCTGATAGCGGTTGTTGTAGAGTGGAATAGCTTCCAAGAACACAGTGCCATGCCACAAAACACTAAAGGAGAACCAGTGGAAGAGAAATTCTCTTTTTGAAATATTTTTTCCCAATTACATGTAACAATAATTTTTAACATTATTTTTTTCTTTTTAATTTTCTTTTTAATTAATGGAATAAAACAAGCATTTTCATTACATAGTACAATAAAAAGATGGTTGCACATTAAACTGCAAATCTACCATGCATAACTTGCTATACTTTCAAATATACAGTGAAATTATGCAATTTTCTTATTTCTTCCCTCCCCTACTGCCTTAGAGATGGCTACCATAAGATACAAATAGGTATATATTTTCAATCTTTATTTTCAAGAACCTTGAATCCTAAATTCTCTCCCTGTCTCTCTCCCCTCCTCCCTCAATGAGAAGGCAATGTGATGTAATGGAATTTAAAGATCTCCCTATATTGGCTTGGTTTTCGGATTGGGTGTTAAAAGCCAGAGCTTGTGAATGCCACTTCTGGGATGGACTTGTTGATGTGAAGAGAGAGGACTGAACTGGGAGGAGCTGGTGTGGTAAATTTAGGGACAGGCCCAAGAAGAGGAGGCCAGAAGAACTTTTGGGGAGCAGTATCATGGAGGCAGAGAGAGAGAGGAGAATTGCCAGGGGCCAGAGTGGCTGACAGAGAGACTGCTGAGGGCCAGTTGGAGCTGCCCAGGACTTTCGAAAACTGCCACCCAGAGCAGCCAAGAACTGAGGAGGCATGGCTATGATGCCAGTATTTTGTCTGATGTTGTTTTGCCAGATTCATCTGCTGGTGAAGGACGGTGCTGTTGTTGCAAAGGTCCTGGAACCTTGCTAGTGGTTCAAAAGCCCTGAAGAAAGATTTTCCTGTTGTATGTGTACAGAAATCCTGGAAGAGGGTCTTGCTGATGTTTTCAGGGGTTCTGGGACTGTTGTGCAGGCAGAAAGTAAATTGATGAGGACACTGGCAATGTATATTGTGGCTTTGTTAAGCTTTGTCTCCCCAGGAACAGAGATTGCTGAGAACTTGCCTCATGTCAAGATGAAGAAAAGACCTCTCCTTAGGCAATAAATACTGTGATGATATCTTAACCTTGTTGTAGCTTAGGGGTAGATGGCCTTTTGTGCTCTCCACTGCCCCTTTTGAGAAAGTGCTTGGCATTAACTGATGATAATTGTAATTCAATTGTGATCCAAGGTTGGGAAACTTTCGACTTTTTTGTGCTCTGTAACTGACCAAATGAAAGTACTTTGTTCCAATCATAATTGGAAACTAATCTCCATTTGAGAGACTTTGTGACTGACTAAATGAATGTACTGCCCGGGGGTGGAGAGGTACTTGGATTGAATTGAGGACTTACTAAATTTTCAAATTTCACATAGTGAATGCTGCATTTTGATTTTCTCTTTTCTGTGAATGTTTTGCCTTAATTTTTCACTGGATAAAATGGAGAGTTACTATGTTGGTATTCTGAACCTTGGAAGTTGCCTTTGCTTGGCATTACAGGCAAACAATTTGATAAAAGTTGTATGCATGGGAGAGATTCTGGAAAGGTAATATTCACACATGTCATGATCAATGGGATGCTTTCAAATGAGTTTGGAATCCTGTCCACACTGTCACATCCAAAGGAGTCAAGGGCGGAGAAGGGGATGCTGTCTCTCCTCTGGATCTCTTTTGAATAAGGGTAGACAGGATAGCTTCTCACAATGAAGAAGCAATGGCACTGAACTTGAATTAGATGACAAGACCAATGGCTTCAGAGTCATGAGGTATCTGGGAGATTCTCATTTTACAAGTGAAGAAGCTCAGACCCAGAGAGATGAAATGATTTGGCTCTCCATAGAACTATGAGTAAAGCCAGACTTCAAATCGAAGTCTTTTGATACCAAATTCAGTCCGTATTTTGCACATGCCTGAGGTGTAGTGCTAAGTGGAAAAGAAGTAAAGACACTAGTGCTTTTTTTTCTGCTGCTTTTTATATGGGGAAACTGAGGCATAAACATTTTTCTCAAATTTACATAGCAAATACAATAGCTAAGAGTTCATAAGTTCACTGATGTAGAGCTGGAAGTTGTTTCAGTAAGCACTTAGTTTGGAGTCCAAAATGAGCCCCAGAGAGTTTAAGTAAATTACTCAAAATCACACAAATAGTAAATATTGGAGGTAAAATTTGAACCCAGATTCTGTGATGCCAGAGCCAGTGTTCTTTACACTGTAACATGAAGACTCTTCAAACATTGAGATGATATGGTCATTACCTCAAGATCAACTTTTCAAAATAGATTCCCTGATTTAATTCATTTCTATTCAATAAATATTTGGTCAGTGCTTATGGTGTATCAAATGCTGTGCTAAGCGTTGATGATAGAATAATAAAAAAGAAAGTGGCCTCTCACTTCAAGAAACTCCCATTTTACTAGGGGAAGTCAACAACCACAAAGAGAAATGACTCCAGAACACATGAAAAGTTAATACAGAGTAATTGAGGAAGGGGAGTACTAACAATTAGGGGAACAAGGAAGGCGTTAGGGCACTTGGGCCAAGCCTTGTGTGAGTCTCAGTTTTCATAAGAGATAGAGGTGAGGAAGAACATTTCAGGAATAGAAGGAAACTTGTTTAGACTTGGAGTTGGAATTTGGAATGTCATGTATAGGAAAAACAACTCAGTAGTTTGGCCGTGCCATAGTACAGTAATGGAGGGGAGGGAGGAGGAGAAACATATAATGAATGGTAGGTTAGAATCAGATGGGAAAGGGCTCAAATTTCCCTGTCACATTGTGGAAATGGCACACTCAAAGCTTGGAAGACAGGGATGTAGGTATGACCAAGGTTAAGCATATTTTTATGATTGCGGAATCTTTCATTTGTATAATCCTTTATAGTTTACTAAGTCCTTTCACCACTTTATCTCACTTACTCTGGGTTACTGAAGGAGTTTTTAGCATCTTTCTTAATAGTAGGCTTTTCAAAATCAGCCTCCCTGTAAAGAAGACATTCAACACCATCTTAGGGTCTGGCCAGAACTAGTGTTTCCAAAACAGCAGAGGACAGTTTGCTTCCTCATTTTGTTCGTGCCTGGAACCTTCTTTTTGTCTTGAAATAGAAAAAAAGAAAAAGAAAAAAAAAAGAAGGCAAAAGATGAAGATAGGCAAACTTAGGTATTCCTAGATCCCATCATTGGCTGGCTGATCTGTCAATCTGAGACTAATTAAAACTATCTGTTAACTGGCCTGACAGATCAGTCAGTCAAAACATTGGTGAGGAAAAGTAAAGGGTGTCCTCTATCCCTATGTTTAGTTGCGCCCCAGAAACAATTGTTTAATACACTCAATTCCTATGCACATTCCTGGGGTGTTGAAGGACACAGAATTTAGTACACTTCACACCGCACAGAATGCAGAGAATTCAAAGGTTCTACAGATCTTTCATCTATCTGGATGCAGTCACCCTACAGGTCTTTACATTGGGCTTTCCATTTCTAAAACTGCTAACTGAAAAACACAATTACAGAAAGAAAATCTGACAAACAAAATCGGCCACTCTCTGGGTCCTCTTATCTTCAAGTTTCTTGCCAGGACAATATTTCTAAAGAAAAAATGATTCAAAGTGATGTTGGTTCAATTCTTTTGGTCACTATTTACAGAGAGGCAGTATTCAGAATAGGAATGAGTGAGAGAAACACAAGAGAATTTCTAAGGACTTGCTAGCTCTGATATTCTATGTTCTAAAGCCCATTCTAGATCTAACATCTTTGTTCTAAGGCAGCAGTTCTCAACCTGTGGGTCGCAACCCCTTTGGGGGTTGAATGACCCTTTCACAGGGGTCACAGGGGTCGCCTAAGACCATCAGAAAACACATATTTCTGATGGTCTTAGGAACTGAGAGACTGCTACTCTATCTGTCTCCAGGCAGGTCCGCCCACATGCAGATATACTCACATACTAGTATTAAAGGGTCATGGCATTAGGAAGGTTGAGAACCACTGTTCCTAGGTCTATTCAAGGTCTAACATCCTATATTCCAAATTCCCTTTCAGTGCTAACTTCCTGTGTTCTAAGATCTTTTCCATCTCTTAAATTCTATATTCCACATCTGAGGGTCCCTTCCAGCTCTTACACTCCATGTTCTGGAGTCCTCCTAGCTATAATTTTCCATTTATTATCCTATTTCCATTTTCTACCTCTTACAGGATAGCTCTCATAATAATCCCTATTGTTCCTCCATCAACTCACCCCTCCCCTAACATAGGGATTTTTACCAGACAGAGAAGTACCAACATCTGGATTTTCAAAGCCAGCTTTGAAAATTTAACAGCTATCCAGAGTCTCCTCTGGCCAATCACAGGAACATTCTTCCAATGAGTGAGACCCAAAACAAAATCTCACTTAAGAGATATACCAGAGCCAGAGGGCATCCCAACTGTCTTGACCTAATTAAAAAATAACAAAAGGTATGGGCCTTCCTCAAAAAAAAAAAAACAAAAACAAAATAAAACAAGCCTCCCCTAATCAAGTTTCTCTTGTTGTGCTCCATGTGAGGCCTATTAATGGGCAGGAAAGATCTTCAACTCCCATTAACATTACACGTACACTCTCCCCTTTGCCCTTTAGTCCCTGGGGAGAATAGATTCACACTTAAAGTGGTGACTACCACACATTTATCACACAAAAATTACTTTTGGATGTGGCTTAGTTGATGAATGTGTTCCAGGACCTTGCTTGGAGGAAGTGGTGTTTCCCCTGGTAGACCAATTCCTACCAGGGGAATGCGTCATGCAGGTCACTCATTGGAGCTGCTCTGGTAGCTTACCTGGCACTGTTGCTGCTGCTATGAGAAGTCTATGGTATGGACTCCAGTTGCTGGACTCTGGTGGCTGCTTTGAACTTTTGAAGATCACAGCATTTTAATGTTATCTGCTCCATCTCTAATACACATTCACATAAGATCAAGAAAGAAGAAACACCAAAAGCAGAAACAGCAGCACTATGTTTTCAGGAGTCCTTGGAGACCAGGTGAGGGAGGGGTTTGTCTACTTAGTGGCAGACAGTGTTTCCTCTTGCTAGCTTAAAAAATCACCAAGGAGAGAGTGCTTTCATCTGTTTGTGTCTTCTGTAGTCACACCTCGTTCCAGTTTAGGAAACCAAGAAAAGGTTTTTCCTCAAAGACAAAAACCAAAATATTTATTTGGGACATCATTAGAATACCAGAAGGTAAGATTTAACAGGGTACTCATCACTAATCCAGGGAGCACTGACATCTTGAACCTTTTTTTCAGTTAGGCTTCCCCACAAACAAGTTCACCTAGGCAAGTTCTTCCCTCTGCCTACTCAAGATTCTTCTCTTCCTCTGTTCTCTGCTCCTTGGGTAAACTCCTCCCACACTGAGCTCCATGTGACTCAGGCTCCTTGTGTCTGATGATGCGATGGTTTATTTCTTCCTCTCTACCTATTCATATTTTACTTCTTCTTCAGGGTTTAGTCAAAGTCTCTCTCTCTCTCAACAACACTTCCCCTCATACTTCAGCCTGCAGTAGTTTTTCCTCTGAACTTTTTTCAAATACTATTCATTTGGTATTTAATCATAGAATTATCAGAGGCACATCTAGAAGAGTCAGAGGTAATATGTAAAGAGAGCACTAAATTTAAAAACAGGAGTCCTGGGTTCAAATCCTAGCATTGGCATTTACTGGTTGTGTGGCATAATCAATTCTCCTCTTTGAACCTTTGTTTATTCACCTGTAAAATGCAAGAGTAATATCCCCTACCCTCCCTTCCTCACCAGGTTGTTGAGAGAACCAAATGAGACTTTTGTGATTGTGAAGGATCTCTGAAAATTTCTATATAAGTTTAAAATAGCATTATCATTTTTTAAAATGATGATGATAAGGGGGGAAAAGAGGAATTGTGGCTTTAAATGAATAGCCATTCATTCCAATTAGACTGTGTTTTTTGTTCTGTGATGGCTTTGCCACAAATGTGGTATGGACAGTCACTTATTACACTGCCCTCTTGAGAAGGCATTATCCAAATGACTATATGTAGAATCAGTTCACAGAAATTCATGTGTGTGTGTGTATGTGTGTGTGTGTGTATGTGTGTGTATGTTCAATCCTAATAGATATTCAGGAGATACATAGACCTTAGTATGATACTTTCACACATTGTTTTCCTAAAAAATCCCCACAGCTAGAAAGAAAAAAATAAATAAAAAAGAATAACAAGTTTAGCAATAGAAAAAGCTTCCACCTCGTCTGAAGGGATGTTGAGCTTGTCTCTCAGTGGAGGAATTTGAGCAGATGCTGAATGACCACCTGTCAGGGAATCTTGGAGAGAGAATTCCTTCACAGGAGAGGAGGCTAAACTGACTGACCTCAAACATACCTTGAAGTTCTGCAATCTATGATTTAAAAATCTTAAAATTCTTAGACTTTGTGAGTATGGTTTAGATATTCTATGATTCTAAATCAAGGATTTGAAGAATTTAAGGGTCTTGAATTCTAAAATTATAGAATTCTATTACTCAATTAAAGAATTCTGAGAACCAACCAATTGGCAAGCACTTATTAAATACCTACTATGTGGTAGACTTTAGGCACTAGAGCAAATACAAAGAAAGTGTAAGGGTATAAGAGTCTGGAAGACTAAAGAGAATAAAGGAAGAAGCTTGATACAGTCAAAAAGACTTAGAGATACTTGGAGACAAGGGACCTGGACAGGAAAACTGGGTTCAGATATCAGTTATGTCCTTCACTACTTTGTGGGATCCTGGGCAATCACTTCCCTGGGTCTCAGTTCCCTAACTTGTAAAATTAGATGAATAGAGTAGATGACCTCAAAGGACCTTTTCAGCTCTTGCTTCGACCTTACAAGTTCGGGGTTTTAGGATTCTAGGATTTCAGGGTTCTGCATTGAAGCTGGGTCCTGCTCCGTGAGGTACTGACTCTTGGCACTCACCAGCTGTCAGAAGCATCTATCATTTAATCTCTCAGTGTGTCAGCTAACGGAGTTGCCAAACTGAGGGCTGTGCATTGATTCTCGACCACCGGGAATGGGGCAAGACGATTAATTGTTTATAAAGCACTTAGACGCTTTCAGGCGACAAGAGCCATGTCAATTGCAAATATTATTTTATTATCATTCCTTTGAGACTGAGGCTCAGGCAAGTGGTTTGAAAACAGGATTAGAAGCCAACAACTGGGACTTCTAACCATAATTTCAATGCCGAATCCCTCTGAGACCACAGGAAAGTCATTTAACTCCATTCTCTTCTTTTGCTCTCAGGATTTGCTAGTAATGGATAAAGCAGGTAGTATAGACTAGCTCTGCTACCCAGTCAGTCACTGAAAGCCTTGAGGGTCAATTGATTTAACTATATGGTATCAGGTTACACACTGGGGAAATGGGAATACCTGTCTTTCCATATCACAGTATTTAGAATTTGGAAAGAATCTCAAAGTGCACCTAGTACAACCTGACTAGGAATCTTCTCTGCAACATTCCAAACAAGTGGCCACCTAGGTTCCACTTGAAGACATATGTGTTTTACATGTTGTTATGCCCATTAGTATGGAGGTACCTAGATTGTGTGTGGTGTAGTCCTTGGTATTGGAGGAGGATGAAGCTGGTGGATCACTTGAGCTTGGGAGTTCTGAGCTGCAGCTGGGCTAACAATGATTGATTATCTGCACAAACAGGGGCCGTCAGACAAACTAGAGAGGGACAAATGGACTCAGAAAAGAATCAGAGCAGGTCAAAGCTTCAGTGTCAATGAGATCAGGCACACAAACACTCAGTGCATTTCTGGACTAACTGAGATAGACCCAGTCTCTAAAACAAGCAAAATAGACTGTAAGTTTCTCAAGGACAGGAACTATTTGGGGCTTAACATAGTGTCTGACAAATAGTGAATGCATTAAAAATTCTTATTATTTGAGTAATTGCAGTTACTTTGGGTTTTACTGAGAATTTTTAAATACTCCTAAACTTGATCTGACTGAGCTCTTTGTCAAATGGGGAAAGCCTTTAGAAACACTTAGAATCACAGGATCTCAGAAGTAGAAAGAACCTCAGAGGTCATGGTATCATGGGTTAAGGGCTACAAGTCACCTTCATGTATGTATGTGTATTGTGTGTATATGTATGTATATCCACATATATATATACACATATAATATATCAATATATGGGTATCTATAGATGTGCTGTATTAAATACTTATATGTGTGTATATATATATATATATTGATTACATATAGAAATATTTGTAAGTATCACATATGTGGTTATGTACATGTGTATACACACATGTGTGCATATGCATTGTATTCGTGCACATAAATTACTGAAGAACAAATTGGGAAAACACAGCATGCAGGCAAGAGGACTAGAAAGGAACTCCAGACCCTACCACTTATAAGTTATATGACCTTGGACCACTTTTTCTTTCTCTATAAAATGGAGAGATGAGATTAAATGACTTATAAGTTTGACATTATATGTTTTAAGGTTCTCCAGATCTAATGTTATATGTTCTTAGGTCCTTCTCACCTCTAATTTTCAGAAAATCAGTGTATGGAGCAGAAGACCTATTGGATTTGGAACAAGGAAAGCCAGGTTCAGGTCACAGTTCTGATACTTCCTATTCTTAGCTTATGCAAGTCTCCACTTCTCTGAGCCACATTTTCCCCATCTACAAATTAGAGACAATAATTATTAGACTATTTGTCTTTCAGGGTTGTTGAATTTAAAACATACGTAAATTGAGCTATTGTTATTTCTCTACGTTAAATATACATGTATTAGAAAAAGAAAAACTTCAGAGAAATGAAAAGGAAAGCCAAGATTGACTTTCCCATCTCCTGTCTTTCTCTCATGTCTTCATTTTCAGCCTGACCCTCTAGGGACAAAAAGCACTTTGTGACTATTTCCCTGGCACTGAGTCATGGCCCACCCCCATTCCCCTCTCCCTTTTCCTCTGATCCTCCAAAGCCCAAGAGTGAAAACACTTTCTCTGGGTCTCTAAAGAACCAATTCATGCCCAATTTCCTCATCCTTTCCTCTTTGGAATTCCAAGAAATGAGAGGGACTAAGTAGGCTCAGATCCTTTCACTTATAACTGCGAAAATGGATCAGAGACAAGACCAAGAGCCATTCCCCAAAGATATACAATCAAAAGATATAAACTGTTTTCAAAAGAACAATTGCAAATTATCAACAGTCATACTAAAGATTGCTCCAAATTGCTAATAAGTAAAGAAGTACAAATTAACAAGAGTGAGGAGTAAAACCAATACTCTGATTCTGAAACAGGCATTCTTTCATACAACTAGTTAGCATCATAACTGGGATAAGAACCCAGCTCTCTTGACACCCAATCCAGAGTTTTTCAGACAAGACTAGCTAAGCAGTAAGGAACCCTCCATGGACAAAAGACCTTACTTTTTGCAAGGTGAACAGAGGCAGCATGTCTGGTCCTGGAGAAAGAGGGAGAGGAGAAAACCAATGACTAGTCAGGGAAGCTCCCCGCCCCCCCCCGCCCATGGCTGGGCATAGCTGAAACTCAGCTATGTGTAAGGAGTTGTTGGCTCTTCAGCTAAAAGTGAGATAAAAAGACAACAAATCAGAATTTGAAATTACATATCCATCCAATCATAAACCCTTTGAATTAGACTTTAAAGGGCATTTAGTCTAGTGTCTTGTATCCTTGAAATGTTAATAGATCAAGTTCTAAAAATATTGGTGTTTTTTTTAAATCTTCTTCTAACTGGGAGGTTTGTATTGTACGCTAATTTGAATTTCAAGGACTTGACCTATACAAAGATCCATTTCTGGGGAGGCACCAAAATCAAGTCCAACAAAGGCCCAGAGACAAAGACTTATAAAACCTAGTCTCTGCCCTCAAGGAACTTGCCATCTGCTAAAGAAAAATGTTCTGAATTCTCCCAAAAAGATAAATGGTATAAATGACCAAAGGATGTAAATAAGTAGTTTTCTAAAGAAGAAACCAAAGCTATTAACAACTCAATAAAAGTGCTCCAAACAAATAATAAAAATTTTAATAGAGCAATTAAAACTAAAGCAACTCTGAAGCTTCATCTCATATCTATCAAATTGGCAGACATCTTTGCCATTAAAAATGTTTTTATTCTAATGTGGAAATGAGTTTCCATGAGTGCATGTATGTTATCTACATTAGATTGCTTGCCATCTTGGAGAGGGGAATGAGAGGAAGAACGAAAATTGAAAATCAAAATCTTATGAAAAAGGAATATTGAAAACTACCTTTACATGTAATTGGAAAAATAAAATACTATTTACCAAAAAAAAAAAATCTTTTCAACCAAAAAAATGAAGGTGGCAAATGATCGAGGGGCTTCAATAAAATAACCATTACTAAATAAACTGTTGTTGGAGCAGGGAGCTGGCCCAGTCATTTTGGAAAAAAGATTGGAATTACACATAAAATCACTCAACTACACTTGCCCTTTGACCTGGTGATGCCACAACTGCACCTATAAAGCCTGCTGAGATCAAAGAAAAAAGAAAAGGATCCATATGTACCAGAGAATAGTTTTACTGAAGCTCTTTTTGTAACGCCAAAGAACTAAAGACAAAGGGAAAGTGTCCGTCAGTTGGAGAATGTCTGAATAAATTATAATATATTAATACAATAGAATATTATTGCACTATTAGAAATGATAAAAGAGAGAGTTTCATAGAAACCTGCAAAGATTTGTATGAACGGATGCAGAGTGAAGTGAGCAGAAGCAGAACAATACATACAGCAACATCACAAAGACAAACAACTTTGACAGACTTAAGAACTATGTTCAATGTCATGATCAACCATTATTCCAGAAGACCAGGGGTGAAACATGCTATCCACCCCTGACAGAATGGTCATGGACTCCAGATGCAGAATAAGATACATATGTTTGGACATGACCAACACAGGGAAATGTCTTGCTTGACTATGCGTATTTGTTACAAGAGTTTTCTTGGTTTTTCCTTTTCTTTCTTTTTCTTTTAACATGGAGAAGTTGGAGGGAGACAAAATAAATTCAAGTTAATTAAAAAAAACTACAGATATAAAATGTTGCACTTAAAATATGGAGACCTTGTTTCAAGTTCTGGTTTTGTCATAAACGATGTAATCTTAGACAAATTATTTTCCTTTCCTAAGCCTCAGTTTTCTTGTCTTTTGCTTTCCCTTTTTTCTTTGATGACAAGGGTGTTAACAGTCATGTGTAAGAAAACTTTTTGAAAAGAAATACTCAGAGATACAAAGTCTTACTATATGGAAAATACATGTGAGTGCATACACATATATACATACATACACACACACACACACACACACATATATATATATATATATCAGCAAAAGCTGGTATTACAAGGGCAACTGATTTTATCATATCCTGGTCAAAAGTCACTTGCTAAAGTTATCACTATCCACTCCATTTCTACCATCACCTAATCTTTGGGATTATTTTAACACTTTTCAAACTCATACATATCCATTATCTCATCAATTCTTTTTTTATTTTTTTGCTTTTGGAGGGCAATTGGGGTTAAGTGACTTGCCCAAGGTCACACGGCTAGTAAGTGTTAAGTGTCTGAGGCCACATTTGAACTCAGGTCCTCCTGACTCCAGGGCTGGTGCTCTATTCACTGTGCCACCTAGCTGCCCCTATCTCATGAGTTCTCACCCCAACCTTATGAAGTAGATATTAGCAATGACAATGATGATGGCGGTAATGACATTTCAGGTCTCATAGAGCTTAAAAGTTTATAAAACACTTTCCTTTTAACAATCCTTTGAGGTCGCTGTTATTAATCTGTGTTCCATAAACTTTAAAACATTATAACCATATTTCTATATAATTGATTTCCTCTGTAGGTTAAATCCTATATGTTTTACTCTATGCATTTAAAACCATTATTCACAGGAGCAGTTCCAAGGCCTCCCCAGACTGCCGAAGGGGTCCATAACACAGAAACATTTAAGAACACTTGCTCCAAGGTAATTAATAGAAATATTATTTTCTCTTCTTTATAAATGAAGACAGCAAGACTGAGTGCTGATATAAAAAACTCAGGAGCTTGTATCAAAGACCACCTCACACCTCAAGAAATCAGTGTAGGTCTTCTCACTCTCAGCATTACTGCTAGAGTAGAATGTAGAATGACAAAGTTAGATTCTTAAAATCAGGAATGTTAGAGCCGTGAGGGACTTCAGAACACAGCACAAAGAACATCAGAGCTGAGATGGAGCCTCGATGATATTAGCGCTTCTTATTGTTCATTTATTTCAATCATCTGACTCATTACAACTCCATTTGGGGTTTTCTTGGCAAAGATACTAGCATGGTTTCCCATTTTCTTCTCCAATTCATCTCTGAGATGAGAAATTGAGATAAACAGGGTTAAGTGACTTGCCCAGGGTCACACAACTAGTAAATATCTGAGGCCAGATTTGAACTCAGGAAGATCTGTCTCCTTGACTTTGGGACTGGTACTCTATCCTGTGTCCCATATTAGTGCTAGAAGGGCTATTTAGGATGGAATATGTTAGAACTGGAGGGGACCATCTGATCCAACCTCTTCATTTAACAGAGGAAAATGAAGCTCCAAAAGAAATAGCTTACCTTAAAAAGGTTGCTCAGGGAGTCAGGGCAAAAGACAGAACTTGAACCCCAATCCCCCATATCCCAACCTCAAGTACATCTCACCACATCTCATCCTCCTGTCAATAGGACAACAGTCCTGTGAGTTCCATTTTGTGCTTCAGTCACTATCATACAATCAAATCATCCTGCCCTGACCTGAACAAGAGTAACATCTGCTTCTCCCGCCCCCCTCCACCCCTGCCACAGGGAAAGAAGAAAAAAAAAGCCACAGGCTCCAGTAAAAATTCTTATGCCGAAACCAATGAATTGTCTGAGCCTGATGTGTGTCACTAAAGCATCGTGACCTGGGCGGATTTCCTCCCCCATGAGCAGACAGATTTGAGCTGACAGCTGCAAGTGAGCTGGGGCTCCCCCTTAGAACCCAAGCTTCATGCTGAGTAATGATAATGAGGCCAGAAGGGGAATTGATTCTGGCAGACAAACACCTCAGCCCAGCCTTTCAGTGTGTTGTCAAACATGATGAGCCTCCTGGAGCCCCTATCCAGAGAGCCTCCCCATTTTATTTAATGAAATGTAGAACCTATAATTACCCTCATTTAGCATCTCCTCTTAGTCAGTCCTTGTGCCCTGCTGCAAAGAGAAAGCTGTGGACAACCTTCTGTCAATGGTCTGGGTGAGTATAATAGAAAGAGGCCACTCCGATGCATCTTACCTCTCAACTTCAGGAAATCTTCATTGAGAGCCTCTTAAGGAGAAAAGGAATCATCCTCCTCCTCCTCATCATCATCATTGTTGTCACCTTCATCGTTGTCATCTTCATCATCATCATCATGAAAAAAATTTGGTTTGAAACTCAGCCATTCCCTTTTCTACTAACTCAAAAACTTGACTTTAGACATTGGATTATTAGTTTGTTGTCAAAGCCATTAAAGAAAATCAAATTCATAGAAATCTTAAAATTCTTAGAAGCTTGGAGTTCTTATAGTATTAGAATCAGGAAGTATCTCTGACATTATCTAAACCAACATCCTACCCAATGCAAGAGTTCTCTGTACACCAATACTGCCAGCCTCTCCTTGTATGCCTCCAATGATGGTCAGCTCATTGCCTCACAAGACAATTTGTTCCACTTTGGGACAGTTGTCACTATGGGGAGTTGCTATCAAATTTTACCTTCCTGGTAAATGTCACGCATTTGTCCTAATTCTGCCAAGCAGCATAAGTCTTTCCTTTTCAGAAGTTGTGTAGAAAGAGTACTGAACCTCAAAGGCATATATCCTGGACTCCAATCCAAGCTCTGCCATACTCTACTTATAATCTTATGTTATATTATATTTATACTATGGGGTTTTTTTCTGCATATAATATGAACTATTTTCTTGAGAAGTCCTCCTTATATTAGGAGTTATGATATTGCAGAAAGTACATTGCACCAGGAGGTAAGAATAAGGATTTAAGTCTAGGTTCTGCAAATAAATAGGCATGTAAGTTTGGTAATAACTTTCTTTGAGTTTCATTCTTTTCATGTGTAAAAGGAGACCAACCAGCCAACTAATATGGAAAGCAATTGGAAACTATGCCTAAAAAGGTACTGACTTTGACCTAAAGGGTCCACTATTTTGACCACTACTTGCACACATCCCAAAGAGAATCACAGAAAGAGGAAAGGGACCCAAATGTACAAATTTAATAGAATGTTAATTGTACTTCTTTCTGTTAAAGCAAAGAATTAGAAGCCAAGAGAGCGCTCATTCACTGAGGAATGGCTGCACAGGTTGTGGTCTATGAATGTAACAAAATGCTATTCTACTGTAAGAAATGACAAAAGATTATGTTTCAGAGAAACCTAGGAAGACTTACATAACATGCTTCAGGGTAAAGTGATCAGAACCTAGAGAACAATAGCAACATTATTAAGAAAAACCATTTTGAAGGACTTAAGAATGATGTTCAATGAAATAACCAACCACAATTCTTGGGGACCAACGATGAAATATACTACCCACATCCCAACAGGCAGGTGAGGGACTAGTGATTGGACTTAAGAAATAGGATGAGATATATATATTTTCAGACTCCATTAATGTGGGAATTTGTTTTGCATGAGTGAAAAATATGACTATTTCTGCAAAACTTGCTTCTTTTTGTAGTGGAGGAGGGCAGAAGGAGCATCTCGGAAGGAGAGAGTGGATAAGAATAGGGTTGCCAAAAGAAAGGGAAGAAAAAAGCCATCCAAGCGTGTTTTAAAAACAAAATGCACAGAAAAGAAGGTCAGAAAGAAACAAAAATAAGCCAGAAATCTTTGTAAATTACATGTTAATTGCATGTTATACTTAAAAGGAAAGGCAAATTTATGTAATAGAGATTCATTCTTTCTTGTAAAAATCCTTTTCCTATTCTATTTTGAACTGATTCCCATGGCTTCTCCAGTTCTAACATTCCATCTATATTCTATGTTCTAAGATCCCTTTTAGTCTTACTATTCTACATTCTAAGGTCCCTTCTATCTCCAATATTCTGTGCTCAAAAGTCTCTTCTTTTCTTTACATTCTATGTCTCAGGAATCATCTAGCTCCAGGATCCTATGTCTTAAAATTCCCCTCTCCAAGGTAACATTATTCATTTCAGGTTCTGAGATCCTTTCCAGCATTAAGTCTATGTTCTAAGCCCTTTCTAGGTCTAATATTCGGTTTTCAAAGGATCCTTCTAGTTCTGACATTTTCTTTTTCTTACATATTCAATGGAACTTCCCATCTCTGACATCCTATGTTTCATGTTTTCAAGTCCCTTCTAGCTCAGATACTCTGTGTTCTATGTTTTCCCCATACTGTGGAAAACTCTTAATATGTCTCAATGAGAATATGAACTTTATCTACATTAAAAAAGGAGCATTCCTAATGGGATTGCATTGATTTCCCATGTGAAAAAAAAAGAGTAGTATTTAAGTCCAGGATGATGTGCTTCAAAATCTGTATTCCCCATTATATGGTCCTGCTTTTTGGGTGCCAAAGGCACAGCCCAGGGGTTATTATCCCCTGCTTAATGTATGTCAGGCTGTGTTTGACACACTCCATCAACCTGGGGCAGGATCTCATCCTGTGACCTCAGTTGAGAGAGAAAGAAGGGTCCAATTCAATTTGAACAAAGGAATTGAGATGACTTTCTTATGGAAGGTACTGTTTCTCCCAAGCACTCTGCCAAGGACTGTTCCTGGGAATAAAATCCAGCAAGGAAGATAACTGAAAGGTTGGTCCTTGGAACTAGGCTGTTAGACACAATATGATCAAGTTGTAGAGAAAGAGAACATCATTAATGCTGAACAATCAATCCGCCTAAAAATAAGTGATAACAGTTGCTGATTTGTGTGACAATATTTCACCAGTTTCCAAAGCAATCTGGTTTTAAATCCTGATCCCAGTATTCCCTACCTGTGAGTTTGAACAAATAACTTTTTATCTCTGAGCCTCAGGTTCCTCATCTGCAAAATGGGTGTGAAAACACTAGCTATCTCCACACCATACATATTTGTATGTGTGCTCATTGTTTCCCTCATGGAATGAAGCTCTTTGAGAGAAACTAGTGTTTCACTAATTGTAGTTGTATCCCCAGCATCCAGCAAAGTGCCAGACACAAAGTGAGAACTTATAGATTGATTAAACTGAGGAGTATTGTGAGGAAAGTGGTTTATGAACCTTCAAATGACAAATAAATGTGAGTTGTTTATTTTATTTTTTTGACCCAGACCACAAACTCGTAAACAGGGTGTCATTACTGATTCTGAAATTAGAAGCTGAAGCACAAAGTGCCTACAACTAGAAACTAGACCTCATGCCCCTTCTCCTGATACCCTGACCAATAACCACAATTCACACTGATGAATTCTGAGCAATACATTACAAATGAGGAAAGTGAAGCTCAGAGAGAAATAATGACTTGCCTAAAGTCATGCAGATAATGGCAGAACCAGGATTTGAATTCATCTCCTGGTTTGAATACCAGTGCTGTTTATACCACATTGAAAGAAAGGGAAGGAGGGAAGAAAGAAAGGAGGAGGGAGGGAGAGAGAAAAGAGGGAAGGGGGGAAGGAAAGAAAGAAGGAAGGAAGGAAGGAAGGAAGAGGGAAGAAGAAAAAAAGAAGGAAGAAGGGAGGAAAGGAAGGAAGGAAGAGGGAGGGAGGAAGAAAAGAAGGAAGGAAGAAGGGAGGGAAGGAAGGGAGGGAGGAAGGAAGGGAGAGAGTGAGAGAGGAGTTCCTTGAATTTTTCTTCACGCAATTCAGGGCTCTGTGTCCTCTTCAGCTCTGAGGACCAGGAATAGGATCATGAGATTTACAACTAGAGAGACTTCAGAGATTTTCTAGTCCAACCACCACCTCATTTTATCAATGAGAAAACTACAGTCCTAAGAAGGCAAACTACTTCCCTCAAGATCACAAAGCAAGTTAGTCATAAAAACAAATCCACAACCTGAGTCTTCTGACCACTAGGGAACCTGTTTAACCCATTCACAGTAAGAATGTTATATTCGGAATGTGCCATTTCTTCTAATCTAGGAGATTTTAGGACAATATCGTTGGAGAGATTTTAGAGAACAACTCATTCAACTCTTTTGTCTTATAGATAAAGAAACAGTTCCCTCTCTACAATGGGGTTTGCATTGAGGAGGTCAATTTTAACTTAAAAGAATGAGACTCTAATGGTGAAATTATAAAGATCATCAAGTTAGTTGGAGCTGTAATGGAGGACTGGATGATTGATACACTTCTAGAAACAGGTTCATACTTGCAGGTCTGAGATCTCATTGGCTACTGCCCCATTACAGAGCTATTTGGGAGTGGGGGGATGGTTGGGAGTAGGGGGTGCTCCAATCATCTTATCCTATCCAATGAAAAATTACCACAATCCTTGAAGAAGCAAAATTTAAGTGATCCTAAGGGCATTGAAGAGATGCATTATGGGTATAAATATGATGAACTTGCAAGTAAAGTCTCAAAAAAGGGTATTGTGAAGGAACTGTATGATTGGAAAAGGGAGTGGGAAGGTCATGCAGAGAAAAGAAGGAATTGCAAATATCCAAGTGCTTCCCTAGCACCCATCAAATGTTAAAAGACCTAAAGGAAGGTGCCCAGTATCCAACAAGTTGGGGTATCTTCTTTTTACAAAAGGATATGGACTGACTGGTAATGAAGAGCACCACAAGAGGGAGAATTCAAGTTGATGAAACTATGGATACATTGGCATGATGAAGTTCTTATTTCAATTAAGAAGCCTGCTTTGTTCTTCCCACTTGTATATCCATTTTTAGAAACACTTTTGCTTCATAGTTTGAATTTTACCAGACCTGTGATTTCATTGGAACCAAGAACTCCCAATGAGGGACTTTACTCTATCAAAGCCTATGGGCACCTTCTTCACACTTTAAAGTCTTAGACATTTGCTTGGAGCACTGAAATGTTGAGAGACTTGAACCCAGGTCTTCCAGGCTCAGACCTTAGCTTTCTAATGCCCCATTGTCTCTTGTTCAAGTTTTCTTCTTCCAGATAGCTTGAAGAGAAGCCAGTAGCACTAGACCATTGCTCTCAGTGTGGGCAGCAGTGGGGAAGCTTCATAGGGACTTCTAACCCGAACCAAAGTCTAGCATGGGCACTCTTCATGATAAGTAGGAAGAAGGAGAGGCAGCTGGTCATGATTCAGCAAACATTTAATAACTTTCTACTCTATTCAATAAAATAAGACCTTCTTTCTCTCTGCCCTATGTGTCCCCAAGGGGTGCCCTAGCTGAGTATACTCACCTTCTTCTCTGAGCCTTTTCAGAATTGTCTTTGGAGTGGCAGCATGGTGTAGTAGGGAGGATGCCACAGCTCCCATCCAAGCTCCAATAATTACTTCCTGGGGAAAATTCTTCTCCTCTCTGAATCTCAGTCTCCTCTTCTGTAAAATGGATATAGCAATAATCTCATTTCTTATCTCTCAGGACTATTGTAAGGAAAGAATGATAAACCTCAAAGTGTATAGGAGTGAGGGTTGTTGTTTTTATCTCTTCAGGATTTTACCATTGGATAAAGCCCTTTCTTATTCTTACAGCAATGCAGTTAGGCAGGTAAGTCAGAGATTAGTCAGGGAGCTGTCTCAGCAAGAACATTGGACCTGGACTCAGAAACTTTGAATACCACAGCAACAGCATTTCTACTCTCCTTGACATCTTATGAGGTTTGCTGATGGCCACATAATGAGTCA
>CM053583.1:61390416-61421032 GCA_028627135.1 Pseudochirops cupreus | reverse complement strand
ATATATACCTTGCACATGAAGAAGGAGGGATGAGACCTGGAAGGGAAATCTTACACAGACAGGAATGATAATTACCTTATCAGGACAACAAGGCAGGGAGAATTAGCACATGGGAGGAATCAGACCTTTTAACATGAGGATAATTGTAAAATGGTCTGGCATTAACAGCTTGTACTGTGTGAAGGGCACAATGTAATGGCCTCTAGGACAAAATAGGATGAAATGTAAATCATAGTGCTCATAGAATGGACCGATTTGACTAATGGAGATTACATATATACATACACACATATACACACACACACGTTTATATAAGTGTGTGCATACAATGTGTATACACATATATTTATGTGTGTGGATTATAAATTCATACGCAGAAATACAAATGTGTATATGTATATATATAATATATATTATATATATATATATATATATATATATAATATATATATATGCAGAGAGAGAGAGAGAGTCAGGTAGTGACATTAAATGCTGCAAGAGGTCAAGATGGTATGAAAAGCAGGCTCAGGGGGAGTAAGACAGCAGAAAAGTTGAATGGACAGGAGATTGTTTATATATCAAAACTGATAATACAATATTGACTTGGGTAAGTCAATTTACCTGTCTCAGCTTCTCTTCTCTCATCTGTGGAATAAGAGGGTTGGGCCAAATGGTCTGTAAATTCTCTTTTATTTCTAAATCTATGATCTTATGATCTTGGAAGTAGAACAATTTCTAGTAACATTGTGATCTGAGTAGGATAGCTGGTATGGAATAGAGATGGAAGTCACAGAAATTGAAGGGGTCTGAAGAGCTTAGAGGCAAGGGTTTGGGATGCTCAACAATATGAATGAAACCAAGTGCTGATCCCATGAAGGATGAGGGACAGTGACCTATAGCTCCATAGATGTCAGCAATATGGAAATATAATCATATGGGTCATGAATCTTAAAGGAGGTAAGTTTTCAATGGATTTAATTACCTCAGTTTTTGTTAAATTTTAACCCTACAGAAATTTAAAATTGCATGTGAACCATACAGAGATTGAAAAAAATTTACTGAGGTTATAGAAATGGAAAAAGCATGAAGTATGTAGAAGTTGAAGGCGATTTACCAAGGTATCTACCTCTTCAGATACAATGTTGAATTGCTTTTCAGAATGGTTGGACAAAATCACAGCTCAACTCATAATGTTTCATCATGCCCATCTTTCGAAAACCTCTCCAACACTGACTATTACTATCCTTCATCATTGCTGCCAAACAGCTGGGTAGGAGATGGAACCTCAGAGTTGTTTGATTTATTATTAGCAGCAATTTGGAACATTCTTTCACATGGTTATCAATAGCTTGCAATTCTTCTTTTGAGAACTTTTTGCTCGTGTTCTTTGACCATTACACATTGGGAAATGGCTCTTGGTCTTATATATTTCTGTTAATTGCCTACAGAAAATGACTGAAATATCTATATCCTTTGCCCAAGAGATTCCACTGCTATAGATAGATTCCAAAGAGCTCACAAAGAAAACCCATATACATTTACCATATATCACTTGTTTTTGTAGTAGCAAATAAATGAGAACAAAATGGATGTTTCTCAACTGAGAGAATGACTAAAAAGTTGTGGTATATGAATGTAATATAATATTACTGTCCTGTAAGAAACAACGAGTAGGAGAAATAGGGAGAAGCATGAAATTATATGAATGGACAGAGAGAAAAGTAGAATCAGGAACACAATACACACAATGACTTTTTGTTGCTTAGTCCTTTCTGTTGTGTCTGACTGTTTGTGGCTCCAACGACGATATAAATGGAAAGAAAAATAATGATTAAACAATTTAACCTGAAGGCTATGAAATGATGATGACCGAACTTGTCATCAAAGAAAAGATATGAGAAGGCACCTCTCTTCCATCTTGGGGGTGAGAGTGGGAGTTTGGGGGAGGGAGGTTGGTGCCCTGCTGGTAATTTCAGACATTTGGGACGTGTCAGTTTTGCTGAATTATTTCCTCTCATCTTAAGTCTTTATTTTAAAAGATGGTCTCTGGGAGTACTTATAAGAACACAAGGGCTACGTTGGGAATTTCAGGTGATGTAAAAACCAAATATGTCAACAACCTTTCTTTAAACAAAACCCTTACAATGCTAAGGCGGTCATTTCCCTGCTGAGTTCTCTTTCCCTTTTGTTCACTGGAATTTGGGTGTTACCGAAAGTGAGCTGCTTGGGTTGGTGGGAGCTGATTTTATATAGACTTTGTGCTCACAGAACAATAGACCAAGGGCAATTGGCAAATACTGTTATTTCATGTACTCATTTCAGCTATTAGTCAGTTGCAATTTTCTTCAAAATTATTATCCCCTTTAGGAGACTAAGTTCTTGGATGAAAGAGTTGAAATGATGTCCTTCAGTTTTTCAACTGACATTTTAGGGAGGTTGCTAATACCTCTGAAGACGGGAATAGCATTCAAAGGGACCCTTGATAAGCTAGCAATTTGGCACATAAAATAAACTAATGGGATTTTATAGCTGGAAGGATCTTAGAATATACAGTACAATGTGGAAGGTTATGGGATCTTAGAGCTCAGAATATCAAACTTGGAAAGGACTTTAAAATATGGACCACTGAGTATCAGATCTGGAAGGGACCTTTAGGATTAGGCAGTTTGAATCTTTAGGGTTCAAAACCAGTTCATGTTTTTTTTTTTAATTTTATTTTGTTTTTTATTATGAGCACAACAAAACATCAATGGATATGTCTATTTCCATATAGAAAGAAAAGGAAAAGAAGATTGCATAAAAAACATGAATCTCATATTTTGCACAACTTTTTAAAGTATGTATTAAGTGTGACATGGTGGTAACAACACTAACCTGCTTGTCTGTGTCTCTTTCTGAATTTTCTTCAGTCTTCTTCAGTGTATTTTAAAATGTTGGATACTTTTTCTTTCTTTCTTCTTTTTCTGATATCACCATCACAAACCTCCAACTTTCCCTCTTCCGCTGAAAAGTCACAACTTGTAACAAATAATTATAATCAAGGAAAATAGATCCATCTATTGAGTACAGCCTAAAATATCATTCTATAGCCAGGCTCTGTTCTAAGCACTTTCCAAATATTATCTTATTTGTCCCTCACAACATCCCTGGGAGGCAGGTACTGTTATTATCCCTATCTTACAGTTGAAGAAATGGAGACCAATGAAGATTAAACAATTTGCCTAAGGTCCCACAGTTGGTAAGGGTTTGAGGCTGGATTTGAACTCAAGTGTTCCTTATTCTAGATCCAGTGTTGCAGTCATTGTACCACCTAGATGCTAATGAGGAACAATTGCTTTGAGCTGCTAGGGAGTTGGGGGAAGTCCGACTGTATACTTTTCTCCTTTTACCTGTGTGCCTGGGGAATTTGGTTTTATTTGGGGGGTGAGGGCTTATTCTTTCTTTAGATTACCTTAGGCAATTATCTGGAAGAGGAATTGACCAGGTTTTGATTGTCGTGAGCTTGAAAAGGACTGAAGACCCCATTAGAGGTCTGCACAAGCAGAGTTGATAGAAGAAACCATCAGAGCTGATAAAAGTGGTATTTGACTCTGGTGAAGACCCAGCCATGAGAAATGACGTGCTCAATTCTTTTCTGCTCTGGTTTGACCTATCCAACACCTTCTGCGTGCTGGCCCAACTGAGCAAGGGAACAACTCATCCATTGTCAGTGGCACACGCAGAAGTGGACTGGATGGGGGCTCTTCAGTAGGAGGAAAGAACACACATGGTCAAGAGCTGAGATACATCTTAGTCTCAAGTGTTTTCTATACACATGCCTATCTTTATACTTTAGATCTGAACCCACTCTCCCCAAGGACTAAGTATTGTTGAAAAAAGAGTGTGCTCTACTACTGGTTTGGAAGGATGTTTTTAGAACTCTGTCTTTGCTTTAACTTCTCAGTAAATATCCCTTTGTAATTCCTAATTAATGTCAACTGGTTAATAGGTATTGGGGTTGGGAGAAAGTAGAAATCATGCCAGATAGAGGCTTGTGAGCCATAGAATTAGGAGTAACAATGCTTCAGGGTCTCCTCTAGAACCAAGAAGAGAGGAATAATCAGCCACTATCAGTGGATGCAACCTGCCAGTGAGAGTGCTAGTCACATGGAGGGCTAGTGAAGGATGTTTTAGTTTTGGAAGTCTCAGGGATGACAAATGTAATCATAATGAGTGGTTTCCTGTGCCCTTTCCAGAAGCAATGGGAATATTGACTTAGTTATAGTTCTAGGAACAAGATTTAGAGAGTAGGGGTAATACACCATAGACAGGTGGGTGGCAAGAAACTGACTGGGGTAGAGGGCTGGAAGCATGGTCTAGGGACAAGTTTACTTGACTTTATCCTTATTGACTAATTGGGACAAGTTCTAAATTGGATTGGGTTAAGTATGATCAGAATCTCAAAGCTGAGAAAAACGTTTTGAGTTCTCTGACCAAATGCCTTTTATTTTGTAGATGAGGAAGCCAAACCCAAAGAACTGGGTATGACTTCTTCATTCTCAATAGCTAAAGAGAGTCAAGACCTAAACCAGATCTTTTGATTCCAAATCTTATTTTCTTTCTTTAACATCATGCTGCCTACCCTGATCTCCCATCTTCTCTGAGATATTGCCTCTCAGCAAAGCCCAAGGTGCCCAAACTGTGGTCACTAGCACTTATTGGGGACACACAGATTTCATATTTGGGACTGTAGGTTAGGTGAGGCCACTAGGTGACACAGTGGATAGAATTCAGTCCTTGGAGTCAGGACGCACTGAATTCATATCCTTTCTCTGACACTAAATGTGTGACCCTGGCCAAGACTCTATGTGCCTTAGCCTCCTCTTGTGTAAAAGTAGAGAGTTGGATTCCATGGTTTCTAAGATTCCACCACTCTCTAGCTCTAATTTTATAAACCTATCATCTGCATAGGTGTATGGCAATAAATGAGAAGAACATAGAACTTATTACCTATTAGACTTATGAGTAGAAGAACAATTTATGAATAAACAATACATAAAGAACATCATGATAAACAAAATGGGCAATTTTAGCAACATCAAAGTGAAAAAGGTATTGAGGAAAGCAGAAAATTGGGGGAAATTTTTCATAGACAGTTTTTCAGATAAAGACTTGCCTCAGATACATAGAGAATTTTGTCAGATTTATAAGAATATGAATCATTCTCTAATTGATAAATGGTCAAAATATATGAACAGGCAATTTTTAAATGAAAAAAATCAAAGCTATATATATAGCTATTTTTAAAATGTTCTAAATAATTGATTAGAGAAATGCAAATTAAAACAGCTTTGAGATATCAACTCGTACTTATGAGATTGGCTAAAATGATAAAAGAGGAAAATGCCAAATGTTGGAAGGAATGTGGAAAAACTGGAACACAAATACATTGTTGGTGGAACTGTAAACTGTAAACCATTTTGGAGAGCAGTCTAGAATTATGCCCAAAGAGTTATAAAACTGTGTATGCCCTTTCACCCAGAAATATCACTATTAGGTTTATTTCCTGAGGTGATCAGGGAAAAAGGAAAAGAACTTACATATTCTAAAATATTTATAGCAGCTCTTTTTGTGGAATGAATAAATGAGTTGTAGCATATGATGATGATGGAATACTACTACTGTACTGTAAGAAGTGATGAGCTGATTGATTTTAGAAAACACAGAAAGACATATGAAATACTGAAGAGTAAAATGGGCAAAATCGAGAGAATATTGTATACAGTAACAACAATGTTGTTCAAAGAGTAACTGTGAAAGACTTATTCTGAATATTATAAACACTCGTATCAACTAGAAAGGACTTATAAAAGAAGATACTATCTACCTGCTGGGAAAGAACTGATAAATATAAGTATGCATAATATGGCTTCACAAATATGTGTGCATACATACACATGCATATATGTATATATGTGTGTATATGTCTATATCTATGTGTCTATATCAAATAGTGACCTTCTCTAGTGTGGGGTAGGGTGGGAGGGAAGAAGACAGTTCAAAACTTAAAATGTAACAAAAAGAAAGAAAGAAAGAAAGAAGTGTAGGCATAATAAATGTAGTAGAGACTGTATCCTGAACAGACGAATCAGAAGAGGTGCTACCAACTCTTCGTCTTAATCTTTTCCAGGAATCAGGACATCCCAGGATTTCCTGGGAAATTTCAGAAATCCTGCTATAGCTATGGTGGGATAAGTTATAGACTAAATGGGTAGCTGAAACATAACCAGATCTTGAGTGCGGAGAGTATGAAGCCAAGGCATCTGGCCGGAGGAGTGTGGGTGCCGTTAACAGGTCCTGGGATCTCAAGGAGCTAGCAAGTAACTAACTAGGCAACATTTGGATATTCACTGGGAATTCTTGGCTCTTCATGCCTAAATGATCGTGGCTAAGTTATTCTTCTTCTCTGGGTCTCAGTTTTTCTACTTGGAAAATCAGGAGGTTAGACTAGATGGTCTCTACTATTTCTTCTAGTTCTAACATCCCTTCCAGCATGTAACAATGGTTCTGGTAAGTCTATGAGTCTGTGAGGCTGTTTTCTGCTCAAGGAATGGTAGGGCTGATATTGACAAAGGTAGCCTATCATGGATAAAGATGCTGGACTGGCTACATAGCCAAAGTCAATCAGTTAGTCAATAAATCCTTATTAAGCACTACTGTATACCAAGCACTGTGTTAAGCACTGTATGGTAGGCAATAGGTGGGTCACCTAAGTAATCGACTGGATCCCACAGAACTACTTGACATTTCTGAGCCTCAACATCATCCCATATAAAATGGCAAGAATGCCTACCTTACTGTGCTGTTCTGAAGACTGGAGGTGATAAGAGTAATCATGACTGTCCATGCTTCTGTTTTGTCTGTGAAGGTTTTTCTTAAAGTTTTTAACTGATACATTTTTATTTTTACAACATTCTTATTTCCAAATACAACCTCTCTGCCTTCCCCACATAGTCAGTTAATCCCTGAAATGCAGAATAAAAATTGAAACAAAAGGAAGGAAAGCAGTTCAGCATAATTAACCAAAACATCACTTGAGTCTGATAGTACAGTTGATGTTCCCTACTCATCGTCCTCCCTCTCTTTAAGTGAGCTTCTCCAAGGCTAACCTAGGTCATTGACAAACTTCGGGGCTCAGGCAGCTAGGAAGCATGGTGGATAGAATGCTAGTCCTAGAGTCGGGAAGACCTCAGCTGCATGACTTACTATAGCTGCATGACCCTGGGCAAGTCACCTCTGTTTGCCTCAGTTTCCTCATCTGTAAAATGGGAACAATAGCTATAGCACCTACCTCCTACAGCTGTCATGAGAATCCAATGAGATATTGTTTGTAAAGTGCTTTGTAAGCCTTAAGGCACAATATAAGTGCTAGCTACTATTATTGTGGCTTCAAAGATTATCTTGAGTTTCTGTAACATTTAGCACTTTCTTTACAACACTCTGGGGGGTGGTCAGTGCAAATATTATCATTCCTATGTTAAAGATAAGGAAACTGGGGCAGCTAAGTGGCACGGTGAATAAAGCACCGGCCCTGGTGTCAGGAGGACCTGAGTTCAAATCCAATCTCTGATACTTGACACTTACTAGCTGTGTGACCTTAGGCAAGTCACTTAACCCCAACTGCCTTGCCTTCCTCCTCCAGGGAGAAAAAAAAAGATAACAAAACAGAATCACAGAAAGCAGAAACAACTTTCCCAAAGACACAGCTGAAAAAAGTGGAAGCCAGGACTTGCCTCCAAGGATTCAAATTCCAAGTCCTGTTATAGCTTTCTAGTAGAATACACTCACCAAGATCCATCTAAATGTCAGTTAGTATTATCTTAAAGATACCAGCAACTCTTTAGCAAAGCTCGGAAAATCATTTTTTTCCATGCTATCCTAACTTCCCTTGGAATGCTGTGTTTTGTGGTTTATTATGAGCGATTGGAGAAAGAAGCATTAATGAAAACCATTTTGAAGCACAAATGATGGCCCTTCCTAACCTCAAAATCTGCTATAAAATATTACCTTTCATGAGACGCAATTCCTGGCTGACTCCAACAGCTTGGCACTGACCAGCCTGCTTGGCTAGATAACAAACAGTCTGGACGGCATTTGCTTAGCACCATTCCCGGGAGCCCTTGTTGGTGATGGGGCTTTACAGGCATTCCCTCATTTCATCTTCATGATCCCCCTGTAAGATAGGTAATGTAGTTATTGTCCCCATTTTAGAGGTGAATGAATAAAAAAAATAGTAAGCAATTACCATGGACCAAGGACTGTGCCAATTTCTGGGAATACAAATAGAAAAGCTAGACAGTCTTTGACCTTGGGGAGCTTATGTTCAAATAGGAAGAAAAACCACATAGGAAAGTAGTGGGGGTGTAGTGGGAGACTGTTTGGGTTTGGGAAGTCATGAGTGTGGGGAATGGAGACACAAGGAAGTAGATGGACGCCCCTATTTCAGCAGCAGCAACACTGAGTATAGCTAGGTCCTAATGAGTACAAATAATAAATCCCATGAAGTGGTTGCATGCATTGGAACTTACATTATTTGAAGCTAATTGATAAAATATGATAATTTATTCCAGTCCAATGAAAATATGCAGTACAAATTTGAATAATATGAGGAGATCATTAACCAGATCCCAGCTGATTGCCTGGGAGTTGGGAAAGGGATGGTGTGAGTGCCCCAGTACTGGAGATATTCTAGCCAAGGCTATGTGACCACTTGCCAATGACATCATAGTGAGTATTTCTCTTCAAGCATGGTTTCCAATAGATGTACTCTGAGGCCCCTTCTAACTCTGAGGTTCTGTAATTTTGTTATTTATTTGTCTTTTATTGCCGTTACCATATGATTGACATATGAAACTGAAACTGGCCAAGGAAGGGACCTTAAAATGTGGCGCATAGATTGGCAGAGTTGGGAGAGAACTAAATAATGCTAGTTTATCAACTAACATAGTCTTCATTACCATTGTGAGCATATGGAAGGGGCCCCTATCTCCTAAAAGTTGCCTATTTTGATGGAATGACCCCAAGAGCCTAACTCTGGAACTTTTGACAATAATACACTAGCCCCATTTTATAGAAACACAGTCTCATAGAGTTGTATGCTCTTATAGCATAATGTGTGATATATCATAGCTATATAAGTCAAGATTCTGTTTTATCTTACCTGCTAGTGTGAGCTTGCGTATCTCTCTCTGATATTCTGGGCCAAGGGGCCAGGATCCAGGAAAGGCTTGTCCCGTCTATGTGTTTCCAACAGCATGGAGGACTCCTTGCTCTGTGTTTGTCTGTGGCCCTAGGGAAACAAAGCAAAACAGAAAAAAAAAAAGGATGGACTTAGGTTAGACTGATCACACAGGAAAGAAGGCAGCCGGTGATGAAACCCAGCCCCAGACTCTGAAGACTGAGTATGTGTCTGAGTATGTCTCTGATGCTTCCCTGTCTCCACTCTGACCCAAGGGAGAGAGCAGTTACCACATATGAAAACACACACACACATTTGTAATGTCTATTACTTCTAAGGCCCTTTCTAACATGAGAATCACAGAATCTCAAGAATTCAAGTTTTCTTACAAAACATCCAATACTACTTGTACCTGACCATATAGGATCACACAAGTGCCATCTGAAGACTTCTAGAAAAGGGAAACCCATGATCTCTTTGAGTCAGCTCATACCACTTTTAGTTAGCTCAAATTACTAGGAAGTATTCTCTTACATCAAACAGAGACTTACCTTCCTTTCTGCAACTTCTGAATCTAGCTCTGTCTTCCTCAAGATCCCTGTATTTCCTTACCCCCAAATTCTTCTCTTCAACTAGTTCCATTGACCCATCCTTCTGTGGCAGGATCCCAGGGTCCTTTTTCAAACTGGTATTGTTGTAATTTGACAACATCTTTCCTAATATCTTTTGTTGAGTAGTTTCAGGTGTTTCTGGCTACATGATCTCTTTGGAGTTTTCTTGGTAAAGATACTGGAATGATTTGCCATTTCCTTCACTAGCTCATTTTATAGATGAGGAAACTGAGGCAAACAAGGTTAGGTGACTTGCCCAGGCTCACACAGCTCATCATTGTTTGAGGCTGGATCTGTACTCATGAAGATGAGTCTTTCTGATTCCAAACCCAGGGTTCTATCCACTGCACACCTTGCTACACCTCTTCCCCTAATACAGGTGACCAAACTAAGCACGATGCTCTAGATAGGGCTTGACAGGGCAGAAGATAAATGGAGAATGGATGGTATTGGAGAAGGAGTGTTACATTTGGAATTGGAAGAACTGGGTTAAATCCTGTCTCTGACATTCACCTTCCTGGCCTATAGTAGGTGCTTTATAAATATGTCTTTCTTTCCTTCCTTCCAGAAGGATGTATAGTGCTGAGTCTAAGCTCATTTTCTTAGATAGGTTATGTCTTGAATTCTTATATCTTCACAGTTCTGGTGAACTGACTCCCAACTCCAGTGATGTACACAACTTGCATAGCACATGTGGGGAATGCATGGACACACTCCGAACACCCTGCCAGCTAACAGTGGGCTGGTGTGCATGGCTGGAGTCCATACACCATGAGAGAGAAGGAAGGTATGGGGCTTTCCACATTACCACAGCTTAGTGCTTGGTGTTTAAAGTTATAAACTAGGGCTATGGACTCTCAATGGAAATTTGAATATGCCCCAAAGCAGCAGGACTGAGCTTTCATCTACACATACCAGCTGCTGTAGTCACTTTCCTGTGGCCTTCATTGCTGCGGCCAAATGTTGCCACTGAGTACTGGACACGACAAGTGATCATAACTCAGCAGCAGCATCTGTTTCCTGCCTTGCCAGGGGTAGAGGCATGGAGAAGACCTTAGAACATAGAACATCAGAGATAGAAGGACCCTTGGAACCTAGAAGATTGAATGGTAGAGCTGGAAAGACCTTGGAACATAGAAGAATAGATATTAGAACCAGAAAGACCTTAGAACATATACTATCAGAGCCAAAAGAGAACTTGCTACCTGAAAGACTGGATGTTAGAACTGAAAGGACATTAGAAAAAATTGTTAAATATGTGGGGCCTGTTGGCCACATTGTGCAACAAAAGAGTTGCCTGAACCAGATTAAAATGTAATTGTGAAATTTTTAACAAAATAAATAAAAAATATAATAAATAGGTTTTTAAGTCAACAAGAGGCCCACAGGGACCCTTATGTGTGGTTTAGTGGTTCCCATTTTTATTTGAGTTTGACATCATTTCCTTACAACATAGAACACCAGACTTGGAAGCCATAGAACACAGATGACAGAATGTCAGAGCTGGGAGGCACCTTAAGGCAGAGAACCCAAATGATCAGAATGGGGAAAGATCTTAGGTCCTTAGCTCAGGTTAGCTCTTAGATAGCACATTCTTTGGTTACACTTCTGTGGGGATCTGTCCCTGGGTTTTGCTGTCTTGATGGAATGGTCCCTCAAATTTCCCTGTGTCTTTATGCAGAATCCAAAAGCATTCATATGGTTATCCAAGTGAAGGTTTTGCCTGAAGCTGAAAATTATGATTGCTTTCTCAGTCTTGTGCCCACTGAGTCTGATGCATCTGACTTCAGAATAACAACAATCCCAGTGCTAACAACAAAATGAGACTGACCTGATAAAAGTAAGAATGATTATAGGGTGGAAGGTCAAATACATTAGGCCCATTTTATAGTTGGAGGCAGCTATCAGTGGATAGAATGCTGGGCTTGGAGTCAGGAAGACCTGAGTTCAAATCTAACCTCGAACACTTACTAGCTGTGTGACCCAGGGTAAGTCTCTCAGCCTCTGTTTGCCTTGAACCACTGGAGAAGGAAATAGTAAACCACTCCAATATCTTTACCAAGAAAAGCCCACAGACAGTATGGGAGTGCTATGATCCACCGGTGTAGCGGCAAGCACACTGGCATACCCAGGATAATTGCTAGCACAGGTTCTTAGATCTACTTTACTAGGAAAGATAGCTGTTTAAGGGGTCAAAAATCTTTCTTAATTACATTCACTAGTTCAGGGGAAAAGTCAGCAACCTGAACTTCGGAGAAAATACAAAAAGAGACAATACAAGCAGAAAAATAAAGACCCACAGACAGGGCTCTTACCGCCTGAATCAACTATACATTTTACATACGTAGCTGAATCAAGAGAGACTTTACATCTGAGCAATTGGGGAGCTCTGAACTTACAGCCACCCAGAATCTTGACCTTGAGAATCCCAAGTTCCTTCTCATAAGCAAGCCCCCAAAGCAAAATACAAACTCAGAGTATATATACCCTTCTCAGAGCCAGAAGGCATCACAACTATTACTATACTACATATTATGATGTAATATAATAGTACTATCACTTACTTGGATGTGATATCACTAGTCCGGGCATTCCTTCTAAAAGTATTGTGGACTCAGTGCCTAATTAGGAATTAGCAAAAGGTGTGAAAGTCTTCCTACAAGCAAGGCCTGACTCAGTGCCTAATTAGGAATTAGCAAAAGGTGTGAAAGTCTTCCTACAAGCAAGCCTCCCCAAGTAAGCTTCCCTTAATGGGCTCCACCTGAGGCCTATTAATGGCCAGGGAAAATCTTAAATCCTATTAATATTACAACTGGGTCACAAAGAGTTGGACACAAGTCTAGTCCCAGGTTTGTGGTTTTATTGCAAAATGTGTTACACACAGTTAGTAATTGATAAATGCATGTTACTTATTTGGTTAGTTGATCAGAGCTGGCAAAAACTTAGAAGACTTCTAGTCCAATTCCTTCATTTTACATATTAAGAAACTGTGTGTCAGAGAGGTTAATTCATCTGTGTAGAATCATATAGGAAAGCTAGGATTTAAATCCAGGGCCTCTGGTGTCAAATCCAGCACTGACTTGCTGTCTATCACAAAGATAGAAAAGATAAAAGCTGAAATAATAGTTGTCCTGCATGTTATTTAAATGTCCTAGGTGGACATTACTGTTGATACAGTTACTGCTATTGCCATTAGAACCTCTAACCCTTTGAATGAATCTTCTTTGGAGGATTTATAGAGAGACGCAGAGAAGAATCACACAAAAACACAAAACACGAAGGTGTGGAGAGCCTTTGTCTTGTCCAACTCCATTGGCCCTAGGCTATCCCAGAGCCCATCTAGTTCTCCTTTCCTTCCCCTTTTGCCCAGCCTGCTGGCTGCTTACAGAACTTAAGTGAGAAAGGAATCAACAACTCCATTCCTTCTGATAAGGTGGAGGGCCACAAGCCCTTACCATCTGCCCTGCTGCTGCTTCCCAACGTCCTTTAAGCCCTACCTACCATTTATGTCTTGTGGGGCCCTGGCACTGTCATCTGATCTTCTTATGTAACTTAAGGACCACCAGCCTTTCCACTGAGCCCACTACTGCACCCATAGGATTTTGAGGCCCTACAGAAGAACTGTCTTTTATTCCCCAATTAGAGTGTGAGCTTCCTGAGAGCAGCGATTGTCTTGCTCTTTCTACTTGTATCCTAAGTACTTGGCCCATCATAAGAGCTTAATAAATGCTTTGTCATTCATTCATTCATTCATTCATCCATTCATCCATCCATCTATCCATCCACAATACTTTTAGAAGGAATGCCCAGACTAGTGATATCACATCCGAGTAAGTGATAGTACTATTATATTACATCATAATATGTAGTATAGTAATAATAGCACTGTAGTACTATTATTAATTATAACTCACATTTTTATAACATCTTACATTTTATAAAAATCCTTTCCTCTCAACAACAGCACGTAATAGGGAACACATACATTCTCCCCATTTTTAGCTGTGGAAATCAATGCTATTGGGTTGTTTGGCCATTTCAGTCACATTTGACTTTTTGTGAACCCATTTGAGGTTTTATTGGCAGAGATACTGGAACAGGTTACCATTTCTTTCTCCAGCTCATTTTACAGATGAGGAAATTGAGGCAAACAGGGTGAAGTGACTTGCCCAGGGTCACACAGCTAGTAAGTGTCTGAAACTGGATTTGAACTAAGGAAGATAAGTCTTCCTGATTCCAGGCCTGACCCTCTATCCACTGCAGCACCTGACTCCCCTAAAGCTAAGAGAGGGAAATTAATGTGCCAAAGGCCCCATAGGAAACCCAGGACTCAAACCCAAGACTTTACCTCCAAATATAGCCTTCTTCCCTCTATGCCACACCATTTCCACCAATCAAAATCGATTATACAAATACATATTAAGCCCCTGCACTATGCAAGGCACTTCCATAGTGACCCTATCCCTTTGTCCCTTCCACAAGAAGCCACAATTGCCTAGCTGGGTTAAAGAGGAGAATGTTCTAATTCCTGAAATGGGGATAATCATGCTTCCCTACCTTTCTCACACAGTGCTTGTGACAACGCTGCAGAATGCTGTAGAAATGTTCCATGATTATCATTCTTGTTGTTATTCTCATCCCAATTGGACAAGGCATTAGGAGATAACATGTGGACCACACATGTCTCTGGTCTGACAAGGCTGATAGATTTCGTTTGGTTTCTTCTCTGTGGCTGTGTACTCTCGCAGGGTAGATTGTATTGATCGACCCAAGGATGGAAATGATGAATGTTTCAGGCCTGATAAATAGAGTGCTCAAGTTGTACTGGCACAGAGGGAAGTTCTGAGAGTCATTAAGGCCGTTGGCGCCAAAAATTATTAGAAAGCCTACAGGCTTTGGTAATAGAGCACACTCGATATATATTTAAACAGCAAAAGCAATCTGTAGTCATTAATTAAATAAGAACTGGGCATTCTCTGCTTTCTGAAGCCAGGCTTTTGGAAATGGCATCTTTGCTTCCACATATATGGCAGGCAACAGATTAGCTACTTAAGGCTTTTATGTGAGCAAAACACAGTGCTAGGCACCTAAGACACGAAGTGTTGCAAAATGCAGTTCAGAGTTGGGATGCTGCTCTTAAACCATGTCAGAGATTTTATACACACACACACACACACACACATACACACACACACACATACACACATATACATACACACAATTTGGAGTCTGGGTACTAAGGGCTCAAATCTCAACACTGCCATGTGTTGCCTTTTTTTAAAAATAGTATTTTATTTTTTCCAATTGCATGTAAAGATACTTTTCAACATTCATTTTTATAAGATTTCAAGTTCCAAATTTTTCTCACTCCTTCTCTCCCTTCCTTTCACCCTCCCTAAGACAGCAAGCAATCTTCTATAGGTTATGCATGTATAATCATATTAAACATTTCCACATTAGTCACGTTGTAAAAGAAGAATCAGAACAAAAGGGAAAAACCCATGTGTTACCTTTAAGTTACTTCATTCCTCTGTTCTTCAGTTTCCTTGTATATATAAATGAGGGTGTTGGACTTCATGGATGACCTCCAACATCCCTTCCAGCTCATCATCTGTAATCCTAGCACCCTGTATAAAACCAGCTAAATTTTGACCCAGAAGCAGTATATAGAATGAAAAGAGCCGTGCAAAGGGAAGGAGTAAGAAGAGATGAGTTTGAACCTCAGCTGGGATATTTATATTTTTGTGGACTTCTATAAATAAACATTCCTCTCTGAACCACAGCTTCAATCTTCTTTATATAACCAAATGCTTATGGACTAAATGATACTGAGTCTCTGTTTCTAGCCATTGTAAGTAAATGCACCCCTCTGGGTCTCATTATTCCTTATCTCTAAAATGGGGCTTATGTACTTTATACTATCCAGATTTATTGTGAGGAAAGTGCTTTGTACACTGAACAGAGTTATGGAAATGGGAATTATTAGATCAAAGAGTCCTGGGTTATGGATCAGGATGTTTGGGTTCTGGTCCAGCATCTAGTCACATACTTCTTGTGCAATGGTGGATTCTTTGGTGGGTCTCTTGATCCTTCGCCAAGTGTCAATGCCTAACATTGGCTCTATCCACTTCACAGGGCTATGGTCAAGGAAGTACTTTGAAAACCTTAAAGTGTTAGGGAAATGAGTCTTCTTATTGTCATGGCCAACTGTCCCACTCTTTGCTATCCTCTGACCCAACACAATCTCTGAAGCCTTTTCTCAGGATGGAATCTCTCCTTTCCCTAAACACTTATAGACATGTCTCCCTGGGTCACCTACTACCTTTTACTGTTCTCTAAGTGATTAATAGCTGCTGACATATCGAAAGGGCTTGATTGTTGATAAAGTGCATTAGATTTGTTATTTCATTGTTTCCCCCAGCACATGGTAGGAGCTTAATACATATTTGCTGATGGACTGATGCTGTTAATAGCTCCTTCAAGAAATTAGTGCAGCTCTTATTAGCCCCATTTTATAGATGAAATTATCATTACTCAAAAAGAGGCACTGACTTGTCCAAGGTCACCTAGCTACTGACTGGCAGAAGGACTTGAATTCATGTCTTAGAATCATAGATTCAGAGCTAGAAGGGACCTTGAAGGCCAATCAGACCTTTCATTTTCCAGGTGAAGAGACTAATGGGTTTCCAGAGTTCTTGAGCAAATGTGTGTGTAGGATGGGATTTGAACTCAGCATTTCCTGACTCCAAATTTAACACATTTTCCCACTCTATTGCATTTATATGAGATTTGTCACGCTAACCAGACTCTTTGCTGAATCATCTGAAGTAATATAAGTTCACTATTTCCCAAGCCATCCTATTCATCTGTCAGTGCTAATTATTAGAATTTCCTTATATTATCCTGAATTTTACTTTCTTGTAGCTGTTATTTTGACTCAGTAGTCTTAGTTCTATTCTCTGAGTTCAAGCAGAACATGCCAAACCCCACCTCCACCCCCCAAAAAAAGAGCCTTTGGGTAAGAGAAGCCTCCTATCTTTCCCAAAGTCTTCTCTTCATCAAGCTAAAAATCTCTCTTTCTGTCAGCTGGTCCTTATTGGGATCAGGGCACTGAGGTAGAGCTACAGTCCAATATTGCTTGGAGTTGCCTCTGCCAATGGGCTGTAGCCTCCCCAAGCTGTAAAATGGTAGAGTTGTGGACTGATTATTAAGGTCCCTCCCAGCTGTAAATCATATAATTTTGTGATCCCTGATGGGTTAAATTTAATCCCAATTTCCCATTTCTTGGACATCGCTAAAGATAGACATCACCTATGACAGAACACATCACAAAGACTCATGCTTTAGAATCTAGAAATGGAATGAAATAATGTTTCATTTATGCAGTTTAGGATAATCTGAGAGGTTGGCTACTCTGGAATAATTTCTCTAGCATTTCAGACTTAAGAAAAAAAACGATTCATCCTTTCCTCTCATCCTCACTATAACCAGAACACATCAGGATTTTCCTCTTTTGACAAATGGGGAAACTGAGGTTTAGATGCATTCATTAACTTTTCCAAGGTCATAGTGGTTAGTGGCAGAACCTAGGCCACCCAATCTAGCCACTTTCTACTGTTCTTTAGTGCATTGACTGGACGGCACAAATTATATCTGTGCCAGGCAGTTGGCATTGAATTTCTAGACACTTCTGAGAGCAATTCAAATTGTTGTCTCTAATCTATAAAGACTTGGATGGTCTTGAACTTGATTAGCTTTGAGATTGTCTCTCTCTCCCCAAGCACCATTATAGCAATTATGCCCAGAGTGCTTCTTTTAACAACCCCAAGGAATGAATCACAGTGACCTGGAAGGGTAAGTGTATTTCACGGCCTCCTCTCCTGTCTCGAATCCCCTCCTCTTCTTGGCGCTGTTTGCATGGTCTCATGTCTGGATGCAAAATGAGTCTTTCAGATCAGACCTTTCCTTTGAGACATATTTAATCTAAAGGACCCATTGGCAGCTTCATCTGGTTGAAATCGTCACTGCAACGATGAATGTGTCTGAAATCAGAGATCTTGGATCACCAAACATTAGAACTAGAGGGAACCATAGAACATTTAATGTCAGAGCTGGGATGGACCTTAGAACATTGAGGAAGAACAGAGTTGGGAGGGTCTTTAGAACTGATGTTAGAGAGGTACCTAGGAACCTCGAAGATGGAATTTTGGAATTGCAAGAGACCTCAGAATATAGAATGTTACACAGCATCTGGCTATTTTAAAGATGAAGAAAATAAGGCCCAGAAAGGCAAGGTCATATCTTCCATGGTAAAACTAGACTCTGTTTTCCTGATTACCTGATTAGTACATTTCCCACCACAGTGAGATGTATTATCTCAGAGAGCACCTATATTTAAGGAAATAGATGGCATAGCAAATGAAGTGCCAGGTCTGGACTCAGAAAGACCTGGATTCAAATCCAGCCTCAGATACTTATTAATTTTGTGACCCTGAGCAAATCACCTCACCTCTGTTTGCCTCTGTTTCTTCAACTGTAAAAAGGGGATGGTAATAGCACCTTCCTCCCAGGGTTGTCGTGAGGATCAAATGAGGTAAAATTTGTAAAGTGCTTAGCACAGTGCCTGGCCTTGTAGTAGACTCTGTATAAGAGTTAACTATTATTTTTATTAACTAGCACAACTACTAAAGTGCCACTTGTCATAATCTTCCTCATGTTACACAAATTAGAAAAAAATTAAGATCTAATTGACTATCAAGTGACTAACCCTAGGTCACACCACTAGTAGACAATGGAACATACAACACTGGGTACCAGACTTTTATTTTAAGTTATTTCATTCATTTTGGTGGAAATTATTGGAAATTCTGCTCCTATGACCACCATCATCCTGCAGTCTTCTATTTGGGAGGTCGAATGGTCTAGATTCCTTGATATTTAGAATTCATTTTTAATGGGAATTTAAGTACATTTAAAAAAGTCTCCATTCACTGCTCAGATGATCATTTGATAGATTTATAGATAAAAGGGATTCTACAGGACCAACTTCCTCTGAGGAAATAGTCCTATAGTAGATAAGGGACTTATCCAAGGTCAAACAAGTATCGTTTGGGCTTTTGAGCCTGTTTCCCAACTACAAATTCAACATTCTTTTCACTGTACCTCATTGCCTCCTTCCTCCCTATGAATGTGATTCTTTTTTTTTCCCCCTCAAATTTTGGAAGTGAAAATTTTCATATTCCTGTCTTGGGAGCAGAAAGGGGACTGAATGTAATGGAAGAGATTGTTAATTAGGTGCCATACGTGATTATGCTTATTTATTTTTTTTTTAAGAAAAAAGTATTTGAAAATTCCCATTATATCCAGTCTTACTATAGTAGACCTTGGAAGGTCACTTAGATTTGGAAGAGATTGCAATGGTTCATCTAATTCACTCCTAGTCCAAGGTACTGAAGACTGTGCCATGTCAAGATTGCTTGAAGGGACTGGCACTGTTTAACCTGGAAGTAGTAAAGACTTAATGGGTCCGTGATAGTCAGCTCATATGTTTGGAGAAACTTCCCTATGGAAGAAAAGTTAGATTCATTATCCTTGGCCCCAAAGGAAGAACCAGGTCACATGGGTGGAAGTTTTAGAAAGGTAGGTTTGGGTTCTTTACCAGGAAGTGCTTTTTAAAAAATGAGAGAATTACAACAGTCAAATGGACTGCGTTGTGAGATAATGAGCTCCCTGTCACTAGAGGCGTTCAAGCCCAGGCTACATTTTCGGTAACATGGTGGAGGTGATGTCATCTGACAGAGGAGCAGAGTAGATAAGGTGGTTTCTGAGGGCCCCGTCAAGTGTAGAAATCTTTGTTAGGTGGAATAGCTTAAAATGCTTTGAACTGAATTGTAGGAAAATAAAAAACCAACAACTGAGCTATCCTGTTTGATGGGTGAGTGAATAAAAACTTAGCTAATACCTGTAACAGACTGGCCCCAAACCATGCCTCCTGTCCCATCTAGCCGTCCGTAAGGAAATCAAAATCAACTCAGGCATCTTGTTATCTGTATATACTATATTAAGCATACCATACTATATTGTTGTTCAATTGTTCAGTCATGTCTAACTCTTTGTGATCCCATTTAGGGTTTTCTTGGCAAAGTGGTTTGCCACTTCCTTCTCTAGTTCAGTTTACAGATAAGAAAACTGAGGCAAACAGAGTTTAAGTGACTTGTCCAGGGTCACATAGCTAGTAAGTATCTGAGGCCAGATTTGAATCCAGATCTTCCTGACTCCAGGCCTGGTGCTCTATCCATTGCCCCACATGGGCTCTACTATATATTATATACTGTATTATATATTGTACTATACTGCCCCTATTACCCTGGATCTCTAATAAAAGCAATACTAGTATTGCTTTTGGAAAAGGACACATCCATCCATTGTTCCACAGCTTCATTCACAATCCTAATGACTCCTATTTCCAGTGGCCCCCAGCCCCGTATAAGCCACCCAATCCAATATTATGACCATTTTAGAATGTAAGCTTCTCAGAGAGCAAGAACACTCTCATTTTTGTATTTGTATCCCCAGAGACTTCTATTGTATCTGATCCATGGTAAGTATTTGATAAATATTCATTCCTTTGGTTATTCATTAATTTTTTGTTATCTTCTTGTCTATCTTATATTGTAAAAAATCATAGCGTTCCTATTTTCCGCAGTTCTGGAGGCCAGGGTTCCCATCCCAGGAAACACTGTGGATTCTATTGTTGCATGCATTCCAGTGTAACTCAATCAGAATACCCGCCCCTCGTTCTTCCCGCCACCCTGCCCTGAATTTCTAAGCCTGTGCACATCACTTTTCTCCATTGCCTTAGCCAAGAAAATCTTCTCTTTAGGAAACAGCGTAATTATTCATTGTTATTTTCATCCAGACGACTACATTTCCATTCGCTCTGTAGGATTTACTTTGATTCTGCCTCTTAGAAATCTGTCTAGACAACCTCTGGACCGCTGGACAAGACAAATTCATTAGTCAACCTGAATAATTTAGATCGATTTGAAAAGCAAATGAAGCCGGAGGTGTTCCCCGATAGTCATTGCGTGCATGGATTTTTCTTTAAGAGGCAAAACATAAATTAATAAAAGCTAGAATGTCTTTAATGACAAAGTCAGTGGCTGCCCTGTGGCTATTAAGACATGCACTCATTATAAAGTCCATTGATTTTTTTCCAGTGGGCAAAGTCGTTGGTTAAGTTATTAGTTGCAGCTCTTGTCCACACCAGTCAGATAATCACCAATAAGATTATGAATAGCGTGGTCATAAACTTTTGCAAGAGGACAAAAGCTCCATAGCAAAGCTGCCCCACCAGTGGGGCCATTGGAGAAGCCCTCTAAGTCACCCACAAGTGGGTTGCTGATTAAAAAAAAACTGTCCAGTAAACATTTATTTTTCAGTGGGTTATAATTTAAAAACTAGGCCAGAAAGGAACAGGGGAGACATTTAACAAGAAAAATTCTGGATAGGGAAATTTGGTGTGTGTTGGCATATGGGCAGAGCACTGTCCTAGGAGTCACAGGACCTAGATTCTAGTCATATCTCTGCTACCATTTGACAGTGGGACCATGGGAAGTCATTGCCCCAATCTGGACTTGAGCTTCCTCACCTCCAAAATGAAAAGGTTGGATGATAACAGAGGTTCTTATCCTGGGGTTCATGAACTTCTAGCTCTTCCAATCCTGGGGTTTATGGGTTGAAAATTATTCCTGAGTATCTATTTATTATAATGGGGGAAGGAAGTGGTTTTGAAGGGAATAGGGAGGAATTACTTGTGTTCACAGTGAGACTGGATTTTGTAAGGAAAGTGAGAGCAAAATTCTTGAGGTTAAATAGCAGAGTTTGGTCAATGGCATGAATTTCATTGAGTCAGGATTTACTGAGTCTCTATTATGTTTGAGGTACTGGGCCAGATTCTGTGGGGGGATGGAGACTAGAAATTTATCGAACTTCTCTACTCTCAGTCTCTCTCTCACCTGTGAATGTATTCTTTGCATCTCTGCCAGGATTGTCTTCTTAGAATATACAAAGATTTTATTGTCTAGGGGGAAGGACTCTGGATTCGAATTCTGCAGCTGGATTCCAAACTCAGATCTATCAGTTATTATGTTTTCTTGAACCCCTCCCACTTCCTTTCTCTGGATATAAATTTGCTCCTCCATAAAACAAGAGTAATTTTATTTATACTTCCTACCTCATAGGGCAGGTAGGTGGGACAAAAGATAGAACATTGTGCCTGGAGTCAGGAGGACCTGAGTTCAAATGCAGCCTCAGACCAGAGCTGTGTGACCCTGGGCAAACCACTCAACCCTGTTTGCTTCAGTTTCCTCATCTATAAAATGAGTTGGAGAAGGAAATGACAAACTGTGTCTCTGCCAAGAAAACCCCAAATGGGGTCATGAAGAGTTGGATAAGACTGAAACAACTGAACAACAACCACTTTCCTCATAGGTTGTTGTAAGGCAGTTTGTGAAGTATGCTGTAAATGTGAATTGTTGTTATTATCAATCAGCTGATAAACAAGCATTTATTGAGATCTCACCATGCATCAAGCTAAGTCCTGTTCTAGGGAAAACAAAGAAAAAGTAAAACCAGTCTCTGCACTCAAGAAACTTACATTCTAATGTGGGAATCTCTCTATCTATGTATCTATCATCTATCTATTTATCTATCTATCATCTATCTATCTATCCATCCATCCATGTATGTATGTATGTATGTATGCATCTATTCTTTCCCACATTAGAATGTAAGCTTATACACGCATGCACACATATGTGTACATATATGTTTATATTGAATGTATACGTATATGCATAAATAGATGTGTCTATACACATCTATTTATGTGTGTATGTATGTGTGTGTATATATCTGTATATATATATATATATACACACACATATAGTTACCCACATTGGAGTGTGTGTGTGTGTGTGTGTATGTGTGTGGAGAGAGAGAGGAGTGTGTATAAATATGTGTGTATACATATATGATAAATACAGAGTAGTTGGAAGGGAGCCTTAGAGAGGGTGGTTCTGGACTTAGAGAGACCTTCTGGAGGACAGGGAAGGCATCCATAGATTCTAAGAGTGAGCACTTCACAGGGAAGGCATTACAGGCATAGGGAACAGATAGTGCAAAGGTGATATGGGAATGTCGTTGGACATAGGAAGGAAATATATAGGAAGGAAATGGTTGCATCATGATATTCGCAGAGGAGAGTAGAACGTAAGAATCCAGCAAAAGTGATTGTTTCCTTTGGGGGTCCCCATTTCTTAGTAGATGAAAAGTAAACTTCTTACCCTATCACACAAGACCCTTCAGGAAGTGTTTCAGCCTACCTTTCCAATCTTATTGTACACAACAATCTATTTCATCTTCTATACTGCCATTCTGGACAAGAACTGTGACTCCAAAGTCAGAGAATCTATATTCAGATCTTGCTTCCAATGCATAAGGCAAGTGTGTCCTTAGACAAGTCACTTAACCTCTCCTGGCCTGAGTCGCATCATCTGTAAAGTGGACGAGCTGGCCTCTCAAGTCTCTTCCTGGTTTAGGTCCATGACATGTGACTGTTCCTTGTACGGCTCTCTCCCACCTCTGTGCTTTTGTTCATGCAGCTCTCTAACCTGAAATGGCTTCTTTATAATCCCCTTCATTGCTTTATTATCTCCACCAACTTTCCTTAGTCTTCCCCCCCCTAACGGCTGAAATTCTGCCCATTTCAAGTGCAGCCTCCTCCAGATTTCCTTCCCCTTTCCTTCCCCATCACTAATTAACCTTTCAGCACTGATGCCATTCTACAAACACTCCCTTACTTTGCAACTCCCAACATGCATTATTGTGTCTTATGGTTATTTGTGTTTGTTCTACCCCTACAAGACTGTGAGCTTGATAGAGTTGAGTGCTGTTGTTCTGTCATGTCCTACTCTTCATGACTCCCTTTGGGATTCTCTTGGCAAAGATACGGAAGTAGTTTGCTATTTTCTTCTCTAGCCAATATTACAGAAGAGGAACTGAGGCAAACAGGGTTAAGTGACTTGCCCAAATTCACCCAGCTACTAAGTCCGGTCTAAGACTGGATTTGAACTCAGATCCTCCTGACTCGAGGGCTGCCACTCCATCCACTGCTAGACCTAACTGCCCTTAGGGGTTAAGTGACTATGTTTTATTTAAATGTTGCATCTTCCTGAACACAGTGCTCTGTATGCAGTAGGAATATATTAGGTATTTGTTGAATTGAATTAGAACATTCTCCTTCCTGCCCTCATTTCTACCTCCAGAATACCTCCCAGGGCTCAACTCTGGGTCTACCTCCTCCACTAAGCTTTCCCATCTACCTTGCTTCTACCCCCTGACAAGAAGAAGTGATTTCTTTCTCCTTTCATGAGATCGCACTTTCTACCTGATCTATGCACTTACTATAATTTGTGGTACAGTATTTTGGCATTGCATCAAGTCATTTCTGTATCACTGAGCACAGAGCCTGGAACAAAGTAGGCATTTAATAAATGCTTTTGAATTGCATATGGCATAGTCCCGTTTTTAAGAAGGTTATAGTCAGGTAGGGGATACTAGCCATCCAGTGAAAATAAACAAACATTATGACTTAAATAACAAGAGAATAGTACTGGAGGTGGCAGAGTGTGATTGAATTCCAGTCAATTACTAGACACTATAATGTGTTCGACTTAACAATTGAGAATGTCGCCTGCTAGTGTCCTTCCTCACAAAGTATCTTGTAGTTTTCCACTTTGTATTTATTCTCTTTATATTTCAGGCAGTCAACACGCAATTATTAGGCTCTTACTGGGTACCAGGCACTGTTCTAAGTGCCAGGGATACAGAGAAAGGCAGGAGATAGTCCCTCATGGTTTGATGGGGGAGATATCATGCAGACAGCTACATACAGAGAAGCTATATACAAGATAAAACAGAGATAATCATTAGCAGAGGGAAGGCACTAGCTTTAAGGGGGAATCAGGAAAGGCTTTCATAGAAGGTGAGATTTTAGCTGGGATCTATAGGAAGCCACGGAAGGCAAGAATTGGAGGTGAGGAGGAAGAGCATTCCAGGCATGGGAGCAGCCAGTGACAATGCCAAGACAGCCAGGAGGCCAGTGTCTCTGGATCTTACAGTGAGTGGAGGGGAGTAAGGTGTAAGAAGACTGGAGAGGTAGGAGGGAGCCAAGCTGTGAAGGATTTTGAATACCAGACAGAGGATTTTGTTAAAGCACATACTTGTATGCATATTTACTGTGTCCCCTTATAGAATGTAAGCTACATATGTGTAGGGATTGTCCCATTTATTGTATCTCCAGCACCTAATACAGTACCAGGGCATATAATCAGCCCTTAAATGGTTGTTGATTTTGGACTGGCACACAGTATGTGTTTAATGAATACTTGGTTAACTGAATAATGAATAATACCAAAGCATAAGACACAGTCCAATGAGATAATACATGTAAAGCCCTTTGCAAGTCTAAAAGAGAGCTGGCCTTGAAGTCATGCATGGGTGGGGTTTGCATCTCTCCTCCAGAACAGATTGGCTGTGTAACCTTTGCAAGTCACTTGAATTCTCAGTTCACTTAATCCTCACAATAACACAGTACAGCAAGTAGAAAGAATATTGTTGCCTCGGCTGTGTGCTCTCACCCCAAAGGTAATAAATTAATAAATAAAAATGCAACCAACAATTTATAAATTAATAAAAGGTTATTAATAAAAAGATAGTGAATAAATCATTAAATATTATTTTCATTTTGTTTTTGTCTGAGTCTGTTTTGTTGTTATGGGCAATATAGGGAACTCATGGTGGAGGAAAAAAAGCTTCCCTTATAGTTTTGTTTTGTTTTTTTTTCCTTTTTTGGAGGGGGGAATGCAGGGCAATTTGGGTTAAGTGACTTGCCCAAGGTCACGTGACTAGTAAGCGTTAAGTGTCTGAGGCCAGATGTGAACTCAGGTTCTCCCAACTCCAGGGCCGGTGTTCTATTCACTATGCCACCTAGTCGCCCCCCCATGCAGATTAATAACTGCTCTGCAACATGTAGTCTGGGGCACTAAGAGGTTAAGTGACTTGCCCAGGATCATGCAACCAGAATGGGACAGGCAGGATTTGAACTCAGATTTTCCTGAATCTGAGACTCTTTTTCTATTTTTGTACTATTTGCTTCATCTCCATTTTAAGGATGAAGGAATTGAAGCTCAGCTGCCAAGAAGATGTGATTTGTCAAGGTCACCAAGAGAGGACGTGATGGAGCAAGGACCAGAACCCAGACCTCCAGTCTGTGTCTCTTTCTACTGCATCATTCTTAGTCTCCTCTTTGAGGAGATGTAATAATAAGGGATAACTGAGAGATCAGAATGAAAGCTCCCATTTCTGCAGCCCTTGAAAGGTAACCGAATGCTCTCTTCCCTGCTGCCCTGGGAGGCACAGAGTACAAAGCTAAATGACAGATAGCTTGGGCCCTGCACCTGCAGCCCTGTGAAGGATGAAAAGCATAGATCCTGTCATCTATGAGCTGGAAAAATTCTGCTGAAGTCACATTACTCAGCAGGAAAAACTGAAATAGACAGAGCGAATTCTAAAAAACAAACAAACAAAAACCTATTTCCAGAATAATTTCCCTTTCCATTTTGTTCTTAAAATGTGCTAGCCATGAATCCCACAAAAGAAGAAATGGGGCTGTAGTCAGAAGTCACCTTGCCTCAGTGGCTTCCAGACACATTTTCATGTTCTTGGGGGCCACACTGAGAGGGGTATCTTGGTCAAAGGAGTATCCAAGTCCAATAAATACAGTGATGTTTTCACTAAATTTTGTTGACAGCCTTTAAGGGAATTCAGTCAGGGAAGGGAGATAACTTTGGGCCCAAGACTGCCATAATCTTCCGTTTGGAAGCAGTCTATAGGATCATAGAGCAGAGACTTGAGAAACTCCCATGCTATGAGTAGAGATAGGGAATGGAGAACATAGCTCTGGATCAGAAGATCCAAATTTCAAAGCCAGCTCTGCCACTGTCTCTCCATACGACCTTAGACTAGTCACTTCTCCATAGACATCAGTTTCCTTATCTATAAAATGAAGAAGATGGATGAGAGGGTTTCTAAGGTGTCTTCCAGCTTTGAGACCCAGGAACTAATGAAAGAGATTTAGTGAATATATTTTCCAGAGCCTGCTCAGGGTTAATGACTAGACTGAGTGACTTGGTTCCCCTAAAGCTATCCTTTTATTGAGATGTACGTGCCCTTCATTTAAGGCATCCTTCAGTGCCCTAACACTTACCTAGCCTTAATCACTGAATGGGTGTTGCCTTAGACAAACTGAGACTTGGAAAAGATATTCCCTTTAAAAGGCCAAGGCCTCCCACTGAATCCAGTCATCTTGATTTGTATCTGGCCACTGGACCCAGATGGCTCCAGAGGAGAAAGTGAGGCTGGTGACTTTGCAATGTCCTGTCTCACTTAAATTCAATTCACCTGCAAGTCATGACATCTCCTTCCTGATGTCTTGGCTCTCTTTGAGAACAAAGGACAAATCACAACAACTGTCAGTGCCCCTTCATGGTGTGAAGCAGCAACCTTGGCTGTCAAAGACTATGTCAATGCTATGCTAACTCGAATAGACCCTACAAAGCCTTGAGGAGGAGACCAGTGACGGTCTGTGTCAGTTCTGCAAGCTTAGAATGCTTTTGTTCTCTCTCCTCAGGAGCACCCAAGCGACCCAATGGATTGAGCATTGACCCTGGAGTTGGGGAGACTTGAGTTCAAATTTAGCCTCAGAAACTTCCTAGGTGTGTAATCCTGGCCGAGTCATTTAACCCATTTCTGCCTCAGTTTCCTCAACTGAATAATGAGGATTATAATAGCCCCTACCTCCTAGGGCTATGGTGAGGATAAAATGAGATCATATTTATGAAGTGATTAAAAGGCTTATTTCCTTCCTTCCTCCTGCCCTGTGCCTGTTATGCTCCCTTCAAAGCCTACATGAGACCTCCGGTGATCTCCCCTCCTCCTGATAATAATAATGATGATATTTACACAGCACTCAGACTTTATTATCCACATTTTCCAGTTCAGCAAGTCAAGGCTGCTTTGAAGTGACCTGCCCCGCAGCTAGTTAGTGTCTGAGGCAGGATTCACTCTCAGGCCTTTGTGACTCTAAATCTGGTACTGTACACACTGTGCCGCCTAGTTGCCATAATTTACCCCATATTTATTCTTTTAGTTTATTTAGTATAAATGCATATTCATGTTCTCTCCCACGACAGAATATAAACTCCCTCAAGGTTTACACAAACTACTTTAAAGCTTGTCTTTGAATCTCTAGTGCCTGGCACAAAGGGGCTTAATAAACGCTGTGGATAGATTGATTACCTAGAGACCAGGGACCATCACCAGATGGCATTGCCGGCTGGTGGATTTTATCTTTTTTTTTTTGCCACCAGTACAACAATTTTTTTCTTTCTCTTTGTTTTTGTTTTGGCCAAAGAAACCATGAAGGACTGTTTGCTGAAATGTGAAGGAATTGGTACATATATCGGCAGCCTACCCCTATTAATTTGTAGAAACCTCTAATCGTTTGAAGTATTGAATCAAAAATACATGTGGATATATGTGGTATCACATGCAGTATTTCAAATAGAAGGCCTCAGATTCCAAGATAAGGAGTCTGGATTTTGACTGATCGACTATGTATGTGTATACCCTGATAGCACCTTGCTTTTCAATCTTATCTCATATTGTCCTTTTCCATGAATCCTACCCCCTGGCCAAACTTGACTACTTTCTTTGCCCCTAACACCCTCTACACTTCCCTGCTCCTGGGCCTTTAATATACACTATTCCTGGTCTCTGGAATGCCTTCCTCCTACCGCTTCATCTACTGAATTCTACCCTCCTTCTGAATGCCACCTCAATGTAAGTTTCCAAAATTCCCCTGTTGGCAATGACATTACACTGTCAGGTTTCACTCAGTATTTCAGCACCTCTCTTACATATGATATCATAATATTTTAACAACAACTAAAACAATAGGGCATGAAGGAAGATGATTCTTGGTCTGAAGCCATACTTTCTGACTCTAACAACAATTTCCATATGCCAGTTACTAGATTGACCAATGACCTTCACATGGAAGAAGTGTATTATCTCCTGAGACATACTCCGGCCATCCTTGCTTGGCAGGCCAAGGCACACTGCTGAGGTGTTTGATAAACAAAATTTTCTGGGAAGAAAAATGGTAAAGGAGAAAGGACAGATTAGGAGTCAGGAGAGACTTGGGTTCAACACCTATTTTCTATATAGTCATGTGAAAATCATTTTGCCAATCTCAGTCTTCACTTCCTCATTTTTCAGATGGGGGATGCTGCCACTTGAAATAAAAAAGTATCCATTTATATAGTACTTGGATGTTTATGAATGGCTTTTACAATTATTACCTCATTTGAGCTTTTCAACAACTCTGGGACATAGGTGCTATGATTATCTCCATTTTACAGGTAAAGACACTGGAGCTGGCGGTGGTTAAGTGACTTCTCCAAGGTCACACAGGTAGTAAGTTATCTGAAGCTGGATTTGAAAGTCAGGTCTTCTTGACTCCAGATAAAACGTTTTATCCTAGGGGTGGCTAGGTGGCACAGTGAATTGAAAGCACTGGCCTTGGAGTCAGGAGGACCTGAGTTCAAATTTGGCTTCAGACACTTAACACAAAAAAATAGCTGTGTGACCTTGGGCAAGTCACTTAACTCCAATTGCCCTACCTTACCCTCTCCAAAAAAAAAAACCAAAACATTTTATCCACCTACCTATCTGTCTCACAGGGTTGTTGTAAGGGAAATGTTTTTTTTTAACCTTGAAGTATTAAATACTTTATCATCATCATCATTACTATTAATTTCTGGATCCTGTGAAGGAATGAGATTTTATAGAATCATGGAATGGGGACTGATATTGTAGTCAGAAAACCTGGGTTTGAGTCTTGCTTCTGCTATTCGCTTACTGTGTGATACTGGCCACAGTTTTGGCTTCTAAAGGGGAGTGTGTGTGTGTGTGTGTGTGTGTGTGTGTGTGTGTGTGTGTGTGTGTGTGTGTGAGAGAGAGAGAGAGAGAGAGAGAGAGAGAGAGAGAGAGGCAGAGAGAGAGACAGAGAGACAGAGAGAGAGACAGAGAGAAGGAGAGAGAGACAGAGACAGAGAGACAGACACAGAGAGACAGAGAGACAGAGAGACAGAGAGACAGAGAGACAGAGAGAGAGGAGAAAGAGAGAGAGGGATGGGGAGACAGAGACAGAGACAGAGAGAGAGACAGAGAGAGATACAGAGACAGACAGAGACAGAGAGAGAGACAGAGACAGAGACAGAGACAGAGACAGAGACAGAGAGAGAGAGAGAGGAGAAAGAGAGAGGGATGGGGAGAGAGAGAGAAAGAGAGACAGAGAGACAGAGACAGAGACAGAGAGAGAGACACACAGAGAGAGACAGAGACAGAGAGACAGAGAGAGAGATAGAGAGAGAGAGAGACAGAGAGAGACACAGAGAGAGACACAGAGAGAGAGAGAGTTGGACTCTGTGATAACTAAGGTCTCTCCTGGGGATCCAAGTCTGCAGCTTGATAAGGGACATGGCTAAGTGAATCATGTTAATTTCAAACAGTCGGCCTGCTAAAACCAGAGGACAGTTATGAGAGTAAAGAAGCACAATCTGAATTGGTGTTTTCCTAATCAGATCTCTGCTCCTTCACTCCC
>CM053583.1:61362772-61389916 GCA_028627135.1 Pseudochirops cupreus | reverse complement strand
AGAGAGAGAGAGAGTTGGACTCTGTGATAACTAAGGTCTCTCCTGGGGATCCAAGTCTGCAGCTTGATAAGGGACATGGCTAAGTGAATCATGTTAATTTCAAACAGTCGGCCTGCTAAAACCAGAGGACAGTTATGAGAGTAAAGAAGCACAATCTGAATTGGTGTTTTCCTAATCAGATCTCTGCTCCTTCACTCCCTCACCTGCCAGTCACTTTCCTCCTTTTGTTTGATTCCGCCCCTCACCAAAGAGCCCAGGCCTGGGGAATTGGTTCATTTCTAAACTAAGGAGTTTGAACTGGATGGTTCCTAAAGTTTCTCTCAGCTTTAGTGCTATTTATTTTAATATTCTCTCTTAGTCATTTGAAACTAGGTGGCATAGTGTATAGAGCCAAGAAGACCTGAGTTTGAATCCAGCCTCAGATACAAACTCGCTGTGTGACATTGGACAAGTCACTTGAGGGGCTATTTGCCTCAGTTTCCTCATCTGCAAGATGGGAATAATAATGGTACCTACTTTCTAAGGTGGTTGTGAAAATAAAATGAGATGACAATTGTAGGACTCTTTCCAACACCTTAGTATGCATGTCAATACTATCTAACATCCCTTGAATCCTAGCCTTTTCATTCCCACTGTCATTTCCCTCTTCCAATCCCTTATTATTCTTCATTTGAACACCCCCAATGAGCCCCCCCTGCCTCTAGCTTCTTGCTCCCGGCTTCCAGATTAGTCTTCATGGTGCACAATTCTGAATATACCATACTTGTTTTTTTTAATTTAAATATATTTATTTTAATTTATGGAATAAAACAAGCGTTTCCATAACATACCACAATATGATTACACATGAAAGCACAAATCTACTATATACAATTTGCTATTCCTTTGAAATATACAACAAAGTTATCATGCAAATTTCCTTCTTCCTCTTTTCCCCTTTTTTTCTCCTGCTGCACCTCAGGGATGGCTACCATTAGCCACAAATAGGTATATATGTAAAATGATTCTATACATAGTTTTATTTATCAGTTCTTTCTCTAGATGCAGATAGCATCTTCCTTAGTATGTCCTTTATAGTTAATTTGGGTATTTAAAATAGTCAAAATGACTTATTCACTCAGTCATTTTTAAAACAATATTGCTATTACTGTATATTATATCTAATAAGGGACCATGGAAACATAGATTAAAAACTAATTGGAGATTAAACAGCCTAATCTTAAAGAATGAATGGGTTAAGGTGCACCATACTTATGTTCAAAATGCTTCCATGGCTTCCTATTCCCCGCTGGGGTGAAACCAGACTTCTTACCTGCTTTTCAAGGGCCTTTCCAACCTTATTTCATACTAATATCTTCATATACTCTACAATCAAAGTAAGCTGGACTATTTGACCTCCCCCTCCCTCACTCCTACATGGCTTGCCTTTATACCCTCTTTATTTTAGCCTTTGCTCACACCATTGCAATTGGCTAGAATGACTCCCTTCTCCCCCTTCATTCTTCAGAGTCTTCTTCAAAGGTCACCTTCACCTGGAAGCCTGCTTTGGTCCATCTATTCATGAATGATCTTTCCTTTCTCTGACATTACTTAATATTTGGCATCTGCCTTCTGCTTTATGTCACATTCTCTTATGCACTGTAGTTATTTTATTATATATAGTATTTGTATGTGTTTTGTATCCCTTCTGCTACATCTTGGAGCCATATGAGGATAGGAATCATATCTTAAGTATTGCCAAACATAGTTTCCACATGTTGTTGTTGTTCTGTTGTTATCAGTTGTGTCTGACTCTCGATGACACTGTTTGGGGTTTTCTTGGCAAAGATACTGGAGTGGGTTGCCATTTCCTTCTCCAGGTCAATTTACAGATGAGAAAACTGAGGGAAACAGAATTAAGTAATTTGCCCAGCATGACACAGATAGTAAATGTCTGAAGGCAGATTTGAACTAATGAAGATGAGTCTTACTGATTCCAAGCCCAGTCCTCTATCCCCTGGACGACTTAGCTGCCCATATAATAGGTGCCAAATGAATGATTGAATGAATTTTCTGTTCTAAATTCCCTTTTATTTCAAATATTCTGAATTGAAATGTTTCTTTTTGTTCTGAATTCTATTTTTATATGGTCATCTTTAGCTCTGATATTCTAAGCTCAATATTTTAAGGTTCTTTTCAACTCCCAATATTCTTTGATTTCTAAGATGTCTCTTGATCTTTGGGGAAATCTCCAAGGATTTTACACATGATCCTCCTATCTCTTCAATCACTCCAGTCCTCTGAAATGGGCTTCTTATCTACAATAAAATATCATCTCTGCTAGAACACTTCCAGTGACAGGGAACTCATCTTCTTCTGAGGCACATAGCTGATTTCACAACTCTATTAACACTTGGCTAAATCAGCCTCGCTGTCATTCCTGTTCATCCTTTCTAAATACGCTGCCTAGGGTCTTGCAGAGTAAGTCCAAGAATCCCCCTTGGAGATTACAACTCTTTAAATATTGGAAGATGGTAATCATATTCACCCTTAGAACTTCTCTAGGTTAATATTATACCATGCTATATTATATCATAAATCATATTATATCACATTGCATTTCACATCACATTATATTGTTATGTTATGTATCATCTATAATATACATTATACACCATTATAGTTTAGTATAATATATCATATATTTTAATTTGTTATCATATCTCATATCATATCTTTATAGAGATATATACATATGCTGTTCACTCTCATTCCTCCTTATGCTTGTCTGATGACGCCTTCCCAGGACCTTTGATGGATTATCATCCTTATCATCCTCCCTACCTGTAGGGATATCTCAAGGTTCTGTCCTGGGAAGTTTTCCCTTTTCTTTTTATGCTCACTCACTTAGTGATCTCATTAGTAATCATGGATCCAATTGTCATCACTATATAAATGATTCTCAGATCTATGTATCCAGCCCTAGACTCTCTCGTGTGATTCAATTTTGAGAAATGCCTCTTGGGCACAGTGGATGTCCACATCTCAGATTCAACACATCTAAGACCCAATTCACTATCCTCCTTCACAAACATCCCTCTTATGAACTTCCCTATTGCTATGAAGGGCCTCATCATTCTTCCAACAAGTTACTCAGTATTTTAATTTCATTCTTGTCCTTGTCTCCTTTGCTCAATGTATCCAATCAGTTGCCACATCTTGCCATTTTTATCTCTACAGCATTTTTTGCACATGCCCTCTCCTCTTTCCTAATGTGACTGCCACTCTAATTCAGGTCCTCATCACCTCTCACTTGGACTATTGCAACAGACTCCAATTTGGTCTCCCTACTTCAAGCGTCTCTCCACATTAGAGCATCTTCCACATGGCTATAATTGATTTTCCTAGACCAAAGTTGGATCATATCACTCCACCCACAAAGAAAGAAAGAAGGAAAAGAAGGAAGGAAGGAAGAAAGAAAGAAAGAAAGGAAGGAAGGAAGGAAGAAAGAAAAAGAAGGAAGGAAAGAAGGAAGGAAGGAAAGGAAAGGAAGGAATGAAGAACAACAACAACAAAAAGACCAGTGACTCCTTTTTTACCTATAGAATCAAGAATAAACTCTACTTGACTTTTAAGATTTTCCATAATCTGGTCCCAATTTACTTTTTCAGTCTTATTCCATATTGCTTCACTCCAAATAGTCCAAGATCTAGCAGCCAAATTACCCTTCCCACACTCCCTCACACATGACATTACATCTATCTCCATGATTTTCTTACTGACTTTCTCTCACGCCTGGGATGTACTCCCTCCCCACCTCTACTTCTTAGAATCCTTAGTTTGCTTCAAGCTTCAGTTCAAGGGTCATATTCTACATGAAGGTTTTCCTGATTCACTTCCCCAGCTGCTTCTGCCTTCCTCCAAGTTACTTTTAAAGCCCTTCCTAAGCAAACCTATTTCTATCTTTGGTCTCCATGTACTTTCTCACACAAGTCACTCCATCTCCTATAATGGAAAGACACCTATGTCTTAAGATACCTGTGACATTATATGTGACTTTCCCTCACTTGACTTCAGTTTTCTAATTTGCAGAAGAGAGGGTTTTGGTTTAAATAGCTTCTAAAGTTCCTTCCAAGCCTAAAATTCAAAGACTCTTTGGCTGATCCTCTGAGTGAACCTCTCACACTGGCTAATCCATAAAATGAGTATATTGGAACCTGGGGGTTGTCTTATAACTAGAAGTGGCATTTCATTGTATGAACTTGATCATAATCTTTATCAAACAAGCAAGGATCTTGGGGAGCCCCCTCAGCCTCTTTCCACAGGTCATTGAGAGGACTGAAGACTGAGTCCTATGTCAGATAACGTATCTAAGTGAGTACAGTCCATGGAATGTTCGATCCAGCTTTTATCAATCTTTGAGGTGGTCATGGTTGCTAGGTTACTTAAATGAGGTTCAGTTGAGTTCAAATTAATTTGACAAAACTGTATTAAGCATCTACTATGGACATGAACCTTGCATGTGGGCTTGGGATACAAAGTCAAGTCAAATCAAGCAGTATTTATTTTTTAAGTTCCAAGTATGTGTCAGACCTTACGGTAAGCATACGGATATAAAAACAGACAAAAACAGTCCCTGCCCATAAGGAGTAGGAGGGAAACAATATGCAAGCAATTCTGCACAAAGACTATATAAACAGAATAAATTTGAGATAAAAGCACTAACATTAAGAGAAGGTGAAATGATATCCCTGCCCTTGTGGAGCTTATAATCAATTTTGGAGATCAATTAATTAACAAATATTTCCTAATATCCTTCCTTGTGTCAGGCAGTCTGCTAAGCTTGGGAGATACAAAGGAAAAAAAATAACAATTCCTGCCCTTGAGGAACTTACACTCTATTGGATAAGATGCATGCAAACTTAACACAGGTCACGGCACATCGTAATAGGCGTTGGCATTTCTAGAAGAATGGAGCATAGTTCTGTCTGCAAGTAGAAGAGATGGCAGGAGGACCTTTGGGGTGTGTGTGTGTGTGTGTGTGTGTGTGTGTGTAAAATGAAGACAAAGAGACACAGATAGAGAGAGATGGAGACACTGAAAGACAGAGACAGATAGAAACAGGCAGATAGAGACACTAGCAGAGGGACAAAGAGAGAGATAGAAGGAACAGAGCCAGGGATCCAGGGGAAATAGAAACAAGGGCAGACAGAGACAGAAAAAAAGGAGACAGAGACAGAAAGATAGAGACACAGGAAGACGGAGATAGAGATAGACAGACACAAGGAGACAGAGAGACAGAGAGACAAAGACAGGTGAGGGATGGAGAGAAGGGAGACAAGAAGGAGAAGAGAGAGAGGGATTTTCCTGGGACATTTCTGAACCTTTAGATCTGCTGAAAAAAGTTGAATGTGTGTTCAATATCAGTCACACCTGAAGTTGTGTCAAGAGATGCATCACCTTCAGCTTATGATGAAGTTCAGCCTAAAACAGTTGAACTGCCTTGTACCAGCTGAGCTAAATTCTACTTTCCTCTCCTAAGAGTGCCAGATGGGGACATTGAGCATATATAAAACCAACACCCATTTTTTAGTACTTTAAGTACCTTTAATACCTTAAGGTTAGAAACACCCTTTCCTAACAACAATCTTATGAAGCAGAGAGTGTGTGTATAATTATCATAAAATTGTATACGATTGTAATTGTAATAGTAGGTAATAATAGAGTTTACCAAATCTATCTATCCACATGTTTAGTTCATAAGTTCAAAATAAAAATTAATTTTAAAATAGAAAGTTTAACGATTTACACACAGGGCATAAGTTTCAGAGATAGGATTAGGATCCCAACTCTTCCATAGTTTCAGGCCAACTCCCGTATAACTTTAGGGCAAAGGAGACATCAGACAAAATCCTTTAATAAATGAGAGGGAGGAGGTGCCTTTGTCCTATCCCTTGAAAGTTCAGGATGGGGTAGCACTCCCTGCAGGAAGCTTCCTCTCAGACACCTGCCAGGACTTTTTCACACCTGTGATGATCTTATTGCTAGAAGGATCCTCTTAAACACTTCCTCTTGAGAAAGCACCCCCTCCCCTTGTGTGGGAGGGGCCACTGGGGACGGTGTCCCAGTTTCCAACGAGATTGTATAACAGCTGAGGCTGATGGAGATAAGACTGCACAATGCATCCTTAGTCCCCCAGGACCAAAGAGAAAAGCAGATCCTGTTCGGCCACAATTGCGGGCACATTTGGGGGCCACTGGGGAAGAGAAATGCTTTGGGGATGCTTATCTGATTTTAATTAAATTCCTCCCAACAAAGGCTGCACTTGTTACTTTAAGTCACAGGTGTGGTCATGGCAGATTGGGACTGGCCTGTGTTGGAATGAAAATCATACTGAAAGTAGCCATTATTTTATCAAGTCGTCTATCCATTATCATTTTTATTATTACTGGACACCAGAGGGTAGAAGACCTGGGTCTCTGGACTCCCAGGTTAACTCAAGTTCTTAAGTGGTAAATGATTTGCTTGATGTCAATGAAAATAGGAATGGGTCCCCCCCTCCCCCTTTCATTGCTCTTCCCTTCTCTTCCAGGTGATTTTGCCTTTGGCTTCTGGCCTGGTTGTGTCCTTTGATAACAGTCCAAATTGAATTTCTCTCTCAGCAGGAATCTCTCACTGAATCCTTGAAAGCCTCCTTTAGGGAAGACCATATGTACTTTGTGCTCTGAGATCAAAGAGAAGGTGGGATTTGAGGACAGGAGCCCTTTGAGTCACCTTTCCTCCCAATTGTCGGGCCCATTAGCTCCTCCTTCCCTCCCATCCAGGGTCCCAACTCAGGAAAGTGGAACTATTTATTGTTCAGTAATTTCAGTTGTGTCTGACTCATGATCCCATTTGGGTTTTACTGACAAAGGTACTGGAGTGGTTTGCCATATCCTTCTTCAGCTCATTTTACAGGTGAGGAAACTAAAGCAAACAGTGACTTGCCCAGGGTCACAAAGTTAATAAGTATCTGAGGTCAGATTTGAACTCAGGAAGATGAGTCTTCCTGATTCCAGACCTGCACTGTGCTACCTAGCTGTCTAAAAGGGCATCTAGCTCCTTCAGGAGGTCATGAACTCTTCATCATCAAACAGAGTACAGATGGTCACTTGTTGGAAGAAATTCCAAAGAGGATTTTCTCCCAAGTATGGATTAGACCATATAATTTCTGAATCCCTTCCATACTTGCAAGAGATAATGATTTTTTGAGGCCCACAGGGCTAAACCCCAGCTATAGCTGAACTCACTAAGCTGGATGAGTGAAGTGACTAAACCCAAAGTCATAGAACTACTGAGTTAATGTCTACATGCCCATGACTTCCACCTACTAACTCTAATTCTGCTATCTGAACTAAATGGAGTAAGAACATTTCCCCCTAAAAATTCACACAGTAATAACCAAGTAGATGAAAAATGCCTGTTGTCCAGATTGTGCAGCTGAATGAACAACCTATAGAGCCCACCCATCAGTACATATTCTATCACCTCTCTCTCTCTCTCTCTCTCTCTCTCTCTCTCTCTCTCTCTCTCTCTCTCTCTCTTTCTCTCTCTCTCTTTCTCCTTTTCCTTAGATTATCTTGCCCAGTGATCAGGGCCCATGAATGAACAGGAGAGGTGTGTGCTAGTTTGCCTTTAGAAAACTGCAAAGTTCTCTTAATGATCTCAAATTTCCCTCTGAAACAAAGGCCTCTCTGAAGCAGTATTGTTAATTCTAATGGTCTACTGATGATACTCCATGGAGTCAAGTATTGGAACATTACAGTTACCAAATAACTGAAGTTGAGTTTCAGCCAAGAAGAATAGAGAGATTCATGGGTGGATGTGAGTAGATTGTAAAACATTGCAAACAAGGTTCTACATATATAAAGGGTGTCCTTCAAGAAATGTGTGTGCATAAAGGAAGATGGGGTGATGATGTATCAGGAGCAAGGGAGGATCAGCAAATGTACTTCTTTGGCCTCCTCAAGATGTCAAGAGAAAACAAGGAAAGCCCCAGAATTCTTGGTGAACCCTTTATGGCAAACTTCTGAGTGGACATGGGCAAGAACTGTACAGGTTAAGTAGGAATGAAAAGGGTTCTAAGATTCATCATTGGAAACTGTTCCCACATTGATGATATCCCAGCGCTATTGAGCTATCAAAGGCTGTCATTAAGGAACTGTGATTTGTTCTTTGTAGATCTTCCCCTCATCACTCTAGACCCCAACCCTTATGATTGAATGGATGGATGGATGGATGGATCAATGAAACATTTATTAATCATTTTACAAAGTGATTTACATATATATGTGTGCATATATATATATGTATATACATACATACACACACATATACACACACACATACATGAATTTAATCCTCTAGAACAGTGGTTCTCAACCTTCCTAATGCCATGACCCTTTAATACAGTTCCTCATGTTGTGGTGACCCCTAACCATAAAATTATTTTCTTTACTACTTCATAACTGTAATTTTGCTACTTTTATGAATAGTAATGTAAACATCTGATACTCAGGATGTATTTTCATTGTTACAAATTGAGCATAACCCACAGGTTGAGAACCACTGCTCTAGAATGTCTTTCTAATGTCTCATTCAATATACACAGTTCTTGGGAAGGAACATCTTTCTTTTCTGCTTACAATTTGTGATAGTGAGAGGAATTGGGGTTGCCTATGATTTTACTGATATGAAGCCCTCCCTCTTGAGGAAACTGTCTCTAACAAGGCAGGTTAACACCTTCTCAGCAATATAGAGCTAAGTGACTTGGCACGAACAGCCAATATATGTTAGAGGCGAGACCTGAACCCAGGTCTTGCTGGCTGATTCTCTATCCATTACACAATCCTGCCTTTCCATTCAGGATCAATTTCCATTTGGGTTAAATCTCAGAGTCTCCAACGTTTGATCGTTTTCTCAAATAAGAGATAGTCTCTATAGGGAGTCACATTATTAGCCTCGTAAAACAAATAATGGCAGTATTTTAAATATTAGGAAACTGAGATTCAGCAGTTAAGTCCCAAGGTCATGTAACTAGTAACAGACCTGGTACTGGAACAAAGATTTTCTGATTCCAAGGCCACTGGCAGCTTCAGCTATTTGAAGACATAGATCATGTCCACTTCACCTTCTTATATCCAACCTAAACACTCCCAGTTCCTTCAACCAATCCTTGAATAGCATTGCCTCCAGTCCTTGGGTTACTTTGCTTGCTTTCATATAGTCATGTTTCAGTTTGTCAATGTGCTCCTAAAATGTGGTACCCAGAACTAAACATAATACTTGAGATCATGGAGATAATATGTATATAAGTATTTTGCAAAGTTTAAAGTGGTCTGTGAATGTTAGCTACAGTAATTAATTAATTAAGGCAAAAGATCTAAAGTATCATGTCCTTCATTATGGATACTGTCTCTTTACAAATACAGCCTAAGAAGGTAATATTTTGATTTTTGCAACTATGTAGCAATATCAACTCATTTTGAACTTGGAGTTCACTAGGACCCTTGAGTCCTTTTTCTTTTTCCTTTTTACTCAGGAACTGCCCTTTGGTTGTATCTCTCAATTATTTTCTTATACAATTGATTATTTGAACTCAAGTATAGAACTCTTACGTTCAAGTTCATCTTTTTAGGTGAGGTCTTTTATTTTAGCCTGTCAAGTTATTTTTGGATCTGGATTCTCTTATCCAATGTCTTAACTAGCTTGTTAATTAGGGTCAGCTATGTGGGGCAGTGCATTCAACATATTTTATTGTTGACATAATATACATCACATATTATTATATATGTAATATATATTATTATAATACATATTATCATATATTAAATATTATATATAATATATATTATATATAATTACATAATACATAATTATATATCATATATCATATATTATATCATATAATAATGTTTAGGGGACAGCTAGGTAGCCCAGCAGATAGAGCACTGGGCCTGGAATCAGAAAAACCTGAGCTCAAATCAGACCACAGACACTAGCTGGGTGACCCTGAGCAAGTCACTTAACCTCCATTTGCCTTAGTTTCCTCATCTGTACAATGGGGATAATAATAACACCTATCTTCCAGGGCTATTGTGCAGATCAAAAGAGATAGTAATTGTAAAGTGCTTAGCACAATGCCTAGCATGTAGTGCTATATAAATGTTAGTTATCAAAACAAAACAAAAGCCTTTCCCTACCAGCTGTGTTCTCTCTATATTTGATAACTCAGCTATGGAGGAGACAATGTGGACTTAGTAGAAAGTTACCTCTACCCTGGTTAACACTGATCAGCCACCACTCTTTGGTAACTAAATTGTTCCTTCTGAATGCCAGACTTGATTCCCTCCCCTCCCCCAACTTACTGCCTGACCTTTACCATCTCTTTTTTTTTTCCTCTAGGTCTCAGTTTCCTTATTTGTAAAAATCAGGGCACTGGACTAGATGATCTTGCCTGCCCTTTAAGTCCACATAGGAAATATCCTTGGGAAAGAGCATCCCTCTCTCCTCTTCATCCAACTTGCAGACAGTTTGATGAATCAGAGTTTCTAACTTTTTGTCCTTTTCCTAGACAAGAGCCAGGCTCCATGGTGGGTAACACTGTTAGATCATTCACCATTCAAAGAGCCTTGAAGATCAAATAGCCTGCAAACAGCCAGAGGAAAGCCAAAGCAGCCCTTTGAGAAGGGCTGGTGCTCTTGTTCTCTGCTCAATGCCAGCAACACAGTGGGCACCTTTGGTTGGTATTCAGTCATTTTTTCAGTCATGACCTGATTTGTTATTTTTTTTTCTTTGCAAAAGTACTGGAGTGGTTTGCCATTTTCTTCTCTAGCTCATTTTATAGATGGGGAAACTGAGGAAAACAGTTAAGTGACTTGCCCAGGATCACACAACTAGTAAGTATCTGAGGCCAGATTTGAACTCAGGAAGATGAGTCTTTCTGACTGCACACCTGGCTCTCTATCCACTGTGCCAGCCAGCTTTCACAATCCCAAAGGAAGCCTTATTTACCTGCTCTCTGACCCTTAGCTGCCAAGTCCAACTTAAAGGGAAGAATTAAGACGCCTTTCCTCTTCCTTCTGCTTATCAGTATGCTCCCCACCTTTTTACATTTTGACCCAAAATTGTTTCGAATTTAATTTGCATGTAATTTATATTAAACTATCTGTTCATGTATTGTATCCTTCCCACAAAATGTTATCTCCTTGAGAGCTGGGACTGTTTTATTTTTGTCTTTGTATGCCTAGGACCTAGTGCAGTGTCTAGTACACAACTGGCACTTAATAAATGCTTACTGAACTGAGGCTTAGGGTTATATGGTTATTAGTAAGAGCTGGTCCAGTATCCAGGTCTCCTAGTTCCAAGATCTGATCTCTCTTTTGTCTGGGGAGTTCATCAGATAACAGAAAAAAACAATCCCATTATTCCTGTTGTTCCTCCCATGACCTAGTTTCTAGGCTCCTCAGAGGTCTCACTCCTCTGGAACCACTCTATTTGATGAATTTTCCTTCTAAAACCTGACTCCTAGAAATAAAAACAGTACCCCAAAGCAACTGAGAAGAGCAGAGAGTGTATTAGGCTCGGAGCCAGAGAGACACAGGTTCCACCCGTAATTCTCAAATACTGGCCATTTGACCTCTCTAGGCCTTCGTTTTCCTCATCTATGAAATGGGGACAATAATTCTTACATTTGCTACCTTTCTGAGTTGCTGAGGAAAGCTTTTTTGCAAACCTTTACAGAATGTCAGGTATGATGGAAAGAAATCCTTGTTTTTACAAATAGGCTGCAGATGGAATGGAGAGAGTTCATCTCCTTCTAGGCTTCTGAAAGAGATGAATATCTTAGGCACAAAAGATCAACACACTGCTTGGCTAAAGAATTGGGAGACAAGCTGGCTTGTGCACAATGAAACCAGTAACAGACCCCAGAAGGGGAATCTAGTAACAGAATCTTTTTTCTTTTTTTGCTCCCGTTGTCCCCAAATAAAATGCCTCAGAGCATTTTCATCTTTTATAAAGCATGTGCCTCTGGCCCACCGCCTTCCAGGAAGGCCCTCTTGGCTGCAGTCACTGAAGAACTTAGGCCTCCACTGATGATTGCCCTGAGAGTGACAAGGGCTAGGCACAGTGAGGCCATGGCTTCATACCACTTATTGCCAAATCAGGCTTCCATTAAAATCAGAGCCATGGCATAATAATGTAATAGAACTGGGGCAGCTAGGTGCTACAGTGGATAGAGCACCAGCCCTGGAATCAGGAGGATCTGAATTCAACTGTGACCTCAGACACTTACCAGCTATGTGACCCTGGGCAAGTCACTTAACCCTGATTGCTTCCCCAAAGAAAATAATCTACCAGAGCTGTAATGAGGAATTTTGGCCCCCAGGTAAAGCAGCCCAGAATGAGCCCTGGACAAGTGGAAGGAAAGGCACAGAGACTTTGACACACCAGATCAAAGTAATTTCTGGGAAGCCTGCTTAGGGTGAGGAGATCCCTCTAGGGTGTTGGATGGAAGGTATTGCCAACACCCTCTGAATTTGGTAGCCTGAGAATAAGTCCTCAATGATTTCTAACCCTGTCTCCAGCTAAGGTAATCATAGCAGTTCATAGTTCTACAGTGTTTTAAGGCTTCCAAAGACAGTATCAAGTTTATTATCCCTATTTTATAGATGTGGAAACTGAGACCTGGAAAAATGAAGGGATTTGCAAGGATCACACAGTTAATGAGTATTGGAGCTGAATGTTCAGGCCCACAACAACAGGGTAGCAGAGTCAGCAGCAGGAGGAAGCAGCATTCTTCTGGGTCTATGGAACACTGGTATCTGAAGGGTTTGAGATAAACAGGTGAGAAGATTAGCCAGTGAATATCTATCTTCCAGGGAGATGAAACAAATCATAAAACCTTCAGAGGCTCCCTGGAAGCTGAAGTGTTTTCATTCCAGGGGAATAGATGCTTGCTTTCCCTGGGGGATGCTGAACCCCACGTGTGGCCGTTTGGGGCCCATCTGATGCTGCTGATGCCCCACATACCCCGATTAAAGCCCAAGCCTCGTATTATACAAATACAGGTCTATACTATGATACTCTGTGCAGCATAGCTCTCTCAAAACTTTTGTTTGTTATTATGAGTCAAGAAATAGGATTTTTATGGTTTTGTTTAACAATAATTAGAAATATTGTGAAACATCATTCACTTCAAGTCTGTGCAATTTGTGATAATTTGGGGCCAGGTCTGAGTTTTCAAATGACTTTCTTAATCAATTCCTTCCTTCTATTCTCTTCTCCTTCTAATTTCTAGAAGGATTCATTTTTCCTAATGCACAGTTCAGATCATGTCCCTTGCCTTGTGCTCATCTCTTCGCTCCTCAAAGGAGTCTTGGAAAGAGAAACGGATATGGGGCCAATTTCCTGAATCATTCACTAGAAGACATCTCTTCTCTGTCTGGTCCAAAGAGGTGAGGGTTTCTGCTTAATACCAGAAGCCGGGTTTCTCAAAAGAAGCTTTTAAAAGTGATCATGAACATTAGAAGGAGACTAGCTGCCACTTTCATGATACCTTAAAGTTTACAGAGTACTTCCTTTAAAACATTCCCTATGGGAGGCTGAGGGGAACAGTGTAAGGAATATTGTTCCTATTTTACAGATTAGGAAACTGGGGTTTAACTGACTTGTCCAAGATAACAGATCAAACTAGTGAGAGAGTTGGGGCTAGAATCCAGGCTCCTGGCTCCAGGCAGGGCTCTATTCACTCTATTATGAGGATCTATCCACGGTACACGGATATTTATAGATCTATTTATGGAAACAGATGTAAATGGATTCTAAGCAAGAATTTCCTTAATCAGGCATTGATATGCAGCAGGAATTATCATGGTCTGGCAGTGACAAACTTTGGGTCCTAGTCAGTGTATTGGAGCAAGCTTGAACTAGTTAACAAAGAACCAATTGTTAAATTTTCAGTGTGAGCATTTGCACTTCAGAAATCTACAAATCAGGGCTCAATTTATTATTTTGTTTAGATTTAACTAATTGAAGGAGAAAATGTCAATAATGCTGATTCAATTTAAAAGTATGTCATACATGTCCCCTTGCCCCTTCCTCCTGGAGAGCTGGTTGTTAAACATTTCCCAGCACAACTTTGGTTCTATTCCTAGATGAAAAATCATATTATCCAACAGGCATAAGAGTGTATGAAAATGAGAGTGCCTAGCCACATCACTTTCTACATTATTAAAATTACATGATAAATCATAGTGATTAGAATGTTGGCCTTGGTGTCAGGAAGGCATAGGCTCAAATACTCACTACCTGTGTGACCCTGGCCAAGTTTGCCTCAAATAACCTCCTAGGGCTTAACCTGCTAAACCACAGGAGGTTTGGGATTTGTGTTAGTGGAAGGAATTTCCACACCAGGAGTTCACCACACTGGTAATGTCACAAGCGCTTAGAGTAATTCACATACAATAAAATTGTAACAAAGATCTCTTCCTGAGCATAAGTACATTCACACACACACGCACACACACACACACACACACACACACACACACACACACACAAAATCAGTGCCTGGAGCAAGCTAGGTACGTATATTATTATATAATTTAAACTTAAAATTGCATTAGGACTTTTGGGACACTCTGTAGAATGAATTCTTTGATTGAATATATATGTGTGGGCATTCAACATATATCAAGGATAAACACTCTGTATACATAGACACACTTACAAATATCCATCCATCAAAGGGTCAAGAAGAGAGTACTGGATTTAGAGTCAGAGGCCCTGAGTTCAAATTCTGACTCTGCCACTTTCTAGCTGAGTGACCTAGGCAAGTCATTTACCTCTATGGACCACTTCAATCTCATATATAAAATGAGGGAGTTGGGCTAGGTATAATCTGAGGCTCCTTCTAGCTCTAAAGCTATAATACAATGGGAAAAATGTATGTGGGGACTATCCAGGTCTTAAGTTGGCTTTGCCTATCTGGTGACTTAGATCAAGTACAATCATGGAATCAATCATCAAATGTTGTAGTGCAGATGGAACTTGGAGGTTGCCTAGCTCCCACCTCCTTAATTTTTATAGATAAGGAAATAGAGACTCAGAGAGGGGAGTGATTTGTCCAAGATGACACAGTGAGGGAGCAGAAGAGTGAGGAACAGAAGCCAATACTCCTGGCTCCCAACCCAGTACTTTACCCAGTTTGCTCTCCAGACCTCAGTTTCCTCATCTGTAAAATGGGAACAATAACCCTTGTCTTGCCTTCCTCACAGTATTATGTGAGGAATACTCAAACAAAAGAGTAGATGTGAAGGGATTTTGAAAAGGAGCCCTATCCATATGAATTGAACAAACCTGTTTAAGACGCCATTTTCCAAATCCCAAAAACATTCAGCAGAGAAACATTGGACTTAATGTGTTTCACATTAGTAGGAAACAACCTCCATCTATTCCTATACATGACATGGTACAAAGAATCACAAACCCTTGGATTACAATTTAGGTCAAAGATCCCTTTTGCCCAAACAATAGCAGACATCACCAGTTACCTTGAATAACAACTTATTCCATTTGCATAGCATATATTACAATTTATTAATTCAATTAAATGATTCAAGAAATATTTAGCAAGCACCTACTATGTGCCAGGCATTGTGCTGGGCACAATTAGGACAAATATTCTTAGCCTCATTTTACAAATGAGAAAATTGGCTCATGGAATGACTCAGTGATCCACCCTTGGTTACTTATTTAGCACAAGGAATAGAACCACAGCTTTATAGTTGAAAAGGGCTCTGGGGATCATTGAGTCTAACGTTCTCATTTTAGAGTTGAAGAAACAGGCACATGAGAAGACAAATGGCCTGGAGTGTGCCTGGAGTCACACAGATTGTACATGTCTGAGGCAGGATTTGAATTCAGGTCCTCTGGACTGCAAATTCGATGCTTTTGGCACTGTGTCACTTAGCTGGTAGAGCTAAGATTCTAACTGAGGTTTTCAGAAACTGCATTTGGTCTGTTTGATTTCATTGACCCCAGAGGCTCGTGGGAGATTGTGGAATACAGAGTGGGAACTGTTTAGATTCCAGCCAATGTCTGAAAACAATTCAGGTGATAATAATCCTGGCCATAAAGATAATAGTTCTTGTACCTCATTTATGGGACCTGGAGGTATTTACTGATTAGCAATTAAGCAAGCCTCATCCTTTTACTGAACCATGGAAAGTTAAATCGACTGCTGGTTCTCCCATGCCACTTTGGGAGCTGCTCAGCACATAGGTCTGGAATACGGGGGTAAGTGAGGTTCCTGAGAACCAGTTATCATATTGTGAGCATTTACATTTTGGAAATAGGTAAATGGTACAGATAGAGACCTGATTTATTGTTTTGTAATCATTTAGGCTTAAGAAAGTGGTGGACAAAAATGTAAATAAATATGTCCTGCTCTTCGGAAAGCCAACAGGTTGTTAAACATTTACTAGCACAATAGTACAGAGAATATGGGATTTAAAAGACGGAAGGAACCTTAGAACAAAGGTACCCAATGTTTGAAGGCATCCAGTGTTTGAACATAGTGTTAGAGCTGGAAGGAAATTGCCAGTTAGAGGAGAAAGTGGAGGATGGGTCCAAGGTCATGTATCAGTGGTCAGGTCAGGACATGAATTCTTATCTACTGAAATCCAGGCCAATGTTCTTTTGATTACATAGGACCCCCTCCCTCCTGTCTCCTTAAAGTCAAGTGCAGGAAAAAATGTCAATAGGTTAGTAAGACTTTAATAGAAATAAGTATAGTACAAATTAGATTATTAAGTGCATTAAAGAAGAATAAAGTGACACAAGATCAGAGAGGGAAGAAATCACTTCCAGCTGGGGGAATGAAGGACGCCTTCAGGGAGGCAAGCAGGGTATAGTGAAAAATGGGTTGAATTTGGAGTCAGAGGTTCTGACTCCTGTGTGTCACACACTCCCACCTGTGTGACTCTGGGCAAGTCACTTAACATCTCTTTCCCTCATTTTCCTCATCTGTAAAAGGAAGGGATCAGACAAGATGGCGTATGTGCCTCAATTTCCCTACCTGTAAAATGAAGAGATTGGCTGAGATGATCTTCCAGATCCAAATCTATGATCCCCACAATCCTTACAACAATCAGAGTGACAAGTAATGCAAAGTTGGACACCACCATTTTTACAGATTAGGGAAGTTTTGCTCTAAAAAGTGAGGTGATCTGCCTAAGGATACTTGGCAGGAATTTAAATGTCCGTTTTGCAGATGAAGAAACTGATGACCAGAGAGATCTGGTAACTTGGCTAGGGTCACACTGTAAGTTGGTGGCAGAACCCAAGTCTCAATTTCAGTCCATCATAGTCCACTATGCTAACACTAGAAGCCTCAGTTTCCCCCTCTGTAAAATGAGAGCGTTAGATTGGATAACTCCCTCAGTCACTTCCAGTTCTAACATTCTATATACTGTTTTGGAAAACAGAGGATGATAAACAGACACATAATATTTCAACGTTAACAGCTGACATTTTTATAGCACTTTGAGGTTTGCGATGTGCTAACCTCACAGTAACCCTGGCAGAGTTAGAAGGTACCCTGAGAACATAGAAAATAGAACAAGGAGGTGTTTGTGGTAGAAGGGGGAAGATAAGTAGGGCAGATATAATTATTTCTATTTTACTGAGAAGGAAACAAGCACAGAGAAAGGAAGTGACTAGTCTAGAGTCACCTAGCAAAAAAGGGTCAGAGCCAAGGTCCAAACTCCATCTCTGGGCTCCATACCAAAAAATCCCAGAGATTTATTTGAAAACCAGAGGATGAAGTACATAGACAGCAATATCTAAGTGCCTGAGACCTTTCAAAGAGAGCTTCACACAAGTTCACAATGTGATTGTTCCCTGATTCAGATGATGGCTACCAAGGAAGAAATCTGCTTTCTCACAAGCTAAGTCTGTAATCCAATTACCACAGTTTAATAAGGCTGGGTAACAAGGACATTCCAGAAGGTTTTCTGGAGAGTTTTGGGGGTTGAGTTTTTTTCAGTTGCCAATATGATGTTTTTCACCCTTAATTTGGAGCTGTATTAATCACAGGAAAATAAGGATCCTGTATCCAAAGTGCCCATCTCTTTGTTCTGTCCTGGTTTGATTGCAGGCAGATGAAAATGCGGGCTTTGAAAGGGAAGCAGTGGCCAGAGGCCCAGCGCCCGCTCCTTGCCTGTAAACAGCCCCGCCACAGGGCCCTGGGAACATTTAGAGCGGTTTATCAATGATCAAAGCCCAGGAGGTGCTGTCTAGACAGGCTAGGTGTGGACTACGACTGGCTTTCATTAGGGGTCCTCCCTGCTGCTGCCATTGTCTCCAGCTCTGCTCTTCTTCACCCGGGCCAATGTGTGATTGATTTTCCCGGTGCTCCTGCTCTGCCCCAGAGCTGTGGTAACTAGGAGAGAGCAGACAGGACCGAGCTTGTCCCCTGCCCAGGGCTGCCAGCTGAAATGACACTCCAAGAAGTCCCCAGGAGGCCTCAGAAACAAAGGCCCTGCCTGCTCCCACAGTGACTTGTAGCCAGAGAGCTGGGGAAATAGCATTTTATATAATCCTAGGATATCTGAGCTGGAAGGGCCTTTAGAATATGGAACTTGGAATGGTAGAGCTAGGCATGGTCTTAGAACACAGACTGTTAGAACTATTAAGGTCCTTAGAATATAGAGTCTAGAAGGGCCCTAAGAACATAGAGCAGTGGTTCTCAACCTGTGGGTTATGTTCAATTTGTGACAATGAAAATACATCCTGCATATCAGATATTTACATTATGATTCATAACAGTAGCAAAATTACAGTTATGAAGTAGCAACGAAAATAATTTTATGGTTGGGGATCACCACAACATGAGGAACTGTATTAAAGGGATCACCACAACATGAGGAACTGTATTAAACTGGCATTAGGAACGTTGAGAACCACTGACATAGGGCATTAAATAGCTTAGCTTGAAGGCATCTTGCAGAAGAGAACCAAGAATGTTTGAACTAGAAAGACCCTTATAACATAGAAAGTAGATTGCTAGAGGCTAGAAGAGACTTTAGAACATAAAACAAAGAATGGTAGGGCTAGAAAGACCTTTAGAATATAAATGGTAGAATGTTATAATTTCAAGGATCTTAGAACATAGAGGACAGAACATTCTAGGTGGAGAGGCCCTTAAAATATAAAACATTGAACTTTAGAGGCTAGAACTGATCCGAGAACTAGAACATCTAGACCCGAATGTTGAGAATAAAATGGCAGAGCTCGAGGTGCTCTAAAAGCATAGAATATTAAATGAGAAGGGTCCTTAGGATATGGAACATGGAATGCTAGAACCAGAACCAGACCTTGGACAATATGAGTTGGAAAGTACCTTAGGATGTAGCACCTTCCAAGATCTCTTCGGCTTGATTTAATTTGCCTCTTTTCATATACTCTGCTTGGAAAACTGTTCGGTATTCCTCAACCTTGCCTTCCCCTGTTCCACTTGCACACAGGTTTGGAACCCTCGCCTCCTCGTCTAGCCTCATTTCAACCCTTTGTTTCCTTTAGAATCCACATTCACAAGGGATCTCCTCCCTCCTTATGTCTATTATAGCATTTTATTTGCCTCTGTCTTGTGCATGTATCATATTCTAACCTGTGTCCCACTTATTTTTGAGTGTCAAATCCTTCCATTAGATTGAAACCTTCCTTGAGAGAAGAAATGTGTTGTTTTTAATCTTTGTAACCCTGATGTCTTGGGCACAGTAGGTGCTTACTTGTTGAACTGAATAATTAGTTCAGAGAATGGAGCATAGATTTATTGCTGGAAAGGACCTTGGAGATCATGTAATCGCTCTTTTTACAGATGAAGAAACTGAGGCAATGGGAAATTAGATGATTTGTCTGGGATCAGGTTGTTGTTTAGTAGTTTTCAGTCATATTTAATTATTTGTGACCCCTTTTGAAGTTTTCTTGGCAAAGATAATGGAGTGGTTTGTCATTTCCTCCTCATTTTACAAATGAGGAAATGGAGGCAAATAGGGTTAGGTGACTTGCCCAGGGTCACACCGGTAGTAAGTATCTGAGGATAGATTTGAACTGAGGAAGATGAGTCTTCTTGACTCCAGGCCTGATATCATCTAGCTACCTAGTAACCAGCAGAACTGGGAATTAAACCCAGGTCATCTGACTCCAAAGCTGATACTCTTTCCACTGCACCATCCTACCTCTCAAGTTGGAGAACATTCAGAGCGGGGTGACAAGGACAGAAGATGGTCTTGAGGTCATGCTAAATGAGTAGCTGCTAAAGGCACTGGGGGTACTTAACCTGGAGAAATAAAGATGGGGAGTGACGGAAGCTATCTTGGGGTATCTGAAGGACTGGCCTGTGGAAGTCAGATTAGACAGCTGCTTGGACCACCTTTTCGAGATCCTCTTTGTAGAGGCTTCTCATTCAGCTATAAGATGGATCAGATGAACTGTGAGTTCCCTTCCAACTCCTTCAGAGCACAGACTATCTTTCACCTTTCTTTGGATTCTTAGCAATTAGCAGGATGGTTAGTACTTAGTAGGTGCTTAATAAATCCCCATTGACTGATGGAGATTGTGTGATTCTGCTATTCTATTAGTTGAATTCTAAAACGTCAGATCTGAAAGCAACAATAGAACACAGAACATCAGAGCCAGAAGAAGCTTTTGATGACAATAAATGTGACTGGCACATTTTCAAGGTAGGGAAACTGAGAGTCCAAGAGATGGGGTGCTTTGCCCCTGGTCACACGATAAGTTAATGGCCAAACCTCAGGCTAGGTCCTCTATGGTATAAAGCTTCATTCTCTAGTTTCAATCGGAAATTCGTTAAATCCCATTAACTTCCCATTCTTGGACTCAGTTTTATCTTTTGTTAAATGGAATAAATGGAATCCCTTCAACTATAAAGATTCTAATGTCCATTTCACAGCTTTCAACCAAAAATAATAGAAGAACATTTGATTTACAGTGGCAGCTTCACTGTCTGTAATGAAAAAACCTGCAGAAATGACCAAAGATAGCTCCCATCCAAGAGTAGGCTAACATCCAACCCTGCCATGAATGCCATATTAGTATTCAGTGAAAAACCAGCATATGAGAGGTGAAGGGACGTGAGGGGGCAGTTCATGATTGTACCCAGACTGACCGAACTTGGGAATTAAAGGTATAAAACCTCAAGGGTCTGGGCGTTGCTAATATTTTACCAATGTCACACAGTAAAGGCTAGTAGGGATGTGACACATCTCCTGGTCATTGCCGGGTGTGAACCACAGCACCATCAGTACCAGTCATTTTGGGGATTGCAGAATCATGAAGCTTTGCAAGCTTGGCTACTGGAGATGACATTTCACACTTGAGGGGAAATGGGCCACAGGATGGGAGCGCTAAAAGGAATTTTAAAACTCATCTATGCGTCTAGTTCCTTCATTGGGTAGGAGAGGAAGCAATGTTTCCAAGGTCACACAGTGAGTCAGTGGCCAAGCAGGGATTGACACCCAAGCCTCCTGACTACCGGGCCAGACTTTTCCCCCACGCCCCCTACCTACTCCCCAGGCTCTATAATAGAGGAACTATTTACCAGTCATGACCACGACCATACTAGTATCGACTCTCCTCCTGGAGATCCCCTGAACTGATTGTAATAAACACTAACTAGAATTTCCCAGCTGTGGCCCTAATCCCAGTGAGCATGGACACCTGGCTACATACAACAGCAGAATTCATGGTATCTCCACAGTTCTTGGCCTTGATAGAGCTATTTTAGGCATGGAGGTGAATGAGCAAAGAGTGAACAACACAGGTAAATTCAGAAAGCTAGCCTGAAGGAGCATCAGTCTAGAGGCAAAAGTTCTGATTTTGGTACTGATGAGCTGTGTGATCCTAAGAGAGTCACACAATGTTTTCCAATCTCAATTTCCCCATCTTTTAAGTGAGAATAATAATATTCATACACCTTCCTTCATAATATCATTGTTGAAGAGCTGGGGTAAGCATAGGGACTTGGGCGCAAATTGGTAAGGGCCATTGTATAGACAAGGAGATACAAATGCGATCTCCAGCCCCTTTTAGAGACCATTTTGCAGACAAGGGAGCTGAGGTCCAAGAAGACTGAATGATTTGTTGTTTTTTTTTCCTTTTTGGAGTTCAGTTTCCCAGCCTCAGGCTAAATTGTAAGCATCTGAAGGATTAATCCCTGGTAATCCACAACGGTGGCCCTATAGATGCTAACTTTAGAGAACTTTAGAGACTCTTTCATGCCTTTGGGCACCAGGCCTGTCAGCTGCCTAGTTTGCGCACCTGGGCTGAGCCAATCAGGGTAGTATGCATGGTGGCTATATAAATGAGGGCTCTCTGAACTGAGCCAAACTGTGTGTATAAGCCGGAAGATTGCTATCGCCTTGGGGCTCACTCATTGGAAGGATACTTCATTTGAGAACTCTTGATGTCCTGGAAGAAGACTCAGGGTAGCCAGAGAAAAAGAGCAAGAAGAAGAAAACGAGCATTGAGCATTGATCATCAAGCATTGAGAAGGCCAGCAGTAGCATCACCAGGAGAGGCTCTATGAAGGAGCCTCCCAGTTGTGAAAGTGAATTGACCTGAAGGGCAGGGACCTGCCCAGGGGAAGTAGGTTTAGTTTAAGCCCCTTTTAAGAGCAGTTATCTAGGAGCCTGGGGGCTTTGAAAATGAATTGAATAGAGTGTTCAGTATACCTGGAGACAAGACCCTTAAAATTACTTATAGCAGCAGTCCTCAGGTTTGCTAGGAAACCCCAAACCTAGGAAACCCCAAAAGGGGTCACGCAAAGTTGGACATGACTGAAAATGATTGAACAACTTTAAACCAGCTCAATCAGGTTAGACTTCTGGTGACTGATGTAGATCTTGAAGGAAGAGAATTTCTGAAGCCAGAGAAGGGATCATGTTCCAGGGATGGGGGACAGCTTGAGCAAATATTCAGAAGTGGAAAAAGACAGAATAAGATGGCAGGAGTCAATCAATCTATAAGCATTTCTCAGTCTCCTCTCTTTGTCAGACATTGGGGATAAGAATACACAACTGAGACAGTTCCTGCCCTCAGGGAGCTTACATTCTACTAGAGGAATAAAATATACCAACAGCTGGGTAAATTACAGAATATATACAAAATAATGCACAGAGTTTGGCGCAGGGGGAGTTATTAATTGGTAGAATCAGAAAAAGCCTCTTGGAGGAGGGTTTAATTGACCTGAAATGGGAAGGAAGCTAGGAGTTCCAAGAAGCGGGGGCGGAGAGGAGAACTCTTTGCTATTGTCTTAGCATAATGCCTGACATAGGAAGTAGTTATTAAATGCTTATTGATAATTGATTGAGAGCATTCCAATATTGGGAAACAGCTTGAACAAAGGCACAGAGATGGAAGTTGGAATGTTGTATGGAGGAACTACAAGGAAGACAGAAGTGTGAAGGGGAACAATGTATGATCAGCATAGACCCCTTCAGAATCTTGTCCCATTTGTTGTTCCCCCACAAAACATTCTTTTCCTTTTTATCCTTACTGGATAACAATATTGGATGGGAGTTTTTCTAATGCTTCTAACCTGGGATACATTAGAAAGAGCCTTGAATTTGGAGTCAGAGGTCTGGTGTTAAAATGCTGACACTGCCACTTGTATGGTTTAAAGTATGTAACCTAACCTCTCTCTGGGAATCCTAACTTCTTGAGGTCAGGGGCTGTTTCATGTTTGTCTATCTCCCAAAGCCCAACACAGCACCTGGCATACAGTAGGCACTTAATAAATGCTTGTTGTTTAATTGAGTTTTTAGAACTCAGGGCTGGAAGGGACTTTGGAGATTGTCTCGTAGTTGAACCCCTTTATCTTCCAAATGGTGAAACTGAGGCCCAGAGAGGTTAACTAACTTGTTCAAGATGATGATGTAGACAAAGACAAGATAGCAAAGTCAGAATGTGAACCCAGGTCTCCTCACTCTAAGCCAGAACTTTACCATGGTGTCCTTGCACGCTTTCTAATTGGAAGGATTTGTTTCTTCACTTATTCAAGCAGGAGGATCATTCCTCTTCCCCCACTAATTCCCTAAGGAAACAGTGGGTTTCAGCACTGCCTATTCTTAATTGTTGGTGGCATATTGGGATTGGCTTACACCAAATTCACCTGGCCAATCCTTCAGTACCCAGCCTTGGCTGCCAAAGAAAGTGATTGTGGGGGGATTTAAATGACTCCATCATGTGAACAGAACGGAAATATTACTATGTTAGCAGGGAATTTGGCTCAGTTGCTTCAAGAACATCTGGTTTAAAAATGGATAGGTAGATTTTTTTTTTCCCCTTTCTCTTTCCTATGTGTTAATCTGTCAAATCTAATGTACCAGAGGATCTGAGAGGTCAGCCTTTTGCTTGCTTGGGACAATGGAAAGAGTCAGAAGTCAGTCCTAGTCTAAGCCAAATGGAATCACCCTTCCTTTCAGTTTGTGGGCTTCATTGGAAAGCCATTTTCTGGTCCCCGTTTTTGGTAGGGTTGAGCTGAACAACAGCATCTCTTGAAGGGAAACTGAGGGACTCTTCTGGAGCTCCGAATTGTTTCTCCTTTGGGGTCCATTCCAAATTAATCACCATAAACAAAAGAGTTATGCTAGATAGGTCTTCAAGTCCCTTCTAGCCCTAAAATTTTCGGTTCTATGTTCCTTCAAGGGCCACCTTTCTGTGTCCTGTAAACTAAGGTCCTTTCCAGAGCTGTTCTCTCAGCTGTTCTGAGATCTTTCTGGTTCTGTTTATGCCCCATTGATGTGATCAGATTGCCTTTTAGCTTCCCAAGCTCTTTGAATCCTAGGCTTTGAATTCTGATGCTCTCCGTGTGACCAGGTTCCATTTTCTCTTCTTTGAACCTTGGTTTTTTGTCTGTAAAATGACAAAAATCCCTCTACAGAGTTGTGAGAAAAATGTTTTATAAATCTTAAAGAGCTATAAAAATGTGAGTCGGTATTCTCATTATTATCACATTCTCATTTTTTCAATGGGCTTCAAGTAGAAACATTCCTGGGACAAGTCTCTGTCTTGCTATTATTCTTTTATAATTATATCATTATAATTTCGTCTGTCACTTTTCTTTAATTTTTTTTTTTTTTGCAGGGCAATTGGGCTTAAGTGACTTGCCCAAGGTCACATGGCTAGTTTTTGTGGGTGTGTGTTAAGTGTCTGAGGCTGGATTTGAACTCAGGTACTCCTGACTCCAGGGTCGGTGCTCTATTCACTGTGCCACCTAGCTGTCCCTCTTTAATTTTTTTTAAGACTGGATTTCCCTATCTCATCAAGACTTAAAGTGTAGGGGTTAGCTATGGGCCCAATCTGACTGCTTTCAGGAATGTTTTGGCCTGCTCTGTTTCTAGCCTGGACCAATTGACTTCTCCTTAGGCAACCTGATGACCTCCAACATCTGGGACCTCACTACATTAATACCAAATTTAGTGTGCACATCTAATCAACATAGTTCACTGCAGCTCAAAACTCCCAAGCTCAAGCCAATTTAATCTCATGGTAGCAGGGATCATGGATATGTCTAGCTCTCTCATACTTTTTAGATAAACATGATCCCAAGACAAGTAAATATTTTACCATTATTCTTATATTTAATGTTCTGTGAACTGTATCACAGTTGAATAAAAATATTTTTTTCTTATTATAGAAGTAGAATCAAAGTATCCAGATTTTTTTCTTACTCACTAGGCTTACTAAAATAATCCTTATTACAACTCCAGTAGCAGACAGGACAACAAAGATGATATGCACCTCATCCTGGCCCCACACAATTTTGATATTTTCTTCTAAGACTCTATATTTTGAAAGTTTTATATTTCATGTTGCTTGAATATTTTGACTGTTCAGTATGGTCACCCCTATTAAGAACTGTTTTTAAATTTTTACGGGTCAATATTTTGACCAAACAGCCACGGGAAATAGTCTAAATTGTGATAATGGTATAATTCTGGTATAATTCTGATTGAGTCCTCATGAATATTTTGGTGTCTATATCTGTAGTTGGGGAATCTCTTGTCTGTCAGTCCATGAAAGAGAGTTTCTGATGGAAATTCTAACCACTGAGTCTTCTCTTGTTAGGTTAAGTTTTAGAGTCTGTAATGATGTGTTACATAATCTAAATTGATCATTATATCTGGGGTCCTTTCAGATAATTCTGTAAGTTAAATTAGGTCCAGAATTGTCATCTTCAGCCTCTTTATTTCTACAAACATGGCATCTTTCAGCTGTTCGGTGGATTCACTACTACACTCCTTGAAGCTATGCTGGTGTTCTACCAGGTTGAGCTGCTGGCAAATCCAATATTGACCTCAGTTTCCTGGGCCCTGGCAGTTCTTCCTACCTCTTAAAACTCACAAGATGAATATTGAATATTTTGACTGTTCAGTATGGTCTGTTTCCAATTCTTCAGTACCTAAGAGCAGGAAAGAATAGACATGACAGGAACAGAAGCAATAGCAAGAGCAGACATTCATGGGCCACACCCAGAAGCTTTAAGTATTTTATCTTCTTCACTCAAACACAGACTTTGGCTAGATAGGGCTTTTTGTTTTTTCTTGCATTCAGTTTCAGCTCAACAGCCAACCACAGGGTTTCTCTTCAACACACAGAGAAGAGATAGAAAATGCTCTGAAGTGGAGAGCTGGGTCACCACTTTCCCCATCATTTCAGACTTCCAGAGGAGGGCTCACGAAACATCCACAAAGGTCTCCCTGACCATGTTCTCAAGACTGAGTCTTCATTGATCAGTCCTCTGTTAGAGGTACATTATACCAGGGATTCTTAACCTGGGGGGTCTGTGAATTTCTTCTCCAGTATCTTCATAACTGTATTTCAATATAATTGGTTTCCTTTATAATTCCGTATATTTTATGTATTTAAAAACATTATTCTGAGAAGTGGTTCGTAGGTTGTGCTAGTATGCCAAAAGAGTTCATGACTCAGAAAATGTGAAGAACCCCTTCATTAGAAAATCCTGTGGTGTATATCTGTTATTAATCTTTACTTTAGCTTAGTGGAGTAATATCTACTTATTCTAAAATTCTTTTTTTT
>CM053583.1:61311138-61362272 GCA_028627135.1 Pseudochirops cupreus | reverse complement strand
AAAAAAAGCATTTACATTGCACTTATCATGTGCCAAATGCTTTAAAATATTAACTCATTTGATCTGCACAACAACTTTGTTGGTCCCCATTTTACAGTTAAAGAAGCTAAGGCAAACAGATTAAAATATTTGCCCAGGGATAGGGAGATCCATCTTGCCCCTACCGGAAAGTCAGAGGGACAATGGGGGAGGATGGGAGAGAGCAGATCAGGGCAGGGGTTATACAGTGGGATGGCTGTTTTGGGGTGGTGAGTGTGGGAAAGATAGGGAGAGAATTTGTAACTCAAAATCTTGTGGAAATGAATGATGTAAACAAGAAAATAAATAAATGAATAATAAAAAAGAGAAAAATATTTGCCCAGGGTTATATAGCCAGTAAATGTCTGAGGCTAAATTTGAACTCAGGTCCTCTTAACTCCAGGCCCAGTGCTCTATCTACTGTACCACCTTGAAATACTTTCAAGAACTAAGGAAAATTGAAGCAATCGGGGCTAGGAAATCAATCAGCACAACTGTAGCAAAGGAAATAGAAAGAACAGATACAAAGCAGTAGAATGCTGTGGAAATATAAAGATGAAGCTTGGACTCAAAGAAGAGATATGAGAAGAGAGACAGTTTCCTAAGCACTCCCCTCTCCCCTGCAAAAGTGTAGGTCTATTGGGTATAGACCATTGCATATGTCAGATTTTTAAAAATACGTTGACTCATTTTGCTAATTTTTTTCTTCATTCTCTTTTTCATTTTTTAGTTTTTTTGTTATAAGAGCTGACTCTTAGAGAGGAAAACAGTGGGAAACCTAGGCAAAGCAAAAATAAGTTATTAATGTGAGTACAGGCAATGAAGTTGCCAAAAGGCATCTAGTCCTGCATCTATTACCAGCATAGAGGTCATCTTACCATCTTTGGCTTGAGAATTCCCTAAGCTGCTGTCACTTCTCTTCTTACCATCTAGTCCCACCACTGCTGTTTCATTCATGTGAACTCCAAGCCAGCCTCCTCCTCCATGTCACAGATCCCTTTTCTGACCTCCTAAGTTGTCTTGTGCTGGAAGAATGTTTCCTTCTTACCTTTTGTTGGCTCTGCCACTTCAGAAATTTTTTTGAGGCATTATTTTAAAGTTGTTTTGAGGGAACATTAGAAGAGTTCAGTTGAGTACTTCTCTGCCATCTTAGCTTCTTACCCCGGTGCCTTACTCATTCTGCTCCCAATTCATAGATGGACTCCCCTTCCATTCTTCCCATCCCTTCTGCTTATTCAAGGTCCTTCCTTAGGAGAGGTAGAGTGGTACAGTGTTAAGCACAATGTCTTAGAGTCAGAGGACCTAGGTTCAAATCCTACTACTTAATACCTGATCTACCTTAAGCAAGTTACTTAATATCTCTTGTCTTTCATCTGTAAACTGAAGAGTTTGGACTAGTTGATCCTTCCTGTTTAAAATCTGTGAACTTTTTTCCAAATCCAAACTCAGTTTCCACCTCTTCCACAAATACCTTACTCCAACCTTCAAGGGGAAAAAAAGGGATCCTTTTCTTCATGTTCCTCATAGTGGGCTACCTGAATCCCTTTGTTGCCCTTATCACTCTGGCCTTTGAAGCATAGTCATTTCTGTGCAGATTATATCCTTTTTCTCCTAATAGACTATTCTTCCAAGAAGAAGACTTCCCTTGGAAGAATGGTCAGATGAGAACATTTTTTTCCAATAGCCATGAAGGCAGCTGAAGCAGGCACTGTGGAATGCCAAGAGCTTGGTCAGACATCAAAGATGCCAAGGTCATCCACTACATCCCAGGCCATCACCAGTTGTCTTGACTTTTTGTCTTGCCACTGGACTTCAGTTATTCCAGAAGAGAGAGTGAGGCTAATGACTTTATGCAACTCTGCCTCACTTAAATCCAATTCATACACAAGTCAAGACATCACCCTGTGATATCATTAATCATCTTCAAAAATGAAAAAAAAATGAACAAGAAGTCACTATAAAATTTTTGAGAATAGAACCTTGGCTATGTCTATTGTTGTTCTCATCTACCCTCCTTCCCTTAGTATCTAACACAGAATTTTGACCAACATAAGCTCTGATAAATATTTTATTAAATGAAATTTTTATGTGTTCTTGTTTTCTTTTTCCCATTAGACTGTGAGTTCCATGAGGGCAACAGCTGTGTTGGGTTCATCTTTGTATCCATCACTGTCTATCCCAGGGTCTCCCACATATCAGGTACTCAGCCATACTTTTTGATAATGCTGATCATTCAAAAATCCAGGTGAGAGAAGACAGGAATTCATGGAATCATGAACTCTCCTCCTTCCTCTACCCTCCTTATCCTACAGTCACTGAGGAAATTGAAGGGAACTGAAGGGAATCATAAAAAAACATAGTCAACCAATACTTGTTGACAGTCAGAATTGGATGGAATCTTGGAACACAGCTAATAATAACAGTTGGCATTTATATAGTGTTTTAAGGTTTGCAAATCATTTTACAAACATTATTTAATTTTATCCTCACAACACCCTGGAAGGTAGGGGCTATTATTATCCCCATTTTACAGATTAGATAATGGAGGCTGACTGAGGTTAAGTGACTTGCCCAGAGTCACACTGCTAATAAATGTCTTAAGCTGGATTTGAATTTAGGTCTTCTTGAATGGAAGAGCTTCCATTAATGCCCTGTTTTATAGACAACAATACTAAGGGCCACAACAGTGATCTAGTGGGATAAGTATTATTTTTGCATAGTACTCCCATCTGACAGATGGGAGATATCAGTTAAAATTCCAGCTCTATGACAAGCTGGATTGTCATGGAAAGCTATGATTATCTGTCACTTTTTTTTCATCCCACCATTTGACAAAAACTACAGATAAAATAGAGAGCAGTTAGGCAAAAACTAAGTATAGAACAACATCTCACACCATATATCGACATAAGGTCAAATGGATAAATATATAGACATATGGATAGACATAAAGAGTGATACCATAAGTAAATTAGAGGAACATGGAAAACATTCCTGTCATGTCTATGTAAAATGGAAGAGTTTATGACCAAATAAGAACTAGAAAGGATCATGGGAAGTAAACTGATAATTTTGGTTACATGAAATTTAAAAGGCTTTGCACAAACAAAACTAATTCAGTCAAAATTAGAAGGAAAATGGGAAACTAGGAAAATTTATAGCAAATTTCTCTGATAAAGTCCTCATTTCTCAAATATATAAAAACAAGAGCCATGCCCCAGTTGACAAATAGCCAAAAGATATGAATAGGCAGTTTTCAGAAGAAGATATCAAAGTTATCAATATCAATATTTTTTAAATGCTCTAAATTGCTAGTGGTTAGAAAAATTCAAATTAAAACAACTCTGAGGTATCACCTCAGACTTACCAGATTGGCTAGTATGACATAAAAGGAAAATGACAAATACCAGAGGGGATGTGGGAAAACTGTGACACCAGTACATTGTTGGTAGAGTTGTGAACTAGTTCAACCATTCCAGAGAACATTTTGGAACTATGCCCAAATGGCTATAAAACTGTACATACCCTTTGATTCAGCAATACCACTACTAGGTCTGTATCCCAAAGAGACCAAAGAAAAATATTTATAGCAGTTCTTTTTGTGGAGGCAAAGAACTGGAAATTGAGGAGATGCCCATCAACTGGGGAATGACTGAACGAGTCGTGGTATATGATTGTGATGGAATACTGTTGGGTGATAAGAAACGTTGAGTAAGATGGTTTCAGAAAAACCTGTGAAGACTTACATGAACTCACGCAAAATGAAGTGAGTAGAACCAGGAGAACATTGTACACAGTAATAGCAATATTGTAATGATGACCAAATATTAAAAACTCTGCTATTCTGATCAATACGATGATCCAAGACAATCCCAAAGGATCCCTGATGAAAAATATTATCTACCTCCAGAGAGAGAACTGAGGAACTCTGAATGCAGATTGAAGCATACTTTTTTAAACTTTATTTTTCTTGGGGGGTTTTGTCCGCATTTTCTTTTGCAACATGGCTAATATAGACATATGTTTAGCATGACATCATATGTATTATTGATATCAAATTGCTTCCCTTCTCAAAAAAGAGAGGGAGCAAGAGAATTGGAATTGAATGTAAAATTTTCTTTTACATATGATTAAGAAATATTTGATGAAATAAATAAAATATATTGAAAACTAATGCTAAAAACAGGGAGTGGCCACATACTTGTATGTATACTCATTCCATTACCAAGAACCTCTGAGAAGCAAGGAATATCAGAAGTCATCTAGCCCAACTCAGACCTGAGGAATGGCATCCAGCTATCTCTTTGCCTTCATTGGAGCATGGGCAATGATAGTGCCCCAAGGCAGCCAATTACACAGGACCATTCTAATTATTAGAACATCATTTCTTTTAGTTGGCCCAGATTCTGGTTCTTTACAATTCCCTTTCCCCCCCTCCCCCACTTCTAATTCTCCCTCTCTCTTGACTGTCCTCTTCTGAGTCTAGTTAGCGCAGGGGATACTATGCTGGTCTAGCATTCCAGTCTGGTCTTAGACACTAGCTATCTGTGTGACTCTGGGCAAGTACCTTAAAATCTCAGTCCTCTGGGAAACTCACTAAGAACATAAGTTTCATCTTGCCCTGGCAAAAGCAGCTTCCTACCTGAGAATTCCTTGTAACAATAAAATCACCGGTCCACAACCTATCCCACTCTTGTCATGATCATTACGAGTTACTTACTCTGTGTCAATTAAAAATTAAGTTAAATCCAGCCTAATCAACACATATTTATTTAGAACTTCATTCATACCTGGTCCTGGTTCATCTCCTAAATCTGCAGAATATGGAGACTCTCATAGCATCCATAGGGATACATTCTGGAATCAATGAGAGTACAATATAGTAGAAGAAGATTAGAATGGATGCCACAATATCTAGGTTCTAGGGGGCAGATCTTTGCTCACAGAGGCCATTGGAGGAGATTTCTTCCATGGGTGGGTTCAGAGGGGGCTTTGAAAAATAGGTTACTGAAGACAGATTGGTCACAAATGATCATTTTTATGCCAACTAATGAAAGTCTGTTGAGGCATTGTGGGGTTGGTGAATGACTTCAGCAGAGAATCTTCAACACTGATAGAATCATGACACATTCACTAGATTCAAAAACCTAGGCAAGAATGTGTTTTACCTTTATCTCCCATCTATCCTTCTACCCAGATCATCCAACCACTTCCTGTACTCATTGCCCTGTTTCTCCCAGCTTGGACTAGTATCTTCACCATAGGCCCTTGGGCTGGAATTACATAATCCATGTAACCACTCCCTGGAAAAATTAATCTACTCATACTAGGGACTGGTGGTCAGCCATCTTGATTCTTTAGTAGTAATTGCAAACTTACCAAGCTTATAGTGCCCAGATTATGTTTCACTTTTACATCCTATCCAGTCAAGCACTTCATCAAAGAATGGTACCCTTGGTCTTTCCCCATTGTCTCCCACTACTATTAAATCTGGAAAGGGTGTTTCATTTGACTGCCTGATGAATCAGCTATGATTCCTCAGATCAAAACTCCCTTTGCTGGACACCACTCCCCTATACGTGTGTTCTTCCCCTACTAGAATGGGAGCCCCTTAAGGACAGGGACTCTCTCTCTCTCTCTCTCTCTCTCTCTCTCTCTCTCTCTCCCACCCAGAGTTTTGCAAAGAGCTTGCAATATAGTGAGCATTTAATAAATGCTTTTTTTGGGTCCATTTATTCATTCTGGGTCTCATTTGTTCCACTTTTGTGAAATGAGTAGGTGGACTAGATAATCCCTATGATCCCTTCCAACTCAGAAGGTCTATGAATACTCAGATCAGCTCAGCTGGGCGTTCAGCCAAGTAGAAACTGATCTACCACATGTCAGTCAACTAGAATGTGTTTTGAGGGTGTTGAATATTTCAAACTCAAGAATCTTATTAGTGATCTCCCTTTCTTTGAAATAAAAAAAAATCACAGTTGGCCTGGCTTCCCTTGAAAACTTAAATCTCTGGCCGAGATTCAAAACCCCAGGACTGGATAAACTTGGCAAAGTATTCTTCCAGTCCTGAATTTCCATAGGTAGGAGTGAATGTCCCTGGAGGTAAATACATTTATCACTTCCAATTCCCTTTATTTCTACTGGATTTCTGTGGATTGAGAGTGAAAGGGATATAAAACCAGGAGTCAGAGGACCTAAGTTTGTGTCCCAGGTCTGCATTTACTATGTATGTAACTTTGGGAAAGTCACTAATCTCTGTACCTCAGTTCCCTCATTCACTAAATAAGGTTGATAGCACTTGTATCACATATAGGAGGGAAAATGCTCTAGAAATATGAATTATTATTCATTTATATATTACCATTTTATATATGTATATATATATCACTATTATTTAGGCATTCCAAAGACACTTATTTTACAGTCAGAAGTTATTTCATGCAAGCAAGAAGTGAATTAACTTTCTGACACACAGGAAACTTTTAATGGCATAAAAACCAAATTTAACTGTTCATACCTTTAACACTTTTACTTTGGTTGAGATTCTGCACTCTGGGGCCCAACAGAACAAGTTTAATCACTCTTCCAAGTGATAAGCCTTCGGATACTTGAAGATAGTTATTGTATCACCACCCCCTCCCAAGTCTTCTCTTTCTTAAGCACAATACTCCTAGTTCCTTCAATTTGTGGAATGATCTTGAGACTCCATCTTGCTTGCTCTGGCGTGGATGTGTTCGTATTTATCACTTGCCTTGCTGTGGGGGTCATATGTAGTGTGACCGGGCAAAGTATTAAAAAAAAGGACTTTGAACCTCCCTATTCCTGTAATCTATGTGCCTTTCAGTGCAACCTGGGGTTGCGCTGACATTTCTGGCTTCTGTAGCATACTCCTAACTCATAACAAGCTTTCACTCTACTAAATTTCTTTGGTCTTTAACTGTTGTTGTCTGACCATGCCTATCTCATCTTACACTCATAAAACTGACTTTTTGAACCCAATTATGAGATCTTATATTCAATTCTATTAGATTTCATATCATTCAATTTGATCCAATGTTCTAGCATATCAAGATCTTTTTGAATGGAAGATCATGCAGTGTATTAGTGTTCTGTCCCAACTTCATGTCATCTGCAGATTTGATAAGCCTCCCCCTTCCCAAAAAAAAAATGCAACCCTTTATCGAAATCATGAATAAGTGTGTTATATGGTACTGGGACTCCATTGGAGATCTACTGTCAAATATATTAAATTGTTAATGGATTTGATTCTGGTCATTCAATAAGTTTCAAATTCACCTAACAACTATTTTTGTACTCATATCATTTGTTATTTTATGAACTATTATTTAACATTAATGTACTTATGCTTAGTTATGTGGCACAGTGGATAGAGTGCTAGGCCAGGAGTCAGGAAAATTATCTTCCTGAGTTTAAATCTGGTCTAGACACTTACTAGTTGTGTGATCCTGGGCAAGTCACTTAACTGTTTGCCTCAGTTTACTCATCTGTAAAATGTTCTGGAGAAGGAAATAGCAACGTAATCCAGTATCTTTGCCAAGAAAACCCCAAATGGGATCATGAAGAGTCAGATACAACCCAAAATGACTGAACAACACCACTTATATTTTGACTAGTTAATTAAACTTAAGAATTCAATTTAATAAGCTTTCAAGTGCATAAAATTGTACAAAATCTTATGCTAGGGTTTGAAGATAAAAATATAAAAAATTATATTTAGGAATTTTGTGACCTTGAATGAGTCAGACTCTCAGAATCCGAATTTTCTCATCTGCAAAATGAGAAGAAATTATGTTTGTTCTACCTGCCCCACAGGATTATGGTGAGGATGATGCTTTGTAAACTTGTAGCATTGTAGAAATATAGGCTGTTGTTGTTATGGTTATTAGATTATAATTTCTATGAGAGGAAGGACTGTGTCATTTTGTTCTCTCCTTGATTGGAGTAGGTTCAGAAGAAATGTTTTAAATTTTAATTTTTTGAAGCTCACTTTTACAAAGAACTTTAAAGGTAGGCAGGGCAGACATTATTACCATTTTATAGACTGGAAAACCTGGGTCTGAGAGAGATACAGTGACTTCCCTAAGGTTACCTGGATGATAGGTATAGCTTGAAGGTTTCAGAGACAATATTCAGGTCTGGGTCTTTCGTGACTCCAAGTATGATTCTTTCCATTACATGACACTGACTCTTATTAGTTCTCTATGCTAAGATCCAGCCAGCTCAGGAATTTGGTTCCAAGTTCTCCCAGCTGTCTGGGATGAGGTGGGCTTCCCAGAAATGGCTGGTTCTGTGCTTCCAATCAGGCTCATTGTGTTCCCAAAGCATCTCATCTGTCTACCCACTTCACATACAGTTGCCTTCATGATCATCCATCATTGTCATTAATCAGCATTAATTGAACTCCTCCCAAGGGAGTGAGGAACTGAACCAGCTGTGAAATCTAGCTCCTGACTCAGACTCTATGCTGGGCTGATTGGTCTTCCTATGATGAACTTGGCATACATAACCCCCACATTTTGCATATCAGCTGTATGAACTGAGCTTACAAACCTCGGAATTCAACAACCCTATTTTGCTGTTTCTTTTCCTTTCTAAAATGACACTGTTGCAGGCATTCCAGAGACAAAACTTCCAGCAGCTTCCCGTTATCCTCATTAAAACAAAACAAAACAAAAAATAAAACAGTGTGAGAATCGATGGCGTGGAAGGAGTCCTAGATCTAGAATGAGGACTAGATTAAAATGTCAACTTGCTACTTAATCACAAAAGTGATTTGGGGTAAGACTTTAACCTCCCTTGGCCTCATTTTCCTTCCCTGTAGAATGAATGAGTTAGACTAGGTGATCTTCATAGTTTTATTATTGTTGTTGTTATACTATAAATAGACAGTATGAAATAATCCATCAAGAGCTAGCTTTGTATTCAGGAAGGCTTGGATTCAAGTTCTTCCTCAGGCACATATAGCTGTGTGATTCCAGTCAAGTCTTTACCTTCTCAGTGTCTCTAGGCAACCTTCTAAGATGATAAATTCAATTACAAACCAGTTGCTGCTCTGCACCAAAACTCTTTAGGCTAACATGCAAGGATGGATACAGACTAAACATTTCAGTCTTATAGCAGCTGGCTGATTTCTTCATCAGCCCCTACCTTCAATCCAGTGTGATTAACAATTAAAATTCTCACTTAAATAACATTGTGAGAATTGAAAAGACCTTTCTTTGTAAGAGTTTTCTGAAGTAGATAATATAATTCTTATTATTATAATCATTTTATAGATTAGGGAAACTGAGGTTCAGAGTGCTCCAGGTCACACAGCTGGTGTCAAACCTGGGATATGAACCTAGATGTCAATTCCACGTGTAGGGTTCTTTCCACTATGCCTGATCGCTCACCTCTCCAGAGTAGTCTAGGCAGCGCATTTTAGTGAAAAGAGCCTTGGTCTTGGAGTCAAGAGACTTTATGTTCTAGTTCTAGCTCTGATACCACTTGTGTGACCTTGCGTAAGTTGCTTCACATTTCTGATCTTTAATTTCCTCATCTGGAAAATGGAGGTGTTGATATTTACAAATAAAGATCTCTCAGCTAACATGAGATGCTAATGGATTGAACTCCAGATCATATCTGGAGGATTGTGTTCATGACTGGGTACCACATGTTAGGGCAAGCTGAGGCACTTCCAAGGAAAGGAAATCATCATAGCATAGGAAATAAAAGCTGTTACATAGAAGCATCAGTTGAAGGAAATGAGAACCTTTCTCCAGGAGAAAAAAAAGACTGTGGGGTGGGGGTTAGGATGCAGTGCCTATCTTTGTGTGTCCTGCAGGCTATCAATTGGAAGAGGCATTACATTTTTTTTTTTTCTGTTTAGCCCCAGAGGGCAAACCTGAGAGAACAGGGTGGAAGTTGTAGGGAGGAAGATCTTAGTTGTATATGTGGTGTGGAGAGGATTCTTAACTGTAAGAACTATGCAAAATGGAAGGTACAATCTTGGGAAGTAGTTGTTTCCCCTTCCTTGGAGGTCTTCAAGTAGAAGTTATACAAACAACTGTTGGGAGTGTTGAGGATTCTCACACAGATTTAGGGTGGACTTAATGAGCACCAAGATCTCTTCTAGCTCTGAGATTCTACAATTCTGTGAAAAAAATAACTTGACAAAATGATGAAATAGTGAAAAGACAGTGTGCCAAGTGAAATATTCACAACAATCCCTGGGATAAGGGCAGGAAAAAGACTGTTATCCTCATTTGACAGAGGAGGGATCTGAGACCTAGAAAAAGGATATATCAGACCTGAGTTTACATAGCTAGTTCACAAAACACATGGAGAGTAGACCCTAGGTCTCTTAATCACCTGACTCTAGATTTCATGTTCATATGACTACACCAAACTGCCTAGGAATCATTATCACTATCATCAAGCAAGATGGACTGAGCACCTGAGAATCTCATAGCTCTAGCTTTGGAAGAGACCTTAGAGGTGTCCTGGTCTAACTCTCTTATCTGTACAATGTGTGAACTGAGACCCAGAGTGACTTGTCCAAGGGAAGTCAGACATTAACCATCAGAGATTTGAACACATGTCCTCTGATTCCTGTCATTGCTCTTTCCACTGTATCATGTTGTTTCCCATACATGCAAGCACTGTGTGTGGTTTCTGAGAGAATCAATGAATTACACACACCCCCACTTTGTGGAAAGAGAATACGAGAGTCCATAATAATTCAAGTGTTAAGGATCCACTCTTACTTTCTTAAGTTTCAATCAAAGCTCCACATTTGTTTGTACCTACCCCCTGCCCTGATCTGGTCCCCAGGGCTTCCTCTTTCATTCATCCTTCCTTCCTTCCTTCCTTCCTTCCTTTCTTTTTTTCTTTTCTGGTGAATACTAGGGACTCAGAACTATACCATTATCATTTGTTAAGCTCTCCACATATGGACATGACTTTGTAGGATGGCACTGAGACTAATAACAGAGAACCTTGGCATCCAGGGCACTCAGCAGGGCACACTGAAGCCCTGCCTTGCCTTCCATAACCATTCTTTCCACTTTACTCCAAACAAAGGCTTTTCTCAAGTCGCAGGAGCTCTGGTGCTCAGATACCGCCTTCAATGTACAGACACCCTCACTCACTCACTGTTCTTTCTCTCCCTCTGACTCACACTGGAAATTTGCATCCCACCATCAATTTAAGCACAAATCTGCCCTCTGTTCACACTTTGTTTCCATATCCTCAATGGTTCATTTCCAAATTCTGGATCTCCTACTGTCAAACCAAGCCAGGATCAAGAGAATCTGCTGGTTCCCCTTTATAACCCAGGAAGTAAATGCTAAGGGCAGTAGCAAAGTTCCCTCTGCATTCCCTGACTTGACATTCAAGTTGGGTATGTCCCAAACTAACCTTAAGACACATTTATTAGGGTCTTACCATATGTGAGACACTGAGGAGACAAAGATATATGATATAGACTCTGGTCTCATGGTGCTTATAATGGAATGGAGTAGAAAGATCCATATGGAAATAACCAAACACAATTGGAAGGCAACTACCAAATAACATTACCAAAAGGAAAAGGAAAGAGCTGATGTCACTCTTGAATCCTATTAATAGTCAGGCCAATGGTTCATTAGAGTAAGGAGCAAAATTAATATGAAACAAATGCGAAGAACAGAAAAACAAAATAGAAAATGATGCACCATCAGACAGTCATTATGTTGGCTTATTTCACTTAAATTGCTTTACTTTATTACAAAAGAAGATTCACTTGCCAGGTAGGAGATGATATATTAGGAAATGATAGAGATATAAAAAAACAAAAATCATTAATAAGACATTAATTTAAAAATTAGTGGAAACATAGAAGAAAAAGTTTAAAGAAATGTGGCATCCATTGAAAACAACTCCAACCTGGCCTCTTTAAATGTGTTATGGGTGCTTAAAAGTGGGAAATGGTTGGAAGAAAACGCATCAACATTAGTTACAATAGTCTACTGACATAATGAGAAGCATCCAAAGTCTAAACAGTATCTTCATCAGCCAATATTTGACTTACCAAGCAGACAACATTTTAAGGGCATTGAGGGATTGATTCTTAAGGTACCTGAGGAAGAGAGTGAAAGCATGAAAAAATTCTTAGATCTTACTGATACCACAAAAAAAGGCTGAGAAACATCAGTAGTGACTCAATCAACCTTTACACATACTTTCCCATCTACACAGGGTGTTCCAAAAGTCTTAGTGCATTTTTAAACTATTGAAGCTTTGGGGTCATCCTAAATATAATTGTATATATCCATTGAGGGTATCTTTGATGCAAGTATTAGACGGAACATGGAATTTTTACAGGTGATTGTCTGGCATGGAAATCAATACCGTCATTTCATAGTTAATCAAAAAATAAAAGGAATATGAGTTCATTATGATTACTATCTGTAGCCTATATTAAATAAAAATTATTCGATATAGAAGAGCAAAATGCCATCTTAAAAATTCTCCTCCAACAAAATATCTCTTATGCATACATGAAAATTATACAAGATTCCTCAAAAGACACAAGGAGTTGGAAAGCATGTTTACTTTGGTTCTCTGGAATCATAGTTGGTCACTGCATTATTCAAAGTTCTAAAGTCTTTCAAAGTGGTTTGTCTTTATAATGGTGTTATTTTATAAACTGTTCTCCTAGTTTTGAACATCTCACTCTACATCAGGTCATAAAAATCTCCCCCCGGTTTCTATGAAACTATCCTCTTCAATTATTTCTTATAGCACAGTAATATTCCATTACATTGATATACCATGATTTGTTAGGTCATTTCCCAATGGATAGGTGCCCATTTAGTCTCCTGTTCTTTTTAACTACAAAAAGAGCTGCTATAAATATTTTTATTCGTATGAGTCCTTTTCCTCTTACTTTTATCTAACTAAGATATTGACCTAGTAGGAATAACACTGGGTCAAAGGGGATGTACAGTTTAGTAACTTTTTCAGTATAGTTACAAACTACTTTCCAGAATGGCTGGACCCATTCAAAGTCCTGTCAACATTCATATGACCATTTGCATTAATGTGTCCTTTTTTTCTCACAGTCTCCTACAACAATGATCATTTCCCCTTTTTCTCAACTTTGCCAATCTGATAGGTGTAAAGTGGCACTTCTGAGTTCTTTTATCCTACATTTCTCTAATTATTTGTTGTTTGGAGCTTTTCTCTATGTGGCTTGGATTTCTTCCTTAGAAAACTAGATATTTATATCCTCTAACCATTTATCAATTAGGGGTGGGGAGGTGGTTCTTATCTTGGGACTATTTTTAAAAGGATGAGACTTGATTTTCAATTATTGACAAGGAAAGGGTATGGAAAGTGAAGAGTATTAGGAGTCAAAAGATCCATCTGACTACTGGCTTCAGCAGAAGCCATTGTATGACTCTGGGTAGATCTTCTTTCCCCCTCTTTAGGTGTCAGTTTTCTAATCCATGAAAGGAGTGTAGACTGAAAGTTTCAGAGGTGACAATTTATATTCTGTCTTCCAAAGTCTCTTCTAGTTCTTACATTCTACATTCTAAAGTCCCTCCCAAATCTGATATTCTCTGATTCCCAATCTCTTCGTCTCTTATACCCATTGGGAGATGTAGACACGCTTAAACTATTATAAACTCTCTTATCCTGGATGCATTAGATTTCCCCTTCCCCGCCCCATCCAGTCTCTCAAAGACTATACTGACTCCTAGATTCCTTTCTCAGATTCTGAAGGATTTTCTCAGGCTTTCTATGATTGCTCTGGCTCTAATTTGCCGCTTTACAAAATTGCCTTCTTGACTTTCTCCTCTGAAGTGAGGCACTCCCAGGACCACCAGGGCTGCTGTGGGCTTAGACCCTGATCAGCCAGTGGAAGGAGTTCGTCTGCTCCACAGTCTCTAGCCTGGAGTCACTATTACTTCTAATTGCTGACTGGCTGAACGCTTTGAAGGACAAATACTTGTCCTAAGGCAGGACCACTGATGGATGTAGGCATTTCTTGTACTTGTCATTAGTAATTGAGAGTAAATTAATATTTACTAACCAGAGTTGCCTAGGGAGGAGAGAGCAGGCAACTTGAAGGAAGAAATGCCAAAGGAGAAAATTTGAACTCCTTTCTAATACTTTGAACTCAGTTGACAACCATTAAAAGACCGCTAAAAGAAACATGATATAAGCCTGATTGTTCAAGCACCCTTTCCAGAATTCTCCCCACCCTTGAACTTTTGCATTGCTCAATATAGTTATATTAACCTCGGATGCACCTTAGACACAGTTATTTAGATCAAAGGAAGGGAGAGACAAGTTTGCGACAAGCTACTTCCCTTAGTCATGCTCACTCTTAAAACAATGGAGCAACTTCCATTACCCAGAATGCCCTGGGGATGATGAATTAAACTTTATGGGTAATCTGGTGTTAAGCAGAGAAAAGTTGTTCTAAAAAGTCCAAATCACTTTCCTGACTTAGTAAGTTACTAGTGAACACAGAGGTGATACGTATGAAATAGTAGAGCTAATTCTGAGCTTAGAGTTTCTCAAATTCCTGTCCTGTCTTTCCTATTCTTTTCTATTTGCTTACTCCCATAGGTTCAATTATCTTTACACAGATGACTTTCATTGTCCAACCTTTCTCTCATGATTTTCAGTCCTGAATTTCTGTTTTTCATATTTAATTTTAATTCAATATTTCCAAAAAGGAATTTGTCCTCTTCCTTCTTAAATCTGCCCACCTTTCAAAGAACTACTATTTTCCTGGTTATCCAGGTTCATAATCTCAGAGTCTTCCTTAATCCTTCCCACTTTCTCATGCATTCCTATATCCAATCAGCTGCTACATCTTTTCAAGCATGTCTACTTTCAGTCATCTCTCCCATCTACCCCTTCTCTCTGCTGTCAAATTAACATCCTTATCACTCACTTCTCCCCTAGCCTCTAGTACTAGCTTCCAAATCATCCTTCCTGCTTGTGGTCTTATCTCTCTATTAGAAATCTGAAAAGAGCCCTTATTGAGATTTGAAAGAACTTTGCAATAGAAAGAAATCAGCCAGTCAATGCTGAATACAATGGACTTTTAAATTTGATGATTTTAAGGGAAGGTGTTTTGACTTATCAGGAAATACTCAAAAGAGCATGAGGGTGGGGGGATAGTGATAGAAAGTGCAACCAGAGAAAGAGAGATGCAGCATTCATCCATTCCCTAGATTGAGGTACAGCCAACACTCTCAATATGGTGTGGGAATGGCAGTGGAAGAGAGATAAACAAAAGTATTGCCACAGTCTTGGGTAAGATGGTCAAGGCAGGAAGAAGGAGGTACAAGAGGATTCTATCAGGACTTTGGTGCATTGTCATACCAAATTCTTCCTTGTTTGATAGGTTGACCTGAGTCCTCCCTCATTCCATGTATTCCTGGGCTTAGGGCTCCTGAAAAAGACCAATATTTTATATTAGAGGTGGAGTCTCACTCAGAAGTGTCTGATTCATTTATAATCTCTGATGTCACAGTCAGGGAAGCCATATCAATCAACAAGGTTGTAAGGGAAATAAATGTCTAGCCTATAATATTGATTAATTTTTAAAAGTAGAGTAGGTATGAGAAGGGTATGCAATAGGACAAAGTCAAACTATCAGAGAAAGACTAGGCTGGAAAAATAGCTTTTGTTCTGAACTAAAATGCCCATTACTACATAATTTTCCCAAAGCACAGATCTGACCATGTCTCTCCTCTTCTCATAAACTTACAGTGTCTCACAATACCTCTAGAATAACATTCAATAGCCTGACATTTAAGACTCTCCACACTCAGGATCCAATCTACCTTTTCAGACTTATTTCATGATACTTCCGTGGACTCACTCTTCATTCCAGGGAAACTGAACCATTTACTATTTCCAAAATACAACATTTTATCTCCTTCCTCCATGTATTTGTTTAGGTTGGCCTTCATACCTGAAATTTTCACTGTACTTTGTATCTGCTACTGTGTCTAGTTTCAGTTCCAACAAGATGGCCCTCCTAGGATAAACTCATCACTTCTAATCTGTGCTGCTAACTCAAACCTTGATTGACATCACATCCCTTAGTCTCCTCCTCCCTCTGATTAGAGGACTGGAGAGTGGAATACCAAACTCCTCCTGGTACCTTCCTTTATAGAGTGCAGAAACTAGACTCTCAACTCCTCCACTTTCCACCTGCTGTTCTGCCTGGTTTCAGCTCCACAGAACAAGATGCTCCTTCATTGGGCACCTCTTGGTGTTTTGTTCCCTCCACATACACTTTCTTGACTCCTTTTAGATATCTTACCTCCATTAGATTGTAAGCTCCTTGGGGGCAGGGGGTTGTCTTTCTTTTTATTATTTGTATCCCTAGTACTTAACACAGTACCTGGTACATAGCAGGAATTTAATAAATCATTATTGAATTGGATTGGTAATTCACTCCCTCTTCCTCTCTGTAGTTCATGACCTTCATGAAAAAACAGAGACCTAGATAAGTGTCTAATTTACTCAAGGTCATATAAGAAATTAGCAGCATAACTAGTGCTAGAACTGTTTCTTATATTGTTTGTCTCCCAGAATTGTAGATTCTAGAGCTGGAAGAGAACTCAATGGTCATGCAGTATAACCTTCTCATTAGGCAGAGAAGATATTAATTGAGGATCAGAGGGGTTAAGTGAAGAGGATTATTGAATTGCTTACTTTAATACTGGTCTTAAGTAGAATAGCCAGGATTCAAAACCTGGTTTCTGATTCCAAAGTAACTACACAGCAGTTTTAAAAACCAAATGTAGCTGAAAATTTCAGGTTTTCTGGACACTTTTTTGAGTTTTTGCTGTTTCTGATATCAAATTATACAACCCTCAACTGCAGCCTGGAGGCTGCTCCGGATACCAGATGGAAAATAAGGAGAAACTTTTTAGCATAGATCATCTCCGGAGGATTTACCTTCCAGGGATCATGCTTATTCCAGACCTACAGAATCACATGAAGAACTCATGAGCAGGAATACCCAGAGACCAGCTGGCTGACAGATTTCTGTACTTTATAAAATGACAGATATGAGAGGAATACTGTACTACTACCAACCAACAATGGTTAGGGATTGAATTGATATAATCTAATTTAGTGTATGTGGTACCAGTGTACTGTTAAAAAAATAAAAAAAATCAATCAGTCTTATTTCCCCACCCTTTCCCTGTTTTCCACCTACCTTGGAACTGATAAAGGCCCTAGACCTGTACAAGAGTATAGAGATTGTCTAAATATTTCCTCTTAGTAGAACTGAAGGCAATTAAATTCTCTTGACTCCTAGAATGGTAGAGTCAGAAGGGGAAAAGAACATAGCAGCTCACAGCTAGAAGAGTCCTTAGGCATAACCTAGTCCAAACTCTTTCTCTCTCATGATCACAAGTGTGCACATTGAGACTCAAAGAGCTTGCAACTTCCCCAAGGTCCTACACTCAGTTCAAGAAACATTTCTTGGGTGACTACAATATTCAAATGCTGAGAGAGAAACAAAATGGTCCTATGAGCTCCACCTTCCAGCTTGCTTTTAAAGCCTTTCACAACCTGGGCCTTTCCTACTTTTCCACTCTTCTCACACTTTATATCCTTCTGCAAACTCTACCATCCAGCTATATTGGTCTCCTTGCTGTTCCTTGAAAACCATGCTCCATCACCTGACTGTCTTCTCACTGGTTAGTCTGACGACCTGGGATGTCTTCCTTTACCTTTACCTCCTGGCTTCCCTGGCTTCCTCCAAGAATCAGTTCAAAACTCATTTTTTCTAACAGGTTTTTCCTAGGAATGATGGACTCAACTAGGGATAGAGTATATTAACAAGGACTAGTAAAAATATTCTTAGCCAAAGTACATTTGGTATGAAAATCAAATCAAAGGGGTTATAAACTGATGAGATCTGGTGAAGGTTGCCTTGTAGATTTATAAACTAGTTATAACCTTGAGAGTAGTAACAATAATAGTAGTGGAGACACCCGAAAATTAACATGAGACAAAGTCCAAGAAAAGAGAAATGAAACTCATCATCTCAGATGTCTTTCCATAAAGTCACAAAGCACCAATAATGTGAGCTAAGATGATCCTATTATAAGTAGTCAAAAAAGCATCTCTGAGATTTAATGGCATAGACCCATGACTGGCATATGGTTCTGGTAGCATAGGCCTCATTCAAAAGGTACAGTATACATTAAGGAAATGAGAGGATGGAATTGGACTAAGTAACATCATATAGGAGGAAGAGTCTTGAGTGAGAGTAATTTCAGAAACCAGAAGAGGAAATACAGTGATAAACGTCTTGGTGAAGGTAGCTAGAGAAAGGAACAAAATAATACTATCATTGGGCTATATTACAGACTACCTGGGCAGAAAAGAGGACCTAGATAATTTGGGAAACAGATCACAAACCTGGCATGGAGATATGATATAGTAATAGTAATGGGCAACTTCAGTTATTGAAACATTAGTTCTTTTTCTCTCCCTCTTCCTCCATCCCTCCTTCTTCTCTCTCCATGTTTCTCTTGTCCAAAGACTGAGGAGCTACTAAGTTTTGCCTTGTCTTTAATGATAATTTTGTTCTTTAGAAGACAAGGGAAGTGACAAGGTGTATGGTCACTCTAAATGTCACAAACAAGGAGAAAGTAGTTGCTAAAACAGAAATGATGGGAAACTTGAAGAAAAGGGCCCACTCCATTTTAGAATCATGGATGGAGGAGAGGAGTATCTAGGCATGCTATAAGTGGAAAGATCCAATTTCAAATGATTCAGACTCTCATTATGGAGACTTTACCATGCCTCTTTGGGCTGACTTCTACAGAATCTTAGGGATGATTCCATGAACTAAAATTCTAGAGGAGAAGTCAGGTCAAGGAGTATGGGAAGTTCTCCAGAATTAAGTTATGAAGACACAAAAAGAAACAATGTCAATGAGAGGCAACATGGGGGATTTGTCTAAGGAAACAAATAGAGATGCCCAGGCAATCAACTATTATTTTATTTTAAACAGACATGATCTGAAGACAAAAGTAAGGGTAGATAATGGAGAATGACTCCATTTTATCAACTAAAGTTGATCTCAAGCTGACATTCTGTAAACAGACAGCAGGAACCAATCAGATAGCAACAGATCTAAAAGTAGACATCTTAGCTTATTTCAAAAGGCTTCAGCTAATTATGTAACCTGCTTCCTCATACAAAATGGCAGCTATACTAAAATTCTTTTATGAGATTAATAAACATCATCATAGACACTTGATAGCTTCAATAATTCTGGGCAGTTTGTACCACAGGAGGTCCAGCCTATAATCTCATTGTTCAACCAACAACTTGCAGCCTCACTTCTACCTTCCAATCTCCAAGGGGGGACGAACCTATGATGACTTTGGTCTGCAATGGCCCAGGCTTGGGCAGTAGGGATGTGCATCACAGAGTTACTAAGCTATGGTCTGCTGCCAATGGAAGATTGAGAGGCATGGAGACAGCAGTCTTGATAGTTGCAAGGTGTTAGGGATGTGAACTTCTCAGATATTATCTACCTCTCTGAGTTATTTTTTACCTACATAAGGATGACAGAGGCAACCAGGTCTCTTGTTTCTGCACCATGGGACCAAATTGCAATGGAATCTCCCTTGCTGTGTTTCTGCACATTAGGATTGATAAAGGAATTTGGGAGAATTTTAACATGAAGAAGAGGAGACTTGCGGGAAATATGAAAGATATCTTCAAGTATTTGAAGGGATTCAGCTTATCAAGTTTAGCCATAGAAGGCAGAACTGGAATAGCAGGTCAAATATGCAGAGGACAATTTATACTTGGCATGAGGATAAGTTCCTAAGAAAGAGAGATGTTCAAGAGTGGAATGGTCTATCTCAGGAGGCAGTGAGTGTCCCCTAACTGGTGGTCTGCTAGCACGGGTAAGATGGCCAGTCAGTGGGGATGGTTTAGAAAGGATTCTTGTTCAGAGCTGGGTTGGACTGATGGATTTAGAAATCATTTCCCACTGTGAGAATCTGTAATGAATGCTCTCTAAAGTTTGTTGTAGTACAAAAGCCATTCTATGTAGCTTAGAGAAAAATGAAAACTTTTCTTGAATTGTAAGGCAGCATGGAAAGAGGATTGGGTTTGGAAACAAGAAACCATTTTCTGTTCTTGTCTTTCTCATTAATTCGCTGTGTGACATTGGATAAGCCACTCAGTCTCTCCAAATTTCAGCTTCCTAATTTGTCAGGATAACAATTTGTAAGGTGACAATTTGCTAGGATAATTAATTTGTAAGGATAACAGAGGCAGTTAGGTGGTGAAGTAGATGGAATGCAGGGTCTGGAATCAGGAAGACCTGAGTTCAAATGTGACCTCAGCCACTCACTAACTATATGACCCTAAGCAGGTCACTTAACTTCATTTGCCTCAGTTTCCTCAAATATAAAGTCAGATGGAAAAGGAAATGATGCAAGATTCCAATATCTTTTCCAAGAAAATCTCAAATGGGGTCATAGAGAATCAGACATAACCGAAATGACAGAACAGAAACAAAAGGATAAGAGTGTGAGAGAGTCTGGAGCTTTAGAGCTAGAATCAGGGTCCCTGAATTCCACTCCCCCTGCCACCCACCTTCCTTCTACCATACTGGCTACTTGTTCCTTCTCTGTACAATGAAAGAGCTCAATTGCACGTTCTCCAAGATCCCGTCCAACTCTGAAGCCCTAATTCTATTCAATGTCAGTTCCTTTCTTCTCTCTCCAATTTTTCCTAAACGCCTAATTTTTATGTTGATGTTTGCATGTTGTTTGCCCCATTGATGTGAAATCTTTGAGGGCAGGCACAGTCTTTTGCCTGTCTCTGTATCCCCAGGCCTTAGTACAGTGACTGTCACAAAATAGGTGCCTAATAAATGCTTGTTGACATGACTTGACTGCCCTTGACTAAAATGCTATGATTCATCTTCATTCTTCTCGGTTTTGAAGCTGCAATTCGCAGCTCAGACAAGAGCATCCATCTCACTCAGTCCTGGGCACCGGGAGGAAGCAGTCAAGGCTTCAGGGGAAATGATTGGAACCAGATGTCCCAGCTTTGCACTCTCATGAATCTTAAATTTCCCATTGGGGTCACTGGTGTGTTAAGGTGAAGGGAAGAAGATGGAGGATAATAAGATCTGGGTCTTCAAGGCTATCTAGTCAAACCCCTTATTTTACAGAAGGAGAAATTGAGGCTTACAAGGTGGGGACTGAGTCACACACAAGACTTTTTTTCCTTCCAAGAATAAAAACGTCCTTGCTAGGGGTGTGAAGGGACAGGGAGTGGTCCAAACAGACATTTCTACTCTGTCCCCACCCCCATTCCTCCACTTCCTCCCCAGACCCCTGGGAGGGCCAGTTCTGGGCAGCCAGGCAGCTCCGTCCCACGGTGTTTATGTGTTAATGTGCTGGGTCACACCCTGAGGGCTGCTTTCCCTGAACTCCCCACAGCTGGGCTGTGAGAATCTCTGGTACTGCCCTTCAGTGACTGGGGGTGGGCTGGGAGTGAGGAGATGGAGAAACTGGAAAGAGCAGTGGCCACAGCCAACGAGGGAGGCAGCTCTTTTTCACCTCATCTGGCAACAGTTTGCCTGGCACACGCAAACATACTCAGAGACCCGTATAATCTCATCATTCCCATGGTAAATGGAAGGACTTACAGAGTGACTTATGTGTACTCAGACACATACGCACAAATATAGGCAGACTCTCATTCTATTCCTTTCATGTCACACTCTCACATATGTAATTCCCATCTCTATATAACCACATACACACTCAAATACATATATACTCTCATAATACATACACTAGCACGCATAATTCATGTATGTAATGTATATACATATTCACACATTCAAGCAGGATAAGCATGTATTAAGCTCTATTATGTGCCAGACCCTGTACTAAGCACACAACAAATATCTCACTGGAATCTCACAACAGTCCTAGCAGCAGATAGACTCTATTACACACACATGTGCACACACACACACACACATACACACACACATTTTTTTTTTACAGTTGAAGAAATTGAAGCAGACAGAGATGAAATGACTTGGACAGGGTCACACAACTAGGAAGTGTGTTTTTGAAGGAGGCTGTTCTGAACTCAGGTCTTCCTGACTTCAACTCCAGAACTCTATTGATTGTGCCACCTGTCATGGGATTAGGGTCATATGAACTTAACACATACTTTGGTACACATAAACTTACATGTATACACATCCACACACATGCGTACAGGCATTCACAGACATAAAAACACAGATGTATAAAGACTTGTAGGAATGCATGTGTATGCATTTCTACATGCCTAAACCCTTGGACAAATGTATACATTTATATACAAACTCCCACATACTTGAACATGCTCCCATATATACTCCCACACGTATTTGCAATATATACACACTTTTTCATACCAATACACATGCATACTCACGGACAATCACATGTAAGCACATACCTTCACATAAACAAAAATGTTGCACCACTCAAGACAATTGTTTTAAGGAAAATGTCACATACAATAAACCTCCTTTTAAATGTGTTTTTACTAAATTGGGCCAGAGGATTTTGGTCTTCTTCCCCCTGCAAGCTGAAGACACGTTTATGTAAACGTTTTTACATTTTCAACAGGGATATGATTTCCAGGAGTCAAGGGTATGATGTCGGCTCAAATTCTGGACGGTAAAACAGCGGTTTTCAAGGTTAATGTGAGATATGTCCTGAAATACGGCAAAAAACAAGCCTCTTAAGAAAAAGGCATTCCATAAACTGCTAATCCCCTCCACATGGAGAATATTTCCCCATCGCTGCAGGCCTATCTATTTCCTTTTGAACTTGTGAACAGAAATTGATTCAAGGTGACGAATTTGTAATCAGTTATGATTGATGGGCCTGAGTTGAGAATCGGACGGTCTTATATCAGTTCTCAACTTTCCTCAGAGCAAATGTTTCATTTTATCTACCGTAATCTCCAGGTCTGATGGAGGGACCCACATTCAGAAAACAAAGTCAACTGTGATGTGTAACCTTTATTGAAACAGATGCCATTTAATTAAGGGTTCAAAGAGAGGGAAGCATTAAAATGGAGCTTTTGGCTGCCAATCCCCTATTCCAGACAGAGGGCAGAATGGGTGTCCAACTATTACTGTGATTAGGTAGGTAATGACTTGGGAGCTAATCTCTCCGGACTAGAAAGAGAACAGGGCAAGATGGAAATAGAAACATGTGTCTGAATATTCTAATTTCAAAGGATAATTGTGAAACTCCGGTTTGGGAGTTTCTGATACCTCTTCTCCACCCCCACCCTTTAACACGATTTCATTAATTCTTCTCAGCCTTAAAGTGTCCTTAAGACAGGGGCCAGAGAAATATATTGAGAAAAATCCTCAATCAGGAAGACTGTTGGGCAAGCTGTTGACGCACAAGGTACAGCTTCAGGAAGGGCATTTTTCAAAGCTGCTGGCTCAATAAAAATGAAAGTGGAAAGAGTCTGGGGAAGGCTGATCACTAAGTGACCCTGCAGTTTTGAGTCAATTGGGTCCCTTCTCTGTGCCTTCATTTTCTTACTTAAAAGAGGTTATTGTACCATCTATCTCTTAACATTTCCATATTCTACACTCTTTGTTCTAAATGCCCTTCTAGGACAAACACATTGTATTCCATGGCCTAAGGTTCTTTCCAAGTCTACTGTTCTATAGGCTATGTCTCAAAGCTCCGTTCTAAGACACTTTCCAGCTCTATTATTCTATGATTTCTATTTTTTCCCCCGTGACATCTTATGGTGATCTTAAGACTCCACATACATACATACATACACATGCATATATGCCACAAATATATATATGCATGCTAACACATATGTGCACACAGCCATTCATTCAATGGGTTTTGTTTTTGGTTTTGGTTTTTTTTTTTTTTAGCTCTTGATATCCTATCTCTGGATATGGAAGAAAAAGAAACCCCAGTGTGATGCTAAGCATAGAAACATAGGATTCTGAAGAAGAGAAATAGCAAGCATATACTTCAAAGAATCATCTCAGGAAGCTAGTGCCACAGAGAACAGAGCACTAAGCTTGGAATCAGGAGGACTCATGTTCATGAGTTCAAATCCGGCCTCAGACACTTACTAAGTGCGTGACCCTGGGCAAGTCACTTAACCCTGTTTGCCTTGGTTCTTCATCTATAGAATGAGCTGGTGAAGGAAACGGCAAAACATTCCAATATCCTTGCCAAGAAAACCCCCAAATGGGGTCACAGAGAGTTGAATGTGACTTTAAAAAAATGACTCAACCGCAATAACAACAATAAAGAAACATGGTGTCACAAAGTTCAAAGGAACCTTAGAAACCGAGTGTGTATGTGGGGGGGGGGGTATTTTTTTAAGCACCTACTATGTGCCAAACATTGTGCTAAGTGCTTTACAAAGATTTTACTTGATCCTCATAAACACCCTCGGAGGTAGGTGCTAGTATTATCTCCATTTTTACAGTTGAGGAAGCTGAAGCAGAGGTTAAGTGACTTGCCCAGGGTCACACAGCTAGCAAGCATCTGAGGTCACATTTGAACTCAGATCTTTCGGACTCCAGGCCCAGTGCTCTATCCACTGTGACGCTGAGCTGCCCTGGCAATAGTCCAATTTATACCTGAATAAGGATTTTTGTATAATATCTCAAAAATAACTCCTCCAGATTCTGCTTTTACAACTCCAGAGACTGGCAACCTGTTACCTGCAAAGGGAAATCTATTGCACTTTTGAATTTGTTACGAAGATTCTTCTTATTTTGTGCCCAAATCAACTTTTTTTGGAACCTCCATCGGATGTTTTTAGTTTGGCCTCTTAAGCCCTAGTAAAATAAGTCAAATCTCTCTTTCACAGGATAGTTCTCCAAATACTTGTCAATACAATTGTCATGCCTCCCCCTTCCCCCTTACTCTTCCCCAAGGCTAAATATTCCCAATGCTTCAATACCACCATTTTTCCAGTCTTCTGGGTTGGTAACCTTGGTCTTATCTTGGACTCACTTTCCCTCATCCCACATATCCAAGCGGTTGTGAAATCTTGCTGTTTCCACTTCCATAAATATCTCTCCCAGTTGATCCCTTCTCTCTACTCACATAGCCACCACTTCAGCTTGAGCACTTGTCACCACTCCTCTAGACCATTGCAATCACTTTCCAATTAGTCCCCCTAACTTATCTCCCCATCCTCCAATTGATCCTCCATACAGCTGACAAATCTTTCTATCATGGGAAAAGAATTGAATTTCAAGTCAGGAGATATGTGATTTTCATTGAGCACCAATATGATCACCTCATTCTCTTACTCAAAAAACTCTGGAGGTTCCCTATTGCTTCTATGGTCAAATTTAATTTTTTCTCTTTGTTTGCTTTTTAAAGCCCTTTATGACCTGGCCTTGACTTCTCTTCCCAGCCTTATATCAAATCCTTTCCCATATTGGTCTATCCAATCAAACTGGCATTCTTTCTGTTGCTTACACACAGCACTCCATGTCCCATTTCTCTGACTTAGCATTGACTTCATTCCCCACCACCCCATACACAGAGTAGTCTCCATCCTCACATCCATCTTATAGATTCCCCCTCTTTCTTTAAGGTGCAACTGAGGCACCACCTTCTAGATAAAATCTTTCTTTCCTGTTCCTTCTATTTGTCAATGCCCTCCCTCCCCAAATCATTCTTTATATACACATACATATATATACATATACATATACACGTGTACATGTTATTTTTCCTAATAAAAAACAAATTCCTGAAGAGTAGGAATTTTATTTTTTATTCTTTTTTTTGGTACTTTATAACTCCAATCCCTAAGATAGCACCTAGAAGATAGCACGTACCTAATAAATTCTAATTGATTGACTGAATGAATTTGATCCTGGTGTAGCATGATTTCCAGACCTCTTCACAATTTGTGTCACCCTCTCCTGCCTTGCTCAGGCCACATCTCATGCATTATATTCCTTTCTGGGCATCACATTTTAAGGACAAGTAACCATTGGGATTTATCCAGAGAGCACTGACCCCCAGAGTGTGAGAGGATTTAGAACTTTGTCATATAAATATTGGTTGAAGGAACGGGAATGTTTAGCCTGGTAAAGAGAAGACCAAAAGAAAGATGTGAACAGTGTCTTCAAGGGAATGAAGAGGTGTTTTGTGGGAGAAAGATTAAATTTTGTATATGTGGCCCAAGAGATCAGAATAAGGACAAAAGTTGCTAGTTAAACTGGGGCCAATTTCAGTTGAGCACAAAGAGGAACTTCCTAGGAATTTTACTCAATTCTAACTCATCAGGAATGGAACAGACTTCATTGTTAGTGAGTTCTACATCCTCAGTGCATTCAAGTAGATGCAGAACCAATGTTTAAGCCATTTTAGTATATATTTTGTGTTTTAAAGGTATGTATTTTATATGCACCCTTAGATATATATTTGTGTTTCCTGATAAATGCAAGCTCCCTGAAGTCATTTTTGCCTTGGTGTCCCCAGTATACATCATCCTACCTGGTACACCATAGGTGCTTATTAAATGCTTGTTGATTAATCAATTGACATTTTAGAAGGGATTCATACTTTAGATGAATAGTTGAACCAGGGGATTTTTGAGGTACCTTTCAATCTTTAATATTCTCTGATTTTTAGGTGTGAGGTCTTTGGCAAGTCACATAATCTTATGAAATCTTGGTAAAATGGGAACACTATACAACTTGCCACTGCCTCCATCACAGGGCTGTTGTGAAGATCAAAAGAGATATTGGATGCATGAACTACAAAGTGCTGTCCCAATATGAGACAGGAATAGGATGTCTGTGATGACAATGACCTTCATTCATCATTCGCCTGCCAACCATAGGCCCCTGCCAGACCACCACATCTTACACAAAAGAAGAGTCAGCCCAAGGTTCTCAACAGACTCAGACACTGACTGTATGACTGAGAGAAAATTCCTCTGAATCTTGGAGGCTCATTCTCCCAGGCTGTCAAAGGGAAATCATAAAATCCTCATTGGTTAATCCTCTAGGTGGCTATAGAGAAAGTGCTTGACCAGATCACAGCATCACAGGACATCCCAAACAGAAGGCCCTTAAAAGGCTTTTTAGTCCAACTCAACCTGAACATAAATCCTGTCTACTTTACACTTAACAATTGACCTTTAAGCCTTTGCTTGTAGTGAAAGGGAACTCTACCTCCCAAGGAAGCCCACTGCACTTTTACATACCTCTAATCAGCAGGAAAATTTTCCCTACATCAAACCCAAATTCATCTCTTTGCAACTTCTACTCATGGCTCCAAGTTCTATCATCTGGAGGGGGGAGGGGGACTTGGAAACCTTAAAATGAAAAGGAATGTGAGCCATTATGTCTTCTTTATCAAATTGATAGTCCAATATTGCTAGTGTGAAGTATCTACCTGACACTTTTAGGTATCATAAGATCGTAGGATCATATACAATTCCTTGGTATTTGCAACCCAGGGGATCACTTTGTTCAGTGATTTTCTGATTATCCAATACCAAACAATGTGTAAATCAGAGAGACCTAAGCTCTTCAAAAGTGTTCACCCCTATCACAAAGGACGACCTGTGCAAAATCCAGACAGAAGAAGAATTTCCTATTTTAGTGATTTTCCATGTATCTTCTTTGGAGGCAACAATATAATTTACAAATACTCAAAGTTCTAGAATGCACCAGGGCATCTTTGATGAGAATCATATTCAAAGACTATACTAGCCATCCACACAGAAAAATCAAATGGATGAGTAATACATATTGTATTATCATCCAGATTATGACAGACAGTTGGATGGTTAGCCCATTAATTTCTTCTTTCAATGCATATGTCTTGGAAAAGTATGGAAAATAGAGAATGAAGTGAACCTTGAATTAAATGGGAAGAACAGATTTAGATGAATTGCATTTAAGAAATTTTACAGTGTTTTCAATAATTCCTAGCTGTTTCCTACTATGAAAACCTTTGATAATGACACGTAGCTATGGAGTTTATCACAGCACCTTGGCACAAAGTAGACATTTAATAAATACTTGTCTCATTCCCACTTTTTCAGAGAATCAGAATCACAATTGCTTCAGAGGGCAATGGGAACACCTATGGAGGGTGTACATAGTCAGCAACCTAGTACCAATAATTATTTGTGTGAAAAATAGGGCCTAGGAAAGTGCTATCAAGCTCAAATGGAAAGGGGAATAATTAAATCATACATAAAGACCCCTGCAGGACGTATGACTTAAAAACTACATATTAAAAATAACAATTTTCCAAAAGTGCTTATTAACATAATTGATGTTCTATTGTATTTTCTTTATTTTGTTAAATGTTTCCCAATTAAATTTTAATCTGGTTCAGCTGTGCTGGGAGTATTGCCAGACAACTTTGGTATAGAGTAGAAAACCCTTGAGGACACAGATTATGTAATTCCTGTCTTTGTATCCTCAGTACCTGACACAGTTCCAATAACATGGTAGGTGCTGAATAAACTCCTGTTGCTGACTGATTACTTGAAGGCATCATGAAGGAAAGGCTGCCCTGGTATCCACAAATTATCTTAAAGCCCAGAGGAATGCCCTCAGTACATTAGGTTGATGCTTTATATGGGATTTATCACATAAATAAGAATTTCACAGAACTGAAAGGGACAATAGATTATGTGAAGATGGAAAAGATGCCCACAGGAATGAGATAATGTATCCGCAGAAATATTGACATCACTAGATGCCCTAAGTGGCATGGCAGAAAGTACACTAGGTTCTAGTGATGGATCTTCTGGGTTCTAGTGATGGATCTTCTTGGTTCTAGTGTTGGATCTTCTGGGTTCTAGTGATGGATCTTCCTCTAACTTGCTGTTTGACCTTAAGAACATGATTGTCCTTCTTTGAAATCTGGTTTCTTCTATAAACCATGGGGATCAATGTACCTCAAGAGGTAGCAGATAGCAGAGAGACAGTTGGCTTCAGAGTCAAGAAGATCTAGAATCAAGTCTTGTCATTGGCAAAAACTGGCTGACTGACCCCCGTAAGCCATTCAATTCTTGTTGCTTCCTTAAGGCAACTCTTTTAAAGGATAGGCGATGATCCGCATCATAAGGTGGAGTTTCCTCATTGGGAATTCCCTATATCAATGAAATAACAGACCATCCCTGTCTCATACCACTGTTAAATAGATCAGTTGATACAATTAATATAAACTCAACTTTAAAAGGAGATAGATAATGATGAGGATGAAATATACAGGCTATTATACCTCTTAGCCTAATTTTTCCTTTGCTTTCAATAATAATTTTTCAACTAATTTTTTTTCTGAGGTTTTCCTAGCTATGAACAACAATGTTCTAGGGTCTGGGTTTGGAAGAATATACATCATCCTTGATGCAGTAGAGAAAAAAATGGTGGTCCTGGAGTTAGGAAGTCCTGGGTCCAAGTCTGGCTTCAGACACTTACTAGTTGTGTGACCCTGGGCAAGTCACTTAATTTCTATCTGTCACTTAATTTCCTTAATTTCCTCATCTGTAAAATTAGGAATAATAGCACCTAACTCCCAAGGTTGCTGTGAAGATAAAAATGGGATAATATTTGTAATATGCTTCAAAAATCTGAAGTATGACAGAAATGCTAGATTTACTATTATTACTATTATTATTATTATTCTGTTACTATGAAGTAATGAGACTGGATTTTGAACATGGCTTGAGAAAATTAGTCTTACTTCTTACTTCACATCACCACCACCACCACCACCACCATTAGCAATAAGACTCCTAGTTCTTCATGGGTATATGGGGATTTTTTCAGTCATGTTCAACTCTTTGTGACTCCATGGACCATAGCACGCTGGTACTGTCCCATGGGGTTTTCTTGGCAAAGATACTAGAGTGGTTTGTCCTTTCCTTCTTCAGCTCATTTCACAGGTGAAGAAATTGAGGTAAACAGGGTTAAGTGACTTGCCCAGCTAGTGTCTGAGGCCAAATTTGAACTCTGGTCTTCCTGACTCCAGGCCCAGTGCTCTATCCACTGAGCCACCTAGCTGCCTCTGCAGATGTTCCAGAAACTACAAGTAAAATTCTGCTGTGCTTAGAGCACTGTGCTAGGTGGTAGGGGAGATGAAGAGTTTAGATAAGACAAATTGCCTGCCTTCATGGAGCTTCGAGTCCAGTAGGGCCTTAAGACACGAAACATAGATAACTCTAATATACAATAACACATCATTGATAGAAGCAAGTAAAACTATGTGAAGTCCACAGGGCAAGGATGTTACTCATGGGGGAGGACTAAGAAAGGATCTCAGAAGGGGATTTCATTTGGGTTGGGCTTTAGGGGATGGAGAAGAATTTAGCAAATCAAGAGTGGGAAGAAGTGGCATTCCACAAATAAGCAACAGAGAGAGGAAAGGCCCCAAGTCATGAGATCAAAGAATGTTTAGGGGCAGGAAACTGTCTAAATTGGTCAAAGATCCATATGAGATGAGCCTGAAAACATCAGGTGGTATCAGATCATGGGGGGCCTAGAAGGCCAGGCAGAGAAGCATGAAATTTACCTGGGATACTATATAGAACTGCCAAAGAGTTTGAGCAGAGAAGTGACGGGACCATATCTATGAATAAGGGAAAGGACAATCATAGGAAAAACCAGTTGGAGAAGATAGAAAGTGGAGGCAGAAAGACCTGTTCAGAAGCCATAATCTAGAGGTAATGGAAACTGGAGTGGCAATGACCTGAGTGAAGCAGAAGAAGTGGAACCAATTCCATCTAATTCTATGAAGCACCTACTATGTGCTAAGCCTTGGGGATACCAAGATAAATTAAATAATAATCCCTGCTCCCAAAGAGTTCACATTCTATTGCATTTAATAATTCTTTGCTTTTTGATCACACTTTCTACTTTCCAAAACATTTGGCCATCCAACTTGACCAAGTTCATTGTGTTCTCAATGGCCCCATGAGATCAGTAGTTTGAGTACTATTATACCCATTTTACAGATGAAGAAACTGGCACACAGAGAAATAACTTGCTAAAAAAAAAAGTCACACAGCACATTAGTACTGTGTGAGTCTTGTACGCCTCATGGCATCTAGAAGAGTTTGTTATCATCATCATCATCATCACTCTCCATATATGTATATCTATATGTGTTATGCATGTGTACACACACACACACACACACACATACATATATGTTTACTCTGGAGCCTAGCAAGATAACATACTCCAACATCTGCTTGCCCCTTCTCTTCCCCTTCTCCACCTTTAAAAAACCATTAATAAAGACATACTGAGAGAAGGCATCATTGCATAATTAAACACTGGATTTGGAGTCAAAGGAGACCAGGTTTCTAATAATGACTCTATGATTTATTGTATAATCCTGGGCAATTCTTTTGCCCGACAGGTCTCAGTTTCCACATCTGTAAAATGAAGGAGTTAGAATAAATTATCTCTGAGGTCCCTTCCATATCTTAGAGCTATAACCTTATGTGTTCCTATGAAGTCATTTCCCCCGGACAGCTGGGTGATGCTGTGGATGGAGCACTCATCCTAAAGTCCAGAAGACCTGAGTTCAAATCTGACCTCGGATATTTACTAGGTGTAAATTTTTTACTCTGGGAATATCACTTAACTTCAATTGGTTTCCTTAATGATAAAATGGAGACAATAGTAGTATCTACCTCCAGGGCTGTCATGAGGATCAAATGAGATATTTGTAAAGCACTTAGTACAGAGCCTAGCATATAGTAGACACCCAATAAATGATTATTTTCTTCCCTCTTTCCTTTCCCTTTGGACCTCAGATTCTTCCTCTGTAAAATGAGGAGGTTGGTCTAGACAGTCCTTTCCATTTCCACATTCTATGAGCCAAGCCTAGAACTCAGGTCTCCTGATTTGTGTTTCAATGTGTTTCCTACTATACCATAATCCCTTTGGTTATCAGATATCAATATATTTGGGTCTTGGATTAGTTAAACTACAGAGGCAAAAGCTACTCCTGCTGCCTGGAATTCCTCTGGCTTCTGTTTCTCCTTCAGCCTGCTGGTCTACATTCTTCTGCGGGTTCTCCCCAGAGCACTGAGGGCTTCCTTTGAAGTCCGTGCTTGAAATCTGAGGAGGTCTGACCCACCTTTCAGCTGCCAATTCAGCAAGTCCCCATGCTGACAACAATCTGCTGGCTCTTAGCTCCTGGGCAGAGAGAGGATTCCCTGCACTGTAACTCATCTTCCTTCTACCCTCCAGAGTTTCCTGACAGAAGGATTTCAAAAGAGCCAATTTGGAAATGCTTCCAGTACACATAAGTCACTTCTTCAACATGTTACCTCTTCAAGGATCTATGGCAGAATTCTAGGAGATTGTTGTGAAAAACAGACATTGAAAGTTAGAATGTTCTGTCCCTCTTCTCAAGAAATCTCTCCCTGGACATCTCAGCATCTGGACCTCCCTGGCTTCCTTCAAATCTTCTTCAAGAGGCATTTAAAAATTGACCAACCTTCTACTCCAACCCCTACTGCTACTAATTTAAATTTGAGACTGTCTTCCATTTGCCCAATAGATTTGTCCGTAATTGTTGGCATGTTGTCTTCCATATTAGAATGTGAACTCCTTGAAGGAAGAGACTTCTCATCTTTCTGTATCCCCAGTGCATGGCATAGAACCTGGTACACAGTAGGATTTAAAGAAGTCTTGACTAAGTTAAAAGGGAATTCAGAACATAGAATGTCAGAGCTGAAGGTGATCTTAGGGCAAATATCAGAGGCTGTCACTGCTAGATCTTAGAAGGTCAGAATTCAAAGGGACTTTAGAGGCTAAAGACTGAGCTATAGTGGGATTTAGGAACACAGAACACAAAACATTGGAGCTATAAGATCCTTTGGAATACAGAATATCATTGTTCATCCTTCATTTGTGAAGAAGACCAATGGCATCAAGATGTCAGGGTAAAACAGTGGATGGTGGGCGATGTCTCAACTTGCATGTGAGTTGGATTTAAGTGAGGCACAACTGCACAAAGTCATCAGCCTCACTATCTCTTCCAGAGTCATTGAAGTCCAGTGGAAGGACAAAAGTACCCAGGATGCAGTGGATGACCTTGGCATCTCCAATGACTGACCAACCTCTTAACACTCCACAGTGTCTATTTCAGTCACCTTCATGACTGTTGGAACAAATTGTTCTCACCAGCCCATTCCACTGTGGGGGTGGGAGGGGAAGAGTCTTTGCATGCTCGGAGTAGACATCTCTCTAATTCACTGATGGGTTTGAGTCCTGTCAGTTACCCTCAACCTGGGTTAGCCTGCTTGCTGAGATGGTCTTATAGAGGTGTGGCTGCAAATACACTACAGTTTCTTGGAGGCACAGGTGAGAAGGTAGAATAATGTAGAGGTAGAAGGGAGGTTTTACAGAATGTCAAAGCTGGAAGGCCTCCTAAAATCAATTAGGCCAAATTCCTCATTTTACAAATGTTAAAACTGATATCTAGAGAGATTTTAGGAGCATAGATTTAGTTTTGAATGAGACCTTAGAAATCTCTTTATAAATTTTCTTTATAAATGAGGAAACTGAGTCACAGAGAAGTTAAACGACTTGACTAAGGTCACAGGTTGTAACTGGAAGAACTAGAACTTGAACCTAAGTCCTCTGACTCCAAATCCCAGTGCAATTTCTATGAAACCATGTTGTCTCCCACTTGCTTAAAATCACCAATCAAATATGTGAAAGAAACAAGATGAAAACTGGGGTTAAGCATCATCAATTCCATCTAAGACATCACATTCAGGAGTCAGTGAGTACTGAAGCAATTAGATGCTTTTGATATCCTTAAAACATAACCTGAGCTTCTCTTGGAAGCCCTGTGACCTCAACCACATCCTCATCATGACCCATAAGGCTCACCCTAAAGGCAGGAGTATGGACTAGAACAGAGGTGTTCTACAGGTGTCCCATGGTCCATGGTAATACTCCTGAGTAGAACCAAGTCAGATTAAAATAAATAAAAATATAGCAAAACATGGATAATATTAATTTGTGGTTTTCTAAGTCAATATGCAACTTTCAGGGACCCTTGTGTATGCTTAATGGCCCCATTTCTTTTTGAGTTCAATACCACTGGACTAGAAGACTTCTGGAGGTCTCTTCTAATTTTAGGATGAGAAATAAGGCATTGGAAACTCTGAATTTTAGACCCTTAGAATATATAGGAAGAAGACATGACTCACTTGTAGTACCCATCATTCTCCACCCCTCTCATCTGGGGCCTATCCTCCTTGGGACGTGATGTAAATCACATTGTTTAGACATGCCTCTTCTATCTCTTCCTTCAGAATTAACTTTCATTCTCTTTAGGTCTCACTAGTCACTGGTTTATTAATCTCTGACAAATTAACTCAAGTATAAATGTTAATGACAAAATATATTATTAGAGTATTTGTATCTCAAAGGAAGCATTAGAGAGGATAGACCAATGGACTTGGAATCAGGGAGATTCAACCTCATGAGTTTAAATCCAGCCTCAGACACTTACTATCTGTGTGACCCTGGGCAACTCACTTAGACCTCTTTGCCTCAGTTTCCTCACCTGCAAAATGAGTGGGAGAAGTAAATAGCAAACCGCTCCAGTATCTTTGCCATGAAAACCCCAAATGGGGTCATGAAGAGTTAGACATGATTGAAACAACTCAACAACAACATCTATGTCACTTCCATTTTAGGGTAGCTAGGTGGCAAAGACTTATTAGCTGTGTGACCCTGGGCAAATCATTTAACTCTGTTTCCCCAACTGTAAAATGAGTTGCAGAAGGAAATGTCAAACCACTCCAGTATGTTTGCCACAAAAACCCCAAATGGGGTCACAGAGAGTCAGACACAAGTGAAACAACCCAACAACAACATGTATACTTCTGCTGACATGTCAGTTCCACTAATTGAAAGTAAGCTCCTTGAGAACAAAGGATATATTTCATTTTTGTCTTTGTATCTCCATTGGCTAACAAAATGGCTGGCACATAATAGGTGCTTACTGAATGTTTGCTGGGGAGATTGGCATTAAGTAGCCATGGACCACTGAGCAAGTAACAAGAGCTAGCATTTATGTAGTATCTACTAGGTGTCAAGTAAGCAAGCATTTTACAAATCTTATCTGATTTTATCTTCATACAACCTTTATTATCCCCACTTTACACATGGGGAAACTGAGGTAAACAAAGGTTAAGTGAGTTGGCCAGGGTCATATAGCTAGTAAGAGTTTAAGGTCAAATTTGAACTCAGGTTTTCTTGGCTTCAAACCTCCAAATCATCTCCACAATCAGGCTCTTTAATTATTTCCCCTGTAAAATGAATATATGGACTCTGGCTATCTTAGGTTCTTTGTTCTAAGACAGTTTCTAGCCATAGTATCCTATGCTTTAGGTTCTAAGGTCCCTCTAGCTCTGACATTCTATGCATTATGTCTCTATTCTGGAGACAGGCTCAAGCTGGTCTTGCTTCCTTCATTATTGTGAGGCTCAGATGAGATAATGTTTATAAAACACTTAGCACACTACCTGATACACAGAACGTACTTAGTAAATGCTTATTCCCTTCCTCTTCTCTTCCCCCTCTAAGATGTGCTCTTTTCAGACCTCATCGCCATAATTCAGCTGCTTCCCAACCTGGAAAAACCCTCTGACATCCTGGCCCCCTTCTCCCATTGGTGAACTCTTTCTAGAGCCCCCATTTAAAGGATGGACCCAATCTGGCCATTCTTTCTTCCCCTCTGGCTGTATTTTTTACTCCATGGACTTTGCCCCCACAGTCATGCTCCATGGTCATGTTTTATGTGTTATATTCCCCCATTAGAATGTTAGCTCTTTGAGGGGAGGGATCATCTTTCTTTCTTTCTTTTTTTTTTTTGCTTCTATTTGTAACCCCAGCACTTAGAATAGTGCTTAGAAACACAGAAATCATTTAATAACTGCTTGTTGCATGCCTACCTGTGTTTTGACATTCTAAGATTTGGGGATCTCATGAAATTGTAGAAGTGATTTGGGTATTTCAATAAGACTGGACAAGCTATTAGTACGTCCTTTGTACAAAGCCTCCATTTGCTGGTCAAAGATAAATAGTATAGATCACCCTTTCACACGTTTCTCACATAAATTTTAAAAACAAAACAAAACAAAAACCTAGTTTCCATAAATCCACAATGAGGAATGAGAAACTTCCATGTAAAAATCCAACCAAGTAACCAAAGATGCCACATAGTGGTCATTTATGTAAAGTGCAATTTTCCCCTTAGCTAGAGTTCTCCCAGCTGCAGAAAAAAATAGCGTGAAATTCATGGGTTTTCCCTTATAGAAAGGAGCCCATCGAGAGATCCCCGTGACTAACTGCATCCCAATCACTTCTTATTGGTAATTCTTGATACTTGATGTGAAATTCTTTAAAAGATCAAACAGGTAAAGAAAACTACTTCCTGTTGGTGACAGCCTCTTGATTCTCACATCAAATATCAAGGGATCTCAAGTCACAGGGATCTGTCCATGCTCAGTTTAGGTGCTTTAAAACCAGACTGGATTTTTTTTTTTCCATTGAGCGTAGGTTAAGAGGAAAAGTTGTCATGCTTCCCCTAACTGTCCATGATTTCAAGTCAGATCCTCACATACCAAATCTTTCTATGACACCAAACCTGCCTCCCCTTACAGGTCTTTATCTGAACCCTTTGAGTGATGAGAAGCCCTCTCCCTCACAAAGCAATTCATTTCATTGTTGACCAGCTCTATTTTTAGAAAGTTTTCTTTTTAAATTTAGTACCCAAATTTGCCTCATTGAAACCCTTCTTCCTCTCCTCTCTTGGGTCAATTAGAAAAAAGTTTATTTCCTCTTTCTCATGGTAGTTCTCCAAATATTAGGAAACTGCAAGAGATCACAACCCTACTACCTTTCATTTCCAAGAGGAATAATCCTAGCTATTTCAAATTATCCTCACATGATATTGTTTTAGAGATGGTGGTATAGTGAAGAGAATACAGGATCTGAATTCAAATCCATTATCAGATATTTACTAGTTGTATGACCTTGGGCAAGTCATTTAACTTGTCTGCCTCTGTTTCCTCATCTTTAAAATGGGGGTAATAATAATACCTGACTCCCAGGGTTGTTGTGAGTATAAAATGAGATATTTGTAATTTGATTTGTGAACCCTAAAGAGCTATCTAAATGAGAGAGGGAAGGAGGGAGAGACAGAGAGAGATGTATTTGGATTAGGAAGATGTAGGGATGGGCCAGAAAAAGGATCTCTTGCTGTTATTAAATACCTGACTCCACCACAATGCTAATGCTCCAAGGCTGTGGTCTCAGAGAGCCCACTGCAGTGCGGCTCCCCAGGTACATGAGGCTCTCCCAGAATTAATTGCTGATAATGGAACAGGCCTGTTTCCCTAGAGATGTTTTGAGAATAAGATAGATACATGTCTGTCTGAAATGGTTTAGGTGCCTGCGTGAGGAAAGATGAACTGGCTCATTTGTGAGTTTCAAACTCACAGTCAGAGATCTGGTCTTAAAATCAATCCAGTGGAAAGAGCCCTAGACTTAATGTCAGAACATCTGACTTTGAGTGCACATTCTGATGTTCAGCAGATGTGGGACCTTGGAAAACTGATTTCACAACTTTGAGCCTCACAAGAGGCATCATAAGGTAGTAGAAAGAGTACTGATCATGCAGCCAGAATCCATGGTTTTAAATTCTAGTTGCAGAGATTTAACATCTTTCAGACTCAATTTTCTCACCTGAAAAATGGGAAGAATGATACTTATATTGCTGGCCATGGTGATTTGGGTGGTCGGGGGGGGGGGGGTGGGGTTAAACCTTTTAGTGCTATGGAAATAGGAGCTACAATGACTATTTTAAATTTTTTCCGTATCAATGACATTGTCCATCAGAATCAGAGAGACACCATTTATGACAAAATACCCTTTTAAAAAGAGAAAATACAGTTCAACAAAACTAAAGATCATAAACCAAATCTGGCATTATATAGGGTGTTTCACACCTGTAGTCCCCGGCCTCTGCAACAAGAAAGGAAAATGCGTTCTCATTATTTCTTCTTTGAGACTAAACTGTGTCACTGTGATTTCTAGCTTGACTGATCTGTTGTTCTTTCTATTTACCTTTTGTAGTCTCTGTATATGTTGTTTTCCTGGTTCTGCTTACTTTACTCTGCCTCAGTTCATATGTGAATTTCCATGTTTCTCTGCATTCTTTAGCACCCTCGAAGTAATACAGTTTCCAACCTCACCACTCAACAAAATTTGTTCTCTACAAAGTTGCCAACAATTTCTTAACTGCTAAATCAAATCACCTCGGTCCTCATCCTCATTGATCTCACTGCAACTTTTTACTACTTTTGACTGTGTTCTTCTTGGATATCTTCTCTTTTGAGACACTTCCCTCTCCTTAGTCTCTCCCTACCTATCTGACCTTGCCTTCTCAAACTCCTTTGCCCAGTCACTATTTATCTTATACCCTTGAACAGTGAGTATACTCTAAGTCTCTGTCATAAGTTGTTTCTTTTATCTTCTTTCTCTTGTTGATCTCATCAACTCCCATGAATTCAGCTTTATTCCTTTATAAGGATGACTCCCATATTTATATATTCAGTCTAATCTCTTGAATTCTAGTAATACATCAACACTTGCCTGAAGAATCTCTGCCTGCACATCCTATCAATGACTAAAACTCAACATGTTCAAAGCAGAACTCATTTTATACTCTGACAAACTGACCTTTCAGGATAGATCTCTCTTTCATTGAAACCACAGTTTTGAAGGAGAGATGGGCATATACACAAATAATCACAGGATAATGTAGGGAATGATAAATGTTATAGGAAAGCAAGTAAAATGATTTGAGAATTCTGAGGAGTAAAGTAGCACTTTAAATTTGGAAGGGGAAGAAAAATCAAGGAATATTTCATGGAGCAGGCAGCATCTGAACTAGGGCTTGAAATATAGGTAAGAACCCAACAGGTGGAAATAAGGATGTGATGGAGAGCCATCTGTTTAGGTCAGACTTACGACTGGTCTTCAACTAACAGGATCTATGCTTGAGTCCTGGCTGTAAAATAAGAGTGTTGGAATAGATGGTCTCTAAGACCCTCTTTAAGTTCTATTAAGTTACAGACATTTTCAGTGACAGGGAACTCATTATTTCACAAGACAGCCCACTTGATTATTTGATGGCCCTGTTTGTTTTCAAGTTCTTCCATGTATGGAACAGAAATCTTCCTAATCCAGTCCTTTCAGGCTACAGAGAGCAATTTGCTCCCTTTTCTCTGGAACAAGTTCACCTATATTGTGTTTAAGGGAAAACACAGCTGAAAAATGCACTGGTTACTGAGATCAACTGTGGGCAGATATTTCTGGCGCAGTTCCCTATGTGTGGTATATTATTACAGCTCACATGGAAATACCTCAGGCTCACGGTTTCCCTGCACCCTTCAGCATGTGGTATGAAAATGCCAATTAGCCGTCTGCATGAGGTCACAGGCATCCTGGGCTTGGCTACACTGAATTATTTTAATGTTAACTTTCGGGCAGGTTGTGGGTTCTGTTGCTTGATTTACCGCTCAGCTCACATGATGATGAAACTACTTGTGGAGATTCTGTCCTGCTGAAATATTGAACCTTCCCTGTGGCTAACCTTAATGTGAATGGCTGAGACAGACTGCATAACCTTCAAGGAAGCTCTGGTCCCTGTTCAGGGACCTCTCAGGATTTTCATAGCTCTTAAGATTCTGGAGAGTATGTTTGAGAGAGGCAGTCTGGTGCAATGGAAAAAGAGCTGCATTTGATGTTAGGAGAGATAGGTTTGAGCCATTGTTCTGTCATGTGTAATGTTGGGTAAGTCATTTACCTTTTCTGCACTGTTATTTCCTTAGTTAATATCCAAGGCACCAAGGACTCATTAAGTGCCAACTATACTGGAAGATGCTGGAGAGACAAAGGCAAAATGACAAGTAGTCCCTGTCCTCATGGAACTTACATACTGTTGGATCTGTTAAGACTAGGTGTTTGGAAGTTGTGGTTTATGATAGTCATGGAATATTATTGTGCTATAAGAATGAGTAACTGACTGACTTTAGAAAAATCTGGAAAGACTTACATGAACTGATGCAAAGTGAAATGAATAGAGCCAGGAAAACATTGTATATAGTAAAAGCAATATTGTATGATAATCAACTGTGAATGATTTAGCTATTCTCAACCATACAGTGATCCAAGACAATCCCAAAGAAGTCATGATGAAAAACATGATCACATCCAGAGGAAGAACTGATGGAGTCTGCATGTAGATTGAAGCATACTATTTTCCACTTTCTCTTTTTTCCTTTTGGTTTGTTTCTTCTTTCACAACATAACTAATATGGAAATATGTTTTATATGACTGCACATTTGTAACCTGTATCAAATTGATTACCATCTTGGGGGGGAGGTAAGAGGGGAAAGAACAAAATTTGGAACAAATTTCTTTTAAAAAATTAATGTTAAAATTATCTTTACATGTAATCAGGGAAAAATATTATTTAATAAAGGTGAGGGGCTTGGACAAGATGGTATCTAAGGTGCCTTCCAGTTCAAGATCCTATGAAGATTTATTGAGCTAGTTAGCACAACCTGTGATCCTGATTTCATTTCATTCTGCTTCCAATGTTCCTATCCATTCACTGGGTTGACTCCAAACAGTATTTTTTCTTCCTTTCTTGACCTCTCTTAGTACTTTGTACCTTCTTTATAGATATATTTTCCTTGGGAGAAAAGGGTTTCTTTTTGTCTAGAACCCTATGAAGGTGGCATTCTTACAAAGTGAGATTCATTCTCTGCTGGAGATAGAATGCTCATTCCCACTGGTGTGGCCAATAAACAAAAGAGTAATTATTTCACCCATGAAAGAACATGGCATGTTCTGAGAGGATCTAAAAAGTATGTTGAATCCTTGGAGTCTGTTAACAACTCAGCTCAGAAAATCCCCACAGAGGTGATCACCACCAGAGGCAAGACTAGTTTCTCCTTGGAGAACAAAACCAGGAAACAGGCATGGAAGGTTAGAGGTAGATAAATAACAGCTCAATATAAGAAAGATCTTCCAAACTTTGAAAACCGTGAGCTGACTGCCTTGTGATAAAGTGATATCCCCATCACTGATATGATCAAGTATAATCTGCATCATAGAATCACGGAATTCAGAGTTTAAGGGGAATTTAGAGAGTAGCTAGTTCAAACCTCTCATTTAACTGATGAGGAAACTGAGACTCAGAGACAGAGTGACTTGCCCAAGGTCACACAAGTTAAAGAGCTGAGGTTCAAACACAAGTTTTCACTTGAAATCTAGCTCTGTTGGCGTTCTACCACTAATCACAACTGCTGCAAAAGGGGCTCTCACTCATGTGTTAGGCAGCTGGGTGGTACAGTAATAGAGTGCTGGACCTGGAGTTGGGAAGACCCGATTTCTAAGTCAGCCTCAGACATTTACTAGCAATGGGATCTTGGGTAATTCAAATAACCTCTGATTGCCTCAGTTTCCTTAACTGTAAAGTGGGAAAAATAATAGCACTTACCTCCCAGGATTGTTGTGACCTTCCTGGTTCCTAAGAAAGAAAACAATGAATGGAAAAGACAAGAAGGTAAATTTTTAAGCTAAATAAGGGGATGCTCTTACCAGCTTAAGCTGTCCAGCAGCAGCATAGGCTGCCCTAGGATGCTGAGAGTTCTTGGGTACATCTTTAAGTAGCAGCTGCCTGGGCCTTTGTCAGGGATGTTACTGAGAGAAGCCCTGGTCACATTCAAGCTGGGCTACATGCCTCTAAGGTCCCTCCCAGCTTGCAGTGTCTGTCACTCTAATATCACCTCCTATAAAAACCAGATAGGATCCTCTTCTCCACTGTCACTAGTCAATGAAAAAATGTCTATCCTGATTTGGATCAGGGGCTGATCATGACTTTGGCGGGTGGGTAGGTGGCAGGGAAGGCCAGAGACAAACTATGGCAGTCTCTTTGCTAGAAGTAATGTGATGTAGGACAAAGAGATCTAAAAAGTGGGACTGGCTCTTCACTAGGAAAAAACAAAAGATGAAGCAAGTTCCAAAAGGTGGCCTGGGCTCTGGTCTTATCTTTCATACTAACTGTGTGACCTTGGCAAGGACTTTTCCTCTTCCTGGCTAACAGTTTCCTCATTTATAAAGTAAGGTGATTAGGTTAGAGCAGGGCTTCTGAATCTTTTTTCGTGTCATGGATCCCTTGGGAAATCTGGTAAAGCCTATGGATCCTTTCTCAGAATAATATTTTTAAATGTATGAAATAAAAGACATAGGATTATAATTTGTTGTTGTCTCATCATTTTCAGTTTGTATCTGACTCCTTTGACCCCATTTGAGGTTTTTAATTTTTTTTAATCTTGAAAGTGGAAAGAACATTAGCTCCAGAGTTATAGAACCTGGGTTCAAATCTCACCTCTGCTGCTTACTACTTGTGTGAAACCAGAAAAGTCCTCCTCCTGAGCCTCAGTTTCCCCATCTGAAAAATGAATTTATTGGACTACATGCCCTCTGGTTTCAAATCCCAATACTTCTATTTACCATCTTCAGAGGATCTGGGTTTGAATACTGACTGTGCTCACTACCTGTGTTACCTGGATTCAAGTCCTTTAACCTCTCTAGGCTTTACCTATCAAATAAGGGGAGATTGAACTCAATGCCTCTAAGTTTCTTCTGGTTCCATGTTCATGATATGCTCCTATGAGTTATTAAGTACCTCCTATGGGCAAAGCACAGTGCTAGGCACTAGAGATACAATCCAAATACGTCAGTCTCTACCAGGAGACAGTCATAGTATAAATGTAAGATAGGTATAATATAAGATAATTTGAGGAAGAAGACTTTTCAGATGATATTCTCTTTTCTATGTTCTAAGACTCTCTTCAGCTCCAATATTCTGTGTTCTATGGGCCCATCTTGCTCTGATGTTCTATGTTCCATAGTTTTTCCCTATTTACTTTAATGTCCTATGATTCTAAGGGTGATTGTTACAAACATTTGAGACACCTTCCCAATTATATATTATGAATACTGTTTCATATCTAGAAAATCTTGAAATCACCTGGGGCTTTTTGGAGAAAGATTATTGATCGGGGGCTTGGGGAGAGAAAGAAGAATGGCAGGAGGCTGGGGGAGAAATAAAGATAAGGAATTGCAATAATCCTTTTACATTTTGTTTTGCATTTTTCCATTTCTAGCCTTGGTGCTTGCATATAGTACAGGCGCTGAAATCCCACGTGAAAGGCAACCTTGACCCAAGGCTAAACAAAGCCACGTGTCTCTTTGGTTATTACTTACATGCATTGAAATAATTTTCAAATGGTTGTCCCCTCTCTCGAAAAAATCCTAAATGTTTTCTTCCAAACCACCTTTCTATTCCTCTTTATTTTAGGAGTCAACATTACTACAACTAGGGAGTTAGGGAAACTCATTTGTGTGAGCATGAGGTCAGCAGATGCTGCTAATAGCCTTAATTAGGGCATCAATCTCTTTCTTGTTAGAGGCAGCAGATAAAAGTAGAGAGAGCCAAGCGCTCTGGGCTGGTGTTCTCTAAACTGGCCTTTACATTAGGGCTGTAGAACTGAGACAGTTTACTGGGGAGAGAGGCAGAGTCGGAGAGACAAACTGAGACAGAGATAGAGATAGGCAGAGACAGAGAGAGGGGCAGATAGACTGAGAAAGAGAGAGGCAGACATAGAAAGACAGACAGATATAGACAGAAACAGAGAGACAAGGAGATAAAGAGACAGAGAGGCAAAGACAGAAAGAGAGAGAGACAGACAGACAGAAAGAGAGGAGAGAGAGAAAGTGAGAGAGAGAGAGAGAGAGAGAGAGAGAGACAGAGAAACAGAGACAGAGAAACAGGAGTCTCATCATAGAAGAAGTGTGTAGGGTCCAGATTCCTGGTTGACTTTCCCAGCCTATCTCTATCTCTGCCCCTCTGGGTTGCCGTATGTGTCCCCCTCATTTCACATACGACCCAAAGGGGAGAAGGCACTGGTCCAAGGTGTGACAACTAGCAAATGCCTAGGGACTTAATCCCAACGTTCTTCCTATGAGACTACATGCTTTCTCTGCAATGCATCCACTTCGAGCCAACCCCTGACTTCGTCAAGGAAATTTGCAAGTGTGTAAAAACAAGCTAATAGGAAACTTTGAAAAGTGTTAACATGCGGTTCTAATATAACAGATAAGCATCCTAATCAGCTGGATAAGTATAGTATTTGTACAATGTCCTCAAATATCAGACCCTGTTGGCGGCTCCCTTGGGTGTATAACTTACTCAGAACCTGAGGAAAAGAGAAAAAGCAACAACAATGTGAGAGAAAACTATGCACATTCCAGTTTGCACACCCCCACTAACCAGCTGTGCAACCTCTGGCAAGTCATTTCTCCTCTCTGAGGTGAAATTACTTTTTTTTCACCTAACAGGATCTTTTTTAAAGGCACCTCTAGCAAAAACAATCAATTTTGGAAGAGGCCTTTCCAGGGCTAACACTTTATGTTCTAAAATAATAGAGGAAGCTAGGTGGATAGAGCTCTTGTCTATGTTAGGAAAACCCAAATTTTAATCCAGCCTCAAATATTTACTAGTTGTGTGACCCTGGTTAAGTCATTTTACCTCTTCAGCCTCATCTGTAAAATGGAAATAATATTAGCTCCTGCCTCCCAGAATTGTTTTGAGGAGGAAATGACACATTATTGGTAAAGCACCTTGCAAACCTTGAGCTATCAAAATGTTAGCGATTACTATTTACTAAGCTCTTCCCACTCTGACATTCTATGTTCCATTGTCATAGATTGTCACATGTGTCCATGTTCTTGGTCTCCTCGTGTCTTACAAACACTGTTTTCCCGTGCTGAGACTACCTGAGAATTTGTGATAGGATTGTAGATAATAGAGCACTAAAGGACATTAGAGATCTTCTAATCCCTTCATTTTACAGATGATGAAACTGAGGCATTGAGGAAGTTAATTGACTTGCCCAAGGTCTTAAAGGCAATAAGTGGCAAAGGCATGGTTTGAACCAGCATCCTTTGACTCCAAATCTATAATTCTTTCTACTATAACCCACTTAATCTCATTCAAACATTCTGTTTAGCACAGAATTTGATTGAATCAGGTTAACATGATTTCCCTACATTGATTTCATATATGGGGGTGTAGAGAGGACCTAGAATGCAGAAAATAATTCAATAGCATTGGAGTTGGAGTGAGGAAGTTCTCAGTTCACCTCCTGCCTCAGAGACTAGCCTGTGTGACACTGAACAAGTCACTTAACTTCTATTTGCCTCAGTTTCCTCATCTGTCAAATGGGGATAATAATAGCACCTACCTCCTAGGGATGTTGAAAGGACCAAATGAGATATTTGTAGAGCTCTTTGCATATCTTAAAGTGGTATGTAAGTGCCAGCTATTATCATTATTCATTTTATCCTTATTTCTCTATCCTTTTTTTCTTTCTCTCTTTAACATATGCTCACACTAATGTAGAATCCCACCTGGGCTTCAGACCTCACCTTTCACAAACACACAATAATTCCATTTTACTGGTGTCCCAAACTCTCCCTCTCCCCCATACAAGTACTCATTGCTTTAATTCCAACCAGCCAGGCTCTGTAGACCGACAGAGGAAGGAGGCTGGGCAAGGGGGAGGAGTGCTAGGGGTCTGGGTACAAACAGATGTAGTCATACATCAAACTTAATGACAAAATGACTAATCGCCTTAAATATGCCCGCTCCTTAATGGAGTTTTAAAGAAGAGTTCTGAACCAGGAGTTACAAAGGTTTCCATATACAAAAGTGAGATTGTGCTCTCTGCTTCTCTCTAGTGGCTGCTTGACAAATCACTTCATGTGTACTCCAGGTTAACCTCCTGTGTTCTAGACTCAAAGGTACACAGATCTCCCTGCACACAGTAGCCTCCATAAGTGTATATGATCAATGGATGAGCTCTCCTAAATAGAAGAGAAGATATGGTTTTCTTTTTCGTTTCATATCTTCTTCAAAGTATGTATCTTTAATGCCTTTAATGGGATCAACATTGATTCTGATTACCTGTATTCTATCTTCAAATGAATATTAAAATCTTAAAAAAACAATTTCTTCTCTCTAGGGGCATGAAGCGTGTTGGTGGACAGTATCTCTCATGAAATGCAAAGCCTGGATAAGGACTCTTTAAAGAGAAGGAATGGGGGAATTGTGAACCCTCTGAGACCTTTAAATCACATCTGTGGTGAGGCAGCAGATTCTCAGGCTGTTCTGGGGCCACTGATCCCCAGGTCCTCCCATCAGCTGATTCATCTTTTCTTGTTCTTGTTTCCTTCTTGTTCATTGTCTCATCTCCTATTGTGACCTAAAGAGGAAGCCAGTCCCAAGCAATATAGATGCTAATTTGGATCAGTTTTCAATAGGTATCAAAGGATTCTTTGCTTGCCTTGGGGCTTGAGATGGGTAGTCTTTTCTCTGCTTTCCCAGTTTGCCATTAGAATTTGTCTCCTTCTGTTCCTTCATGAAGAAACCCACACCCACTTCAGTCTGTAGGAGTCCTCTCCATTCTTCTAAGTCCAGATCAAAATCCCTCACGATATACCCTGCTTCCTCCCAATGTCCTCAGAGATCTCTCCCTGCCTCCTACAGTCTTCATTGTCAATGACCCCCCCCCCTCCATTGGGCCCCTATAGTGCCTTAAGTCATAATCACAGTATGCAACTGGAAAGCACATTAGAGATCATCTAGTCCAGTTCTTGCATTTGTTACATTTTTTTACTCTTTAATGTCTAATTAAAACTTAGTGAACATAAGTACTACTAAGCCTGATTAATGACTATTCACATTTAAACTAACTCATTTCAACACAAAGTATGGTAATAGTTTTTCAGTCATCCCCTTCAAATTTTCATCAGGATTTTCATCCATTCCTTCTTATTTTGCTTTTTCTCTTTTATGGTTGTAGTCATTGTTTATTCCATTCTTCTGTCACTTTTTTCAATTTTAAAAACATTTTAATAATTTTTTCCTTGTTTTTATATAATCTGCCTTTCCCCATTCATCCGCCCAGAGAACCATCCCTTATAATAAAGAACAAAAACTACAGGGGGGGAAGATGTTCTTTCAAACTAACCTAACCATCGACCGAGTTCAACATTGAACGAAGTTTTCCAAATCCATAGCTCACTTCCTCTGTAAAACTTGTGGCCATTACTTAGTATCATTCTGTTCCAACTTTGATAGTCGGGCATTTACTTTTTCCCCCAATTTTTTCTATTGCAAAAAAGTTGTTATGAATATATTAGTATATATTCATATATACTTTCTTACTTTCTGTCCTTGACTATCTTGGGGTACATGCCCAGCAGTGGAATATCAGGTTCAAAGGTCATGGATGTGTTAGGGACTCAGAATTTTCCAGCACAGAAAACTAAATGTAGGAAAGAATCTAGAACACAGAACATTAAAACGACAGAATACCAAGGATCCTTAAAATACAGAGCACAGAATGTCAGGGCTGGAAGGAACCTAAACAATAACTGATATTTATAGGGCATGCCAAGAGCTTTGCCTGTTTTATCTCATTTGAGCCTCACAATAATCTCATGAAGCACCTACAGCAACTATTAGGAAGCCCATTTTACAAGCGAGGAAAGAAAAATTTAGAAAAAAATTAAGTCTTGTTTGTGTTTGCATAGCTTTTACATGTCAGAGGAAGGATTGAAATCAAGGTCTTTCTGACTCCAGGTCCAACACAATCAACTATATCATGCCACCTGTCAACAAAGAATAGAATATCACACCTAGAGATATTTTTTTTTCAGATGAGGAAACTGAGGACCAGAGGAATTAAAGCATAAAGCCCCTTCCAGTTACTAAGAATATTGACTTTCAGACCTGCATCATACTAAGGAGACAGAAATGTTTGCTCTATGGTATGTGGCAAAGTGGAAATGCCTTCTCTATTTGTTCCTGAAAATGGAGAAAAAAATGCTTTATAGTACTTGGGTGTTGGGGGGGAGGGTGTAATTTGAAGAGTGAGTTTGCCTGTCTTTTCTCCTTTTCACTGTCCCAAACTCCCTCATACATGTACACCTACAAACTTATACATGTGTGTGTGCATGTACACACACACACATAAACACACACGTGTGCACACACGCAATTGCAATATCACCCAGAATTGTTGTTTAACTCTCTTGACCAAAAATCAGCTAAGAAAATGATATTTTTAAAATTTAGAACATTTTCTGGGAAGAGAACTCAGAATAAGAGTTCTTAAACTTTTTTGTACCATTGACCCCCTTAGCAGTCAGGTGAACCCTATGGACCCCTTCTTAGAATGTTTGTAAATACCAAAATTACATACATGCGATTGCAAAGAAAATCAGTCCTATTTAAATAGAGTTCAATACCAGTTGTCTCAATGAAGGCCAAACTAAAGGCACTCAGGAAACTCTGGGTCAGTGATGTAAGCCCTCTCCAGCCTCTAATTCAAAGGGCTGCACTAAACGATCCATAAGGTACCATTTTAGGTTTAACATTCCATGTTTTAAAGTCTCTCCTAAATTGGATGTTTTAAATCCTACATATGAAGATAACTTCCAGTTCTTCCTGACACCTTGTGTCAGGAAGATTCCTTGACTTCCAGCTCTAACCATTTGTGTTGTATATTTCTAAGGTCAGGGGCAGCTAGGTGGTGCAGTGGATAGAGCAATTGACCCTGGAGTCAGGAGGACTTGAGTTCAAATCAGGCCTCAGACACTTAAATATTTACTACCTGTGTGACTCTGGGTAAGTCAGTTAACCTTGATTGCCTCACCTTTCCCCCCCCAAAATTCTAAGATCAATGTAATTAGGTCTCTGATAGTTGATGATCTATGATCTTTCAATTCTCTCTTTTCAGTGTTCCAAGATCACTAACAGCTCTGAAATTTTATTGTTTTTCCTAAAGTCCTTTTTAATTCTAATATTTTATTCAATGTCCAATGTTCTAAGTTTCTTTTCATTTCTAATTGTCTGTAATTCAAATTTTTGGCTTTGCCTATTTTTCTGTAATCTAAACAATCATAAATCCTCTCTTTTAAGAAATTGTTTTCCACACCTCTTAGTATTCCACAAAAGATTCAATTTAGTCAGAGGAAATAAATCAAGGCAATCATTGGGTGGTGTATCAAGTTGTTAGCAAATACAGGGGGAAGGCAGTCACATAGAGATTATGCCAAAGATGAAAAATGATCTGTTTATTGAGCATAGAGACAAAGTCAATTGACAAAGTAAATTCTTTAATCCCTAATTTCTGTAAAATCACAAGATCCACAAGATGAGTCTAAGAGCGGACACATTGTTCACACAATTGACACTACTCACACTTTGCATTGTATATGAATCAGCTGAAATGCCAAGTTTGTAAGCCTGATGCTTGTAGAAAACTGAAAAGTAAATTCAAAAGAAAATCTCACTAACTATAAGGTAGCCAATTTCCTATTTGGACAGCTCTAATTGACCTTCCTAACTCTTCTGTAAACAAAGTATGCCTTGCAGAGTTGTAAAGCATTGAACAGAAGCACTCACACAATTCTTGTGGGCAAAAGGAGGATTGTGTGCCTAAATGGTAGCATAATCAGATGGCCTTTGAACTAGTTTCAATCTCTAATTAAAAGATCTATGTCATTTTGGAAGAACATCTCCACTGGGGGCTCACTAGCTTTGCTCCATGAGAAAGACCAAGCTTTGGGAGGCAGCTAGATCGTATAGTGGATAGAGCACCTGATTTAAAACCAAGGAAAACTAAGTTCAAGTATTGCCTCAGATAACTTACTAATTGTTAGACCATGCACAACCTCTCATCCTCTCACCCTTAATTTCCCCATCTGTATAAAGGGGATGATGATAACACCTATTTCACAGGGTTCATAGGAGTATGAATGAGACAATATGTGCTTTCCATAACTATAAATGTTGCCTACTATTAGACCTATATGTTTAAACCTTTTTATCAATGACTCTTTTTTCTGGCTGTTCCTTTTCTTCCTTCAGTCCTTTAAATGTGATTGCCAGTTCCCCATAATATCCTGTCCTTGACCTTCCTCCACTTTTCCTCCCCACCTTTGGCTCTTGGTGATTCCATAGCCTCCAATGGCTTCCATCTTACCTTCCATGCAAATTACTCCCAAACTAATATCTCCACCCCACAATTTCTCCCTAGAGGTCTAGTACCATATTTAAATATATGGCTGGATATCACTAATTGAACAACATACTGATATCTCAAACCCATCTAGACCCCAAATAATTTCATTATGTTCCCAGAAATCTGTCTCCCTCTAACTTCTTCACACCTATTTTTGATATGCCCATTCTCCAAGTTACCCAGTTTGAAATCTGAAAGTCATCTTGGCACTGCCTTCTTCCTTACTACATGCATTCAATTTCCAAGTCCTGTGAATTCGATCTCAGGTTACCTCTTGCATCTGAGTCCCTGCCCATCTCTTGGCCATGCTGACCTCCTTTTGACCATCATGCTCCCCTCCCTGAAACTGCAAACATGAGCTCCTCCTCTGGGTCCCCCAGCTCTAATTGGTGAACTTGTACCTTGCTTTGTCTTCACACCATGATGCAAGCCCCCCCATTTTCCAGCTTCTGTTTATATATGGTCTTTCCCCCTTAGAACATAAGCTCATTGAGGGCAAAGACAATCTTGGTTGCTTGAATTTAGATTCCTAGCAGTTCACAGAGTTACTGAAACACAGTAAGCACTTAACAAAAAACATTGTCTTTCTGTCTATCTGTCTATCTTTCTGTTTGTCTGTCATCTATCTGTCCGTCCATCCTTCCATCTATCTATCTATCTATCTGTCTGTCTGTCCGTCCATCCATCTGTCCATCCACCTGTCCATCCATCTATCCGTCCTTCCATCCATCCACCCATCCATCCACCCATCCATCCATCCACCCATCCATCCATC
>CM053583.1:61269757-61310638 GCA_028627135.1 Pseudochirops cupreus | reverse complement strand
GATAGAATGCTGGGCCTGGAGCCAGGAAGACTCATCTTCCTGAGTTCAAATCCAGCCTCAGATACTTACTAGCTGTGTGACCCTGGGCAAGTCACTTAACCCTGTTTGCCTCAGTTTCCCCATCTGTAAAATGAGCTGGAGAAGGAAATAGGAAACCAGTGTCTTTGTCAAGAAAATCCCAAATGGGATCATGAAGAGTCACACACAACTGAAAACTGGCTGAACTACAACAGATGGAGCCTAGGGTCACTTTTGATCAATGATTAGACATGGCATAATAGCATCAAAAGAACCGTAAGAACCAACCAAGGAAAACGGGAACTAGTTTCAGCACTGGCATTCTCCAACTTCAGAACAAAGAATAAACCCAACTTTGGGCCTGAACCTGACAGGTTTGTGACTGAGTTCCCATTTCAACTTGACCAAATGTCTCTGAGTCACAGGTATTCTCCCTGGACTGCTGAAGCCCTGGGCAGGGCCAGCTGTTAGTGTTAGGCTCCTTTGAAGCCAAGAAGAAGTTGGACACATTTCATCCATCGGGAATGTTGGCTCATGACAGGTGTTCGAACATTTGCTGAACTAATGGGGAACCAGGAGAATTTTAATAGGCAAAATTCAGACGAGGAATTTGCATCAGCTTAGATCAGCTGCAGTGTCAGAGCAAAGTGCCATGTAGTGGGAAAGGGATGAGATTTGGAATCCAAAATCCTGGAATCAAATCCTGGCTCAGCTAATACCTGTGTGGCCCTGGGCAAGTCACTTCCACTTACCTTTCTCCTTTGTAAAACAGAAAGGGTGGGCTAGATAAACCCTACAAATTTTCCACACTATAAATCCTATGATGCTACATTTTTGGTGACATCCTCCATGATTCCATTTGAGTATAAATATTCATTTTTAGGTTACACAAATGGGGCTGACTCTGTGGAGAGGCAAGAATGATGGATGCTGGGGTGATTATGTGAAGTGATTTCACAGGCAAAATAAACCCTTTCCCAGCTTCCCAATCTGTTGACTGATGCCTGAAATCCTTCAATAGGGAATAACTCCTCCATGCAAGGAAAACAGAAAACTAAAACTGCAGATGTTGATTGGAAAGGAAGAAAAGTAGCTTACATTCAAGCGACTTCATTTTAATCTTGAATTCACTTGGTTATTACTAGTGTCACCCTGAGTAATGACATCTCCCCTCTCTGAAATTCAATTTCCTTCTCTGTAGCAAGAATGCATTGAACAAGATAACTTTTTAAGGTCCCTTTCTCTTTTGATGTTCTGCATCATATGGAATTCATATTGATAGAGTTACATCATTCCTTTATACTATATGCTTTAAGAACCTGCCATGTATGGTGCACTGTGTTAGATGCTAAGGGGTATGCAAAAATGCCAAGAGGCAACTCCAACACTCACTAAGCAAAGAATCAAGATTATCATCAACAGCATCATCATCACCACCATCATTACAATGATAATGATAATAATAGATAAGTATGTTGCGAATTGGAATATGAGCAAGACATAAAGAGCCAGGAGATCACGTGAGAAAATCATCACAAAAATTACAGAATCATGGAATATCACAACTGAGAAGAACCTTAGGACATAGGCTATGAATAGCTGGAAGGGAGGAACTTTGAAATTCGAATTCAGTATTTACTATTAGCACTACTATAACAACAACTAGGTTTATATAGCACATTAAGATTTGGAAAAGCACTTATTCATGTACTAATCTGAAGTGACTTGGTATGGTGGCTAGAGTGTTGGGGTTAGAGCCAGAAAGAGCAGTAGTTAGAATTCTGTCCCTGACACCTACTAGTTATAAAACCAGGGATAATTCATTAATGCCTATATTCCTCACTCATCTCCTGATGACTGATCAACCAATCAATTAGCAAGTATTTATTAAGTACATGGTACATGCCAGGCACTGTGCTAGGCACTAGGGATACAAGTAGAGAGAGGGAAAAATCTCTACTCACAAAGACCTTAGTTCTCATCGGTGACTAAGTATATTCAATATATATGTATACACGAAGTCTATGCATATATAACATAAATGCAAAGATGTGCAAAGCTAGGGAGGGAGAGCACTAATCAGGAAAGATTTCATGTAGAAGGAAGGGCTTAAGCTGCATCTTAAAGGAAGAGGGGAACTCTGTGAGGCAAAGGGAAAGAGGGAGAACATTCCAGACATGGCGAATGCAAAGAGATAGCACGAATTATGTAAGAAATGGAGAGAGCCAGTTTGATTGGATCACAGAGTGCAGGAGGGTGGGTAATGTCCAACAGATCTTTTAAAGATAGGTTGGGGCTAGTTGCGTAGGACTTTCAAAGCTACGCAGAGGCTATCCTAGAGGCATGATGAAGACACTGCAGTTGTTTGACTAAGGGAAGTCGCATGGTTAGATCCAGATGCAGGGAAAATTATATCGTCAGTAGTGTGTGGGATGGTTTGGATAGATGAGAGTCGTGAGGCAGGGAGACCAGTTAGGAGGTTCTCATGATGATCTAGGTAAGATGTGGGATGGGGGAAGTTCTGAGCTAAGATGGTAGATGTATGGGTGGAGAAAAGGTGTTTGATCATAATGACAATTACAGCATTGATATAATGCTTTAAGGATTGCAAAGCGCTTTATGAATATTATCTCATTTTATGCTCAAAACAAACCTGAGAGGCAAATGCTAGAGATACTGTAAAGGTAGAAATGGCAATATTTGGCATGTGGTATGGATGTGTCCTGAAGGAGAGTGAGGATCCCAGGACAATGCCAAGTTTATGGACCGGAGACTTTGGTAGGATGGCGATTCCTTCAAGAGAAATGGGGAAATTTAAAAGGAGGTAAGGTTTAGAGTGAAAGATGAAGTGCTGAGTTTTGGACTTAGTGGCTTATCTACTAAATTACAGACTTTGAGGGCCTCAATCCTTGTGGGGGAAGGTATCCCATTAGGAGTTCTCTGGAATTTGCTAGAGGCCCTGGTGGAAATACAAAACAAAGTGAAGTGGTCTCTGCTCTTAGTAATAATGATCCACATTTGGATAGCACTTTAAAGTTCCTGAAGACGTGTTGTCTCATTTGCTCCTCACAAAAAGTCCTCGATGTAATTACTGTGGTCATTATTTCCCCCATTTTGTAGACGAGGAACTCATAGTATCTGAGGTTAAATAATTTGCCCATAGGTCTCACAGCTAGTAAATGTCAGGGGCAAAATTTGAACCTAAATCTTTCTTACTCCCAAGTTCTCTATGTCACCATGTTACATATGCTGCTGGACCTTTTTGTTGAGTAATTTTTAGTCATGTCCAATTCTCCATGACTCCATTTGGGGTTTTCTTGACAAAAATACTGAACTAGTTTGTCATTTCCTTCCCCAGTTCATTTTACAGTTGAGGAAACGGAGGCAAACAGGGATACATGACTTGCCCAGGGTCACACAGCTAGTAAGTATCTAAGGCCAGATTTGGATGCAAGAAGATAGGTGTTCCTGACTCCAGGCTCTGCACTCTATCCTCTACACCACCTAGCTGCCCACTACTGGACTTTAGAAACCATATGATGGTATGGTTTGTGGTGAGAGGTCACAAAGATTTTTCAGAGGGTCTATTGCATTAAATAACTCCATATAAAAAATAAACAAGTATAGCTTCTATGGACTGAATAACTTCTCACAGATAACATATGTATGATGACATTTCAAATATACATAAATGCTGTGATGAATAAATATGAACTTATTTGAGCATTTTGCTAAATTCATAACAGCTTTTTGTCATTGCTTATTTTCCCAACCAACATATGCCAACAGTACAACTATGACCATATGGAGTTCTATGCAGTTTTCAAAATGCAAAATTGGACAGAAATGTTTGATGTTGAAAAGATTCAGAACCACGGGTCTAATCTAATCACCTCATTTTTACAAATGGGAAAACTGAGGCTCAGAGGAAGGAAGTGAATTGCCCCAAATGACAAAGTGAGATTGGTAACAAGAATCCTCATCTCCCATATCCTTGCCAATATCCTCTCTCTATCCTCTGTACTACATATAAGGCACTGCTCTAACTTCTGGGGGTGGGGAGGGGGTGAGGGTGGCTTTGTGACTTTGGCTAAGTCACTTAACTGTACATCACAATGCCTACTTTCTGCCTTCTGTATCACATGTTTAGAGTGACAGGATATGGCTTTGGAGCATGGCTCTGTCACTTATGAGCTTTGTTATACTGAGTAATCCCTTAGTCTACTCATATATAAAAAAGAGACAAAAGTATCAAGGAAAACACTAGATTTGGAGTCAGTGTCCCTGGGTTCAAATCTTGCCTCTGCTGCATGGCCTCATATAAGTCACTTGTTCTTCTGAGCCTCTATTTCCTCATCTGTAAACTGGGAGGGATATACTTAATGATCTCAAAGGTCTGTTGTAGTACTAAATTCTATCACCCTGCTTTATGAAATAATTGTGGAGATCAAAAGGTATGACATATTTAAAGCATTTTGTCAACAGGAAAAAAAGTGTTTCAAGATTCTTGATATCAGAGCAGCTAGGTGGCTCAGTGGATAAACCACCAGCCCCAGAGTCAACAGGACCTGAGTTCAAATCTAATCTCAGATACTTAACAGCTGTGTGGCCCTGAGTGAATCATTTAACCCTAATTGCCTCCAGAAAAAGATTATTAATATTCCTTTTATCCCTTGTAGCCCCTAGGAAAGGACTGGGCATGTAGTGAGTGCACCCCTAAAGATAGCAAGAGAGAGGAGTAAGCTAGGCCTCTTGTATAGAGTATAATAGAAGGAGCACTAGATAGATCAGATCAATAAGAGTCCAGAGGCATGAAGGTCAATTTGGAGTCTTTATCTTGTGTTCAATTCCTCTCTCCCCTACTCACCACCTGTGTGAACTTAGGAAAGTTGCTTCCCCACTCTGGACACCAGTTTTCTGATCTATAAACAGGGTGGGGGGGAAGGTGTCAATGAGAAGGTCTCTCAGATCAGTCAAAGGTCAAAATCCTGTGAAAACCAAAGGCCCAGAGCACATACGCTGTTGGCCCGGAAGAGGCATCATGGTCGTCCCTACAACTCACCTCCAATGATTAGTGTTCTCATCATGACAGAGAGTTTGCCCTGCCTATAATTTGGCAAGATACATAAAATTATTGTAAAATTATCTCTCAGCATATTGGAGGCCTTGGCCTGGCCTCCTATTACAACAAGATGAGTGGAGTCATTTGGAAAAATCTGAAGGTTTATCCCAGCTCACAGGCTGGTGCAGGATGCCCAAAAGATGCTTCCTTTAGTAACAATCAGATAAAGCTAAAAATAAAGCTTGCAATACAGGTCATGTTAGTGCTGAAGTTGATGCCTTTTGACCAAAAATGAAGAGGCAACGAAGTTTTATTTTCACAGGAGCTAAAAGATGTTGAAGTCAATTGAGACTAAAGCCAAACTCTAACACTGAAGGACTTTAGAAAATAGATCCTAGGCCAAAGAAGGTGGTAGGTAGAAGTAAGAAGAAGCTTAGAGCTGGATGTAGATTCTGATAATAACTCTGAAAGTTCCTAGCTATATAATCCTGGACAAGTCTCATTGCCTCTATCTCCATTTCTGTAAAATGCAGGCACACACTAATATTACCCTGTTGATGAGATCCTTCCTTGTGAGCGAAATGCTTTGGGAGTCTCAAAGTGCTATATAAAATTATCACCTCTCTGATCTTCTCCATGATCCATTAGGCTAGGGGTGGGTCTGCTTCCCCATCACTCTCTCTTCCTGTCATGGACACTTTAAGGAACCAAATTATCCCAAGGAGTAGAGATCAATGCAGGAAGAGAAACTCATCAGTGCCCTGGAGCTACTTCCGAGATTCCAACTGGCAGCAGCACCCAAGGAAATTAGAGCCAGGCTCCCAGCTGCCACTCAAGCTGTGGGTCTCTTCCCCAAGCAGGACTCTTTTTGAAGTCAATCAGCCCAATTCTCTCTCCCTTCTTCACCCTCTGGAAAACTCTTCCACATGCTGATCTCTCATGGGCTTCAAAGGGAGCCCTGATACAAGGCGTAGAAAGGGACAGGAAACCCTAAGAAAGTTGACCTGGGTTTGACTTCTGCCAGGACTTAACCTCATGGAATGAAATAAGGGGAAGCCATCAAGGAGACTCTTGATCTTTCATGGGTTATCTATGTGATGTTGGTGTAAGAGAGCCATGAGTCTCAAAGTGTAGCCTGTAAATAATATTGGCACCCTGCCTTGTATATAATAGGTGTTTAATAATAACATTATCACTGTTTCTTGAGGATGCTTCCGATTGTTTGGGAGTTAATTTTTAGCGGAAAGAGTGTTTAATAAAATAACACTGTCCTTCAGTCTTGTTCAGATGTTGTATTAGGAGTAGAACTATACAGAATTCATCTATCCTGAACAATCATACCTGTCTCCTTTCCATCCCTCGTTTCTACTGATTTTTCTTTGCAAACTGTATTAGAACATAGTTATTGCTACAGGTGAAATGAGAACCTAATGGCCTTCCCACTAGATAGCCTCATTCTCCTCCACAGACTTGTGTTTTCATGGTTAGAAAGAATTCCCAATCAGGAAATTTTCACAGAGCTGGCAACCTTTCTGCAACATGGAGGCTTAGAGAGTTCTCTGATACTGAGAGGCTAAGTTACTTGCCCAGGTTCACATTGTGTCAAAGGCAAGACCTGAACCCAGCTCTTCTGACTCTGAAGTGAATCTCAGATCCTCTATCTAGCCCATCATGCTGCCTGTTCCTCATCATTATTAATATCGTTACTGATAGCAATATTAATTATCTCAGATATATAGAGTAGTGCACTCATTTTTCTGTTAGTTAATCATTAATATCATAGTTATTAATAATAATCCATTATTTAAATAAGAGGTGATGCAGAGCCATGGAGTTGGAGTTAGGAACAAATGCTATGTCAGGCACTAATTAGCCATGTGATTGCAGATAACTTACTTAGCCACTGAAAATTTCAGCTTCCTGATCAGTCAAACGAGCAGCATACATGCACTGCCTACCTCCTGCATCAATGTTGTCAGGAAAATGCTTCTTGAATGTTGAAGTTCTAAAAAAAAGTGCTGCTTGACCACTATCACTCCTCTTATTCAATTTTGTGCTAGAAATGTTAGCAGTAGCAATAAGAGAAGAAAAAGAAATTGAAGGAATCAAATTAGGCAAAGAAGAGACTAAGCTATCACTCTTTGCAAATGATATGATGATATACTTAGAAAGTCCTAGAGAATCAAGTAAAAAACTATTTGAGACAATAAATAAATTTGGCAGAGTTGAAGGATATAAAATAAACCCACATAAATCCTCAGTATTCCTATATATTTCTAATGAAATCCAACAACAAGAGATAGAAAGAGAAGTTTCATTTAAAGTTACTGTAGATATCATAAAATATTTGAGAATCTACCTGCCAAACAAACCCAGGACCTATATGAACACAATTGCAAAACACTTCTGAGACAAATAAAATCAGATCTAAATAGTTAGAAAAATATAAGTTGTTCATGGCTAGCTCAAGCTAATATAACAAAAATGACAATTTTACCTAAATTAATTTACATATTTAGTGCCATACCAATCTACCAAAAAATTTATTTTATAGAGTTAGAAAAAATAGTAACAAAATTCATCTGGAAGAACAAAAGGTCCAGAATATCAAGGGAATTAATGAAAAGAAATGCTCGGAAAGGTGGCCTAGTCATACCAGATTTTAATCTGTATTATAAAGCAGCAGTCATCCAAACTGATTGGTACTGGCTGAGGAATAGAGTAGTGGATCAGTGGAATAGACTGTGTACATGAGACACAGCAGTCAATGACTATAGTAATCTACTGTTTGATAAACACAAAGGCCTCAAGTTCTGGGATAATAATTCACTATTTGACAAAAATTGCTGGGAAAACTGGAAAATAGTATGGCAGAAACTGGGCATAGACCAATATCTTACACCATATACCAAAACAAAACCTAAATGGGTGTATGATCTAGGTATAAAGGCTGATACTGTAAACAATCTCGGAAAGCAAGGAATAGTTTATCTGTCAGATTTATGGAGAAAGGGAAGATTTTATGACCAAACAAGAGTTAGAGAGTATTATCAAATGTGAAATGGATAATTTTGATTACATTAAATTGAAAAGTTTCTGTGCAAGAAAATGCTGCTTGAATCTTAAAGTTCTAAAGAAATATGAACTTTCATCACAATCATATAAGGTGATTTTGTGGGTGGAGAGCATCAACAACTGGGGGAATCAGGAAAGTCCCCATGTAAGTGGCGCATGGGCAAAGCTTTGAACAAAATTGAGCATTCCCTGGCATTCTAGGTGTGGGGAACAGCCTCACAAGGAACAATCTCACCAGCAAGGTAATATAAGCATGTACCTATATTTTACAGCAAAGGAACTTGACACCCATAGGGAGGATGAGACTTGCCCAGGATTATTTTTTGGCTGGACCATAGACCACAATGACCAACCATCATTCCAGAGAACTCATGATGAAATCTGCTATCCACATCCAGAGGGAGAGGTGATGGGCTCAAAGAGTGATCTGAGACATTTTTACATGCCCAAATGTAAGAATTTGTTTTGCTTGTCCGTGATATTTGTAACAAAAATTTTTTTCTTGCTTTCTTGGTAGAGTTGGGGAGTGAGGGAGGATGATTTTCATTTTTAGCAATTTTTTAAAAGTATCTTATGCACTATAATTTGAGAAGGCCCTTGTTATTTATCCCAAATAGGGAAGCACATACACACTTTAATCTGATCTGTGAAAAAATTTCTGGGATGCTACCTCATGTTGAAGAAAAAAAAAAACAGAAACAAGAAAGAGATAAGTCCCTCCTTGTTCGGAAGGTAGAATTATTCAGTTAAAATTTGGCTTCTGTCTTCTCTGTCAAGAAGCATGACCTTGACTGAATGACTAAACAACGACATATAGAAAATAATATATACTTACACTCCACATGGGACATTCTCTCTCTCTCTGTCTCCATCTATCTCTCTGTCTCTGTCTCTGTGTGTGTATATATATACATATATATATATATATATATATATATATATATATACACACACACATACATACATATACATATATGTATGTACATATATGTATGTATGTATACACACACACATAGCATGATCTTAAAATTGGAGGAACAAAACAATGCTAAAAGGAATTGAAACCTCTCGTAGATGGAAGATTACAAGAGACCAACTGGCTGCCCTCAATGAGTTTAAGTCATTAAGTTTAAGTTAGAAAAACTATAGATTGAAGAACTTACAGACAAGCCTGTTAAGACATTGTTAATTATCTTTGAAAAAATGTGAAGAATGACTAGAGGTTGATGAAAATCTTAATATTTACAAAGGGAAACAAAGTGAATCCAGAAATAGACATTGATCCAAGCAATATTATCTATGTATGTCTCTGAATCCCATCCACAACTCCACTCTACCCCCAATAGAATGTAAACTCCTTGAGGAGAGAGTTTCATCTTGTTTGCATCTTCAGTGCCCACACATTTTCATTCCAGCATGTTCTTAATAAATGTTTGTTTGATTGCCCTGAGGCAAACATCTAGCAAGCATTCTTAAAGGGATGACTCCCGAGCATTTAGAAACAAGCACAGTGATCACTGAAGGCCAAGTACAAGTTCTTCAAGAAAATGACATTCCAGACAGCCTCCATTTCAGTTTTTTTTTTTGACAGAGTTATCAGGAATATTCAATCAGAGTAATTCTTCGAACATAGTATTCTTATAATTCAGCATATTATTTGACCCATTCGGACTTAGAGCTCTAGGGGCTTAGGGTAGTGCCAGATAGCTACAGAGCATGCCAACCTCTGGCACAGTGCTAGCATCAATTCTTTGAATTGAATTCAATAAATATTTAAAAGAGCTTACTTACCTTGTTCAAGACACTGTACTCCATGCACTATGCATATAAAATTTCAGGGAGCTTATCCTCTACAGGTAGGGAAACAAATATGTACTATCCATACAAAGTAAACACAAAGTTAATTTGCGGGAGGACAGCATTGACAACAGAAGATCAGGCGAGGCCTTTTGCAGGAGGCAGCATTTCACCCGAGCATGAAAGGAAACCAGGAATTCCTAGAGACAAAAGTAAAAAGTAAGGGCATTTCAGTCATGGGGAACCTACCTCTGCAAAAGCTCAGAAATGAGAGAAAGGATCCTATGTATAAAGAATATGCAATAAGCCAATTTGAATAGAATGTCACATCCTTGAGGAGGAGTGATGTGAAATTTATCTAAAGATAGTTGGGAATCAGAATGTAAAAAGTCTTAAAGACCAAAGCAAAGTTTTTATTTTGTTTTAGAAGCAATAGGGGGCCACTGGCACTTCCTAGGTCAGGCGACAACATAATTAGACAGAGCTATGTTCTAGAAATGTCACTGTGGAAGATTGTGGAAATGGAATGGAGGATGGAAAGGCTGGAAGTGAAAAGTCCTATGAGGAAGCTATTTCAATAGTCAAGGTTAGAAGATAGGAACGCCTGAACTAGATTGGTGCCTGTATAAACAGAGAGAAGTAAGATAAAGGTACAGTATTGAGTAGGTAGAATCATAAGTCCTGGCATGTTATTGCACTTAAGGGAAGAGGTAGAGAGAAGAATGAAAAAATGAGGTCATTCTCTCAAAAATCCAAGTATAGGACCTCTATGATAGGGAACCTCCACCAACCATGCCGTCGCTCTTCTCTTCCGAATACATGGACATTGAAGTCCCAGTACATAGTTTCTCTCATCCCTGTTCCACATCATTTACTCAATAACCATTCCAAACTGTCATATACACACCTGTGAATTGGTCTGTTAGGCTGAACCACCATTGCTAGAATCAAGAGAACCTCTTGACACTTTTTTGTGGATAGCCTCCTTAAACACTATTTCTTCCCCTGAACAACTGCTCCCTTCCCCAACATCCTAGACTCCAACAACCATCTGAATAGGACAGAAAAACACCTCCCAAACTAATGTGGCCACAGAAGAATTTTAGCCTTGAAATGTAATGGAAATACCCATAAATGTTCCCAAGTATGGATGGAATAGACTAAGAGTAAAATTAGGGAATATGGGAATGAAATACAATAAACAAAACATTCTCATATATATGTTACAATCATTAAAAGACTTTTGATACTTCTGTGATTTCGTGTTCAATATTTTTGAAAGAAAATGTTACTGGTATTGAAGGAACTTCCCAAATGAGAGGAGTGATCATCTTGTCATCTTCTGCCCAACTGGACCTAATTTGGAGCAATGGTTCAGTCCTGGGGACAGCATTTTAGGAAGGAAATTGACAAGCTGGTGCATGTCCAAAAGAAAGCAATAGAGAGGTGACCTTAAAGCGTTGCATATGGGAATCTGTCGAAGGTATGTACTAAGGCTCTTTAGCTTGGAGAAGAGATGTTTCACTAGAAACATAACCATTATCTTCAAGTATATAAAAAGCTATTATGCAGGCTTATTTTACTTGGGGTCCCAAAGAGAATACAGAGAGCAATGGTTGAGGCAAATTTAGGCTTAATGTAAAGGAAAGATTTCTTTCCGAATATAGTGCTTTCCAAAAGTGCAATGGGATTACTGGGGAGGTAGTGAGTTCCTCCTCCCTAAAGGTATTCCAGCAGAGACTGAATAATCATTTGTTGGACATTTTGAAAAAGAATTTCTTTTCAATTAGGTTTGGGACTAGATGCTCTCTTAGGACCCTTCCAGCTCTGAGATTCTGTCCCTTCCAGCTCAGAAATTCTGTGATTCAATGACAGTTCTTATCCTGTGCAGATGACTTTTCCCACTGGAAAACACAGGTTTCTGGCTCAGACCCTTATGACAAGTTAAGAAATGTGTTGAAGCCTCTGGGCGGTTCCTGAAGCCTTTGTCTTTAACCACTGACAAGTCCCTAATTAAGAAGTCGACTGTCCTCCCTCCAGATCAGTGATACAGCCTTTCTAGGATTACATAGAGTGACAGAAGGGAGGGGCATTAGCCTTTTGGGCAGTCAGCCAGATGCACAGATTGCTGGTTGCCACAGGGCATGAAGCAAAAGCCATCACCCTGACAGAACAGGAGAGAGCAGAGGGAAATGTGAGACATCCTGAATAGTCGTCACATCCTGCATTGGGGGGGCTTAAATTCAAGTACTTACATAATCCATCTTGAGATGCAGGTTGGTAAGAACATTGCTCAACTCAATTCAGTTCCTAAACACTTAGGAAGTACATACTATAAACAGAACCCCGAATATACAACACTGGGAGAGATGCAGTGAGTAGGAAAATAGCCCCTGCTTTCAAAGGCCACACAAGCTAGTACATATAGATAGATACACGAAATTTAACATTGGTTAAGTCAAAATCTTGTTCTGGACTTCTGTTTCAATAAGATGAAGGCATTGGACTAGATGATCTCTAAGCCCCTTCTAGCTCTCAATTCTTTAATCATGTGAGCTAAAATATGGTAGTAAAGGCAGAAGCTAATAAAGCTATATGGGACTTATAAGCACAGTGATTTACAAGTTGAGAGGAAAAAGAGAACAAGTTCCAGCTGAGGAGGAGTCAGAGTTGGAAGGGTCTTCAGAAGTCATCTAGTTCAAACTATACCTTAAAGAAATTTAAGGTAGCCAAGTGGCACAATGAATGAGTGCTGGACCTGGAGTCAGGAAGACCTGAATTCAAATTCTGCCTCTGACACTTACTAGCTGTGGGACATTGGGCAAGATACTGGACCATTGTCTGCCTCAGTCTCCCCATATGTAAAATGCAAATGTTAACAGAAACTACTGCTTTACAAACTCTAAAGCATAGCTAGAAAAAAAGAAAAAACATCAGAACATCCTTCATGGTGAGGTGGCATCTGTTCTAAAAACTGCAGGGAGAAAGGAGGAGAAGGGATGTAAGGAAAAAATAATTAATTCCAGACATGGTGAACCCTAATGTAACACAAGAACAATCTGTGATCTACCTAATTTTTAAAAATATATTACTATTAGGTTGAATTGGATTCATAAGCATATTGACTCTCAATGAATGAACAAATGAACAGGCTATGTTTATCCCAAGGAGAATTTAAGGAATGGCTTTAAGATATATTCCTGGATAAATAAGTGAATAGTGAATAGACTATAGAATATTAAGACTGGGATGGACCAGTTCTAATCATCTACTCCTACCCCTCATTTTTCAGAGGATTAAAAAAAGGCCTCGAGGTGGAAGTTGACTTGCCTTTGGTCCCATAGTGAAGTTCTCAGGGACTCAGTTCCCTGGTCTTTCCCCTACTTTATACTACTTCTCCACAGAATAGTCATTAGGATGGGGCAACTTAGACTTTGCCCAGGGTGCCAAAATTTTGAGATGAGGGTGCCCACTCTCATAGGATCATAGGATTAAAATAAGGTCTCTGCAGTCAAAGGGTTTACAGGTAGTTGGTGGGGAGATATGAAAGATGGATAAATACAATGCAAAATTATGCACATTGTGTAACCTAGGGTTCAAGATTGAAGAATTTGCATAAGACTCTCTTCATTGGTGGAGAAAATGATTACTTGATGCTATGTCCCTGGACAAAAGAACTAGCCAAGAAGAACTTGGGAGAAGAGGGACTTCTAGTTTTTTGTTCCAAGACAGAATATATGTGGTTCTAGACCCTCCTTAAAGAGAAACCCAGAGAGCAATGGAAAAGACTTTGGATGGAAGGAATGTAGTGAATCCAGAGCCCTGACATATCATTGGTTTCCAACTTGCCTTCTTTGGGAGACTCTGTGTGTGTGTGTGTGTGTGTCTGTCTGTCTCTGTCTCTGTCTGTCTCTGTCTCTGTCTCTCTGTCTTCCTCTGTCTCTCTCTGTCTTTCTCTGTCTCCATTTCTGTCTCTGTCTGTCTCTCTGTCTCTCTCTCTCTCTTCTCTCTCTGTCTCTCTCTCTCTCTCTGTCTCTCTGTCTCTCTGTCTCTCTGTCTCTCTCTCTCTCTCCTTCTCTCTGTCTCTGTCTCTGTCTCTGTCTTTCTCTCTGTCTCTCTGTCTCTGTCTCTGTCTCTCTCTCTCTCTCTCTCTCTCTTTCTCTCTCTCTCTCTCATCTCCTTCCCAATGGGAAAGCTCATTCACTTTCCCATAGAATGTTGTTCTATGGATGTTCAGAGAGGACTAGCACCTCTAGTGTGAGGGCTTCCTAAGCTCTTTTCAGGGATACTCATCCACCTTTTACCCCACTCTTACTTGTGGCTCCAAGAAGCTGTAGCATGCACAGCAATCATACCCTGGTAAAACCATCTCGGCAGACAGGCTAAACCAGGCTGAGGTTAACTTGACAGGCCTCAAACCTGTTGATGAGTTAGAGGGATGTCTACCCCAAGTATTTAAAGACTTCCCCTGGTAGAATGGGCAGATGAGAACAATTTGTTCCAATGATCACAAAGTTGCTGGAGCACGTAATATGGAGCCCTTAGAGCTTAGTCAGACATCAAAGACACCAGGGACATCTACTACATCCCAGGCTACCACCAGTCATATAGACTTTTGTCTTGCCCCTGGACTTTGATGACTCCAGAAGAAAAAATGAAATTGATGACTTTGGGCAACTCTGCCTCACTTAAATCCTATCCATGTGCAAGTCAAGCCATCACCCCATAATGTCAGCGATGCTCTTCAAAAAACAAGAGATGAACAACAATGACATGTTTTAATCTGTATAACTTCTCTTATTTGTTTACTATTGGCTTAGGTAAATGGATTTTTATGTGATTCACTATTTGGGATGGTCTTTGGAGTAATTAAAATTGGTGGGAAGGTACCAGGACAGGAAAGAAACTTAAACCTAAAACCAATTTTCCATTGCTTAACAATATATTTTTAAAATTTCCTTTTTTTTCTTTTAATAATATTTTATTTACCCCTACTTACAAGTAAAAAACAATTTTTAACATTTGTTGGTGTTTTTTTTGTTTTGATTCCAAATTCTATTTTTCCTTTCTTCCACTTCCCAAAGGAAAGAAGGAAGGAAGGAAAGAAAGGAAGAAAGAAGGAAAGAAAGAGAAAAACAACATACTTCAGTCTATATTCAGAAGCCATCATTTTTCCCCCTGGAAGCAGAAAGCATTTTTCATTATAAGTCCTTTGGGAATGTCTTGGATCATTGTATTGCTGAAAATGGCTAAGTCATTATTCACAGTGAATCCTCATACAATATTGCAGTTACTGTGTACAATATTCTCCTGGTTCTACTCACTTCACTTTGTATCAGTTCATAAAAGTCTTTCCAGGTTTTTCTGAAATCATCCTGCTTGTCATTTTTATAGAAAAATAATATTCCACTATAATCATATACTACAATTTATTATTTTAACAATAAAAGATTGTCCAGGAAATATCTAGAAAAGCAAGCAATAACAAGAATTAGCTTTAAGAACAAGCTATGTTCCTCTGACTCCATTTATTTTTTGGACAGTGCTTCAAGACTCTAGTAATGTGGTTTATCAATATTTTAGTAAAGCATGATACAAAGTCTCTTTTGTTATGAATATGATAGAAAGATTTGGGTTGGATAGTAATAACATACTCAAAGAATAATCATTAATACACAGATGTCAGTTTGGAGGGATAAGGATTATATGGAATTTAACAGTCCTTCCTACTCTGAGATTCTGTAATCTTAGAGAGGCAGTAATGCAGCAAGAAGAAGAAAGTGGGGAAAAGGTATTTCAGGACTAGTAAAGGCAAAGGAAAGTTCCATCTATGTGTGGGAGATGGATGACAAATAGTTCATTTAAACTGAATGATATAGCATGGGGAATGGAGCAATATGAAGTAAGTCAGGAAGTGCCAGGTTGTAGAGGACCTTAAATCCTAGGCAGAAGTTTTTAAATGTTACTCATTAGCCAATGGGTAATCACTACAGTAACTTTGACCTTAGAAGTGAGATGACCAGATCGATGGTCGTGATGGTTGAAGATAATTCATCTGAGTAGATAATCTGGAGGAGGTGGAATGAGGAGACCCCACAAGAAGAGATTACTGCAATAGTTCAGGCAGATGATACTGAGAGCTTGTTAATGGAGAACTGGGAAAAGAAAAAGAGGATGGATGAGACACATTGAACAAATGGAATTGATAGGATCTCGGATTGAATATAAGAGGTGAGGGAGAATGGACAATTAAAAACAATGCTATATTTTTTAACAAGAGAGATGGAGATAGTGATTCCACTATCATAAATAATTAAGTCTAAAAGAAGAACAAGTTTAGGGAAATGACTGATGAACTTGCATCAAAACATATTGAGTCTGAAGTGACAATGGGACATCAGGTAGAAATGTCATATAGGTAGTTAGAAATGATAGCATCATCAAACTAAAACTAGAGGGGATCTTAGAGGCCATGTAGTCCAAATGCTTCATTTTTTCAAGCGAGGAACTAAGGAGCAGAGGCCTTAAGTGACTTACCCAAGACTATCAAGTTAATAAATGGCAGAGTCAGGATTCACATCCAGGTCTTCTGACTCCAACTTCTGTACTCTTTTCTCACTTTGCTTCACTTCAGATCTATACCTCAGGAAGTCAGGACTCAATGACTCCCCATCTCCTGCTCTCATTCCACACTATCCTATCTCCATGTCTTTACTTGACTCATGCTGATGTGTTCAAATTTCTTACCACAACTAACTAGATCTTCATATATTTGAATCAAATCTCAGTTTTTCTACATACTAAGTGACTTTGGGCAAATCATTTCACTCACCCAACAAGCATTTTAAAAATATTTATTATGGGTACACTAATGCATTTTTGGTAGAGTTGTAAACTGGTCCAAACATTCTGAAAAATAATCTAGAACTATGCCCAGAGGACTGTAAAATTGTGCAAACCCTTTAACCCAGGAATAACACTACTAGGTCTATATCCCAAAGATATCAAAAAAAAGAAGAGAAAAGGACCTATTTGTACAAAAATATTTATAGTAGCTCTTTCTATGGTGACAAAGAATTGGAAATTGAAGGAATGCCCATTAAATGGGGAATGGTTGAACAAGTTGTGTTGTATGATTGTGAGAGAATACTACTGTGCTATAAGAAATGACAATGTTCTGGTTTCAGAAAAACCTGGAAAGACTTATATGAACTGATGCAAAATGAAGTGAGAAGAACCAAAAGAATATTATAAATAGTAATAGCAATATTGTAATGATGATCAGCTGTGAAAGACTTAGCTACTGTCATCAGTATGATGATCTAAAATGGTTCCAAAGAACTCATGATGAAAATTCTATTCACCTCTAGACAGAGAATTAGTAAACTCTGAATGCATATCGATGCCTATTATTTCCATTTCTTAATATTCCTTGATTTTTTTGCAACATGATTAATATGGAAATATGTTCTTTATTACTTTACCTGGGCATCATATTGTTCCCTCTCTCAGTGGTTGGAGAGGGGTCAGAGGGAGGGAGAGAATTCAAAACTTAAAACTTTAAAAAATGAATGATAGAAGTAAATAAATATTTTAAAAATACACCTTATGTATTCCAACTATGCTTGGAGCTTGAATTACAAAAAGAAGGAAGGAAGGAGGAGGAGGAGGAGGAAGAGGAGGAGAAAACAGTCCCTTGCTAAAGAAGTTTACATTTACACTTTTAGGTCTCAGTTTCCTCATCTATAGAACAAAGAAACTAGACTAGATAATCTCTAAGATTGTTTCCAGCTCTCCATCCTTGATCACTGCAAAGATGATAAGGACTTTTCTAGGACTGTAGGAATGCTAGCAGGAGATTTAGTATTTATGCTGCCCTCTCCCACCAGAGTTTTTACAACTCCTTGAGGTTTATCAAAATTTCAAGGCAATTTCACGTCACAGGGTATTATAGTACTTAAAAATACCAATGAGGAATGGTGGGTGTATTTGTCCCCAACCAAAGACAATTACAGGGTAAAGCTAAGTGCTGCCTCCTGGAGGTGGAGGGAGAAGAAAAAAGAGAAAAATCATTAACCCTAACCCATATAGGAATCAGGACTGGGGACTTTCTGCAGAGAGGAGTAAAGAAGTATTTCCTGAAGGACACTTTATAGTGCCAACTGAGGGGAGGTATGAAACAGAGGGGAAAGACAGGCCAAAGAATGTGGTAAAGAACTCCTAGACATATAGGATAGGTGGTCTCTGAAAGAGTTAATTCTAATAGAGTGCTAGTTGTATCCCCCAGGCACACAATATTGGAAGGCAAAGGCTAGAAAAGCAGGTACCTTAAGTAGCAAATAAAAGAAACAACATGGGAGTTTCTTCCTCTGGCATAAGAAAAGAAGTCTTATGTGGCACTGGTGGTCACTTTGGTACACCACAATGACTGCAGAGAAGCGTTGGGGATCTGTAATAGAAAGGCAGTCAGAAAGGAGCGTCTGTGGAAGCAGACCTAGCTATATACTCCCCTGCATTTTTTTTCTTTATACCAGCTCAGGCTGGTTCTACTCAGTTGAAATCCAGGTGCTTGATTCTTATTAGTCTGTCTGCATTTAACCCTGAGTTCTTCCCCAGACTTTAATAGTTGTATGACCCTAGGCAAGTCACTTCATCTCTTTCTGCCTCAGTTTCCTTATAAGACTTGTTTTAAAGCCAACAACGGGTCCTTCCCAGTAGGTTGCATGTCTTCATTCTCATACTCCTAGGGGACAGTATATCTTTCTCTGTTATCCCATCCAAGTTCACAGACCCTACCCAAAAAAAAAAACCACAGATTGAGAACCCCTTGATTATATATCATCATTAAGGCCTTTTCTAACCCTGGTATCCTATGTTCAATGTTTTCACATCCATCAACAATGGACAAGTATTTATTAAGAACCTATTATGTGGAGAACCCTGAAAATGTCAGACCTTAAGGAGCTTATAGTCTAACAAGGGAAAGTATAACATACCCTTAAACAAATGTATAACAGGTAGAAACAGTACAGGCAAAAGAGAGCCTCAAAGTGCTCCCAGATAATTTCAAGAGAGAGAGAGAGATTTTATAGGGGGGAAAGGAGTGGGGAGAGATGCAATCAGGGAAAGGGTAAGAGCAGGCACTTGATCAAGATCCTTTCTGAGTTGAACATCCTGTGTTCTGAGTTTTAAGGTCCTTTCCAGAACATTTCAAGAACCTAGTATATTTTGCACACACTTAAAAGAATATATGATCCCCTCAAATGTAATGTAGGAAACAACTAGAGAGACTCAGAAGGGCAGTTCTGTCAGCTCTTCTCCCTCTGCTTCCACCTACAGTTTTCTTGCTGAGATTCTCACTCTGAGGAATCTTTCTAGGAAAAGAAAGCCATCCTCAACAGGCTCTCCATCACTGATAATGCCATCTGGCCTCCCACTCTGAATCGCCATGGTGCCCGAGCACGGGGTCTTCTAAACAGCATTCTGGAGGGGCCAAGGTCACCACACAGTCAACCTTTACAGATGGGGTTGGGACAAGGCACCCGAACTGCAGCTGTGACCAGGCAGGGACAATGACCCCCATTGTCCCAAGGCTGCTCTTGGGCCACATTTGAGGGCAGTGGGGTGACCCTGAATAGAGAAAGCAGAGAAGTTGCTGGAGGCCTCAGCAAGATGCCCCTTCACTAATGAAGGGAAGTTTTGAAAGGGCAATAGGCAGTTTATTGACAAAAACGCACTAATGTCTTTTGTCAACCTATGATCTCTAAGTAACTTGGGGTTCTCAGATTCTATGGTCCTACTACATCCTCAAATGAAAACAAAGAAAATGCACAATAAAACAATAAAATCACATAATAATAGGTATTGTGGTGAAATGGAAAGACTAACATACTTATTGTCAAAAGATGTTCTGCCACTGATTAGCCATGGGTCCCTGGATAGATAGAATTAGAAGAAGAATAGAATTTATGTAATATTTTAAGGTTCGCAAACCATGTTACATATGTTATGCTATTTAAGCCTCACAACAACCCTGTAAAATAGGTGCCATTATTCTATCTATTTTACAGAAGAAGAAACTGAGGCTAAAGGTTAAGTGACTTGCCCAGGGCCACAATAATAATAACTAATAGTTATGCGGTACTTACTATGTATCAGACATGAATCTAAGCATTTTATAATTCTTGTTTGGTTCTCCCAATAACCCTAGGAGGTAAGTGTTATTATCATCATCTTCACTTTACATTTGATGAAACCGAGGCAAAAAAAGGTTAAGTGACTTACTCAGGATCACACAGCTAGTAAGCATCTGAAGCTGGATTTGAACTCAGGTTTTACTGACTCCAGACCCTACACTTTCTCCACTGTACTACCTAGTTGCCCTGACAAAGCTAATAAGTGTCAAAGGCAGGATTTAAGCTCAGATTTTTCCTGACTCCAAGTTCATATTCCATCATAGAATCAGAGATTTAGACTTGGAGGGGAGCTTAGTGACCAGAGTTGAATACCTTTCATTTTGCAGGTGAGGGAACTGAAGCTCAGAGAGCTCAAGTGATTCATCCAAAATTACACCCCTGGCTATTGTCTGTTGTGAGGTTTAAGACCAGGATTTCCTGAACTCTTACCTAATACTTCACCTACTAAACCAAGCCCATGAGCTAATTAACATAAGGACTGCTATTTCTCCATTTTGCAAATAAGTAAACTGAATTCCAGAGAAATGAAGTGGCTTCCCCAAGGTCATATATGGCCAGGATGTGATTGATGATTGCTTAAGGGACAACGAGGTGGCTCAAGGGATTGCGAATTGGCTCTGGAGCCATAGTTACTGTTATTATCCCCACTTCATGTGACACTGGGCAAATCATTTGACCTCAGTTTCCTCATGTAAAATGAAGATTGTAATAATAGGACCTACCTCTCAGGGTTGTTGGGAGGGTCAAATATTATAACATTTTAAAGTTCTTAACATAGTGCCTGCCACATAGGAGGCACTGTATAAATGCTTGTTCCCTTCCCTTCCCCTCACTGCTGTCTCAGCTATTTACACACCTGTGGTGCTATGATTCCAAAGAGGGGACAAAATAATTCTTTCCTGAATCAGATATTAAATTGAATATTAAAAAGTCCCCCAATGTGTGGTCTGGATAAGGAGCACTTTTATGCAGTCAGGAAGGGGATGGATTAATTATCTCAAGGGAGTATAACAGCATTTGCAAAACATTCTTAAAAAATAATTCCCTTTAATCACTTTAATGAAAAAAACATGCCATCTAGCGCTTCTGAGAGCAGCTGAGGATTCTCTGAAGCAAACAATTGGAGGGAGTCAAAGACAGAGAAGGATAGCACCATTCAACCGTTCATTTGTGTATTAATTCATTCAGTAAACATTTTCTTCATTGCCTGCTACTTAGGAGGTCACCAAGGGGTATCCTGAGGAGGAAAATCGAAGACTGAACCCTTACTTTGGCAGAACTTAGAAGCTAGAAGGATGAAGGTAAAACACAGACCCACGTGATTGCAACATGAAGCAGGATGTGATAATGCTCAGATTTAGATCTTTGAAAAGACCTTATTGATAATCTAGTCTAACCATCTTATTTTACAGAGGGGGAAACTGAGGTTCATATAGGAGAAAACACTTTGGGGCAGTTAGGTGACACAGTGAATAGAACACTGGCTCTGCAGTCAGGAGGACCTGAGTTCAAATCCAGCCTCAGATACTTAACACTTACTAGCTGGGTGACCTTGGGCAAGTCACTTAACCCCAATTTCCCTGCCTTCCCCCCTCCAGAAAGAAAAAAAGTCTTTAAAGAGCCCAACATCACACAGGACACATATACCAAAGTCAAGATTTGAACCAGAATTCCTACTATTTTTATACTATCACATTCATGCTGAAAAAGACTTTATAAATTGTACAATCACAGAATCTCTGAGTTTTAAGGGACCTCAGGGAGGTTCAGTCTGTAACTGAATAGCATCCCCCTTCATAAAATCCTAAACACTAATAACAGCTAGAATCTATGTAGTGGTTTAAGGCTTATAAAAATATTATCTCATTTTATTTCTACAATAGCCCTGCAAGGTAGGTAATATCATTGTCCCCAATTTATGAAGGAGGAAGATGGTGGATAGAGGGATAGACTTAGAGTCAGAAAGAAGTGAGCCCAAATCATGCCTCAACCCTTAAAATAGCTGCATGGCCCTCAGGCTGAGAGGGTAAGTAATTTCCCCAGGGACAGCTAATAAGTTAGGTGTCTCTATCTAGTTGGGCAGTTTAGGGAAATCTTGGTAGAAATATTGACTAAGTTAGGCCCCTGAAGAACGGACAGGATTTCAACAGGCAGAAATGGGGATGGGGAAAGGCTTTCTATAAATGGAGCTGGAACAAGAAGTCATTACATTTCCCCCCAAGTTATCCAAAGAGTTATCCCAATGCTTTACTCAGCTTTGCCCAAGGAGGGTCTGGGAAGGTAATTGGCTTTTTTGACAAATAGCTGAAGGTATTTTTAGCCTGTAGAAAAAACTAAGGGAGTCATCCAAACTCTCTTCCTGCATTTCATCAGATTTAGATGGAAAAGACCTCACATAATCTATTTTAACTTACTCCTATTTTAAATTATGAAACTGAAGCCCAGAATATGGAAGTGAGTTGACAAAGTCCACACAGGGAATAAAGATTCAGACCCAGCTCTTCTGACTCCAAATTCAAATCTTTGTAATGACCATGATGTAGAAGAGGGATTGTACATGTTCTTAGCCTCCAAGAAGATAGATCCAGGAGCAGCTGGTAGAAGTGGAAGAGGTGGATTTCAATTTGAATATAGCAAAAAAAAAATCCCAACAACCCAAGCCACCCAAAAATATCATGGGCTGGTGCATTTTCTCAGTTGTCATATAGTGTCTTGTTCTTCTCTATTTCCCTTACAATGTTACTCTGAGAAGGGTCTTGAACATGGTAGTTTACTCAGTCAGTATTGATTTTAAGTGGAGATGAAGAATATCCAGGAAGTTGAACTACTGGAAAGAATACTAGATTTGGAGCTAGAAGGTTTGGATTCAAGTCCTGACAGCTGTGAGACTCTGGGCAAGTCCTTCCTCCTGAGTCCTCAGAGTTTTATCATCTGAGGTCAACTTAATAAGCATTTATTGATATCAATTTCTATTATTATTAATTAAGTAATTTTTAGTTTTCAGCATTCACTTCAATAAGATTTTGAGTTCTAAATTTTCCCCCCTCTTTCCCCCTCCCCAAGATGGCATGCATTCTGACAGGGGCTATACATGTACATTCATATTAAAAATATTTTCACATTAGTCATGATGTAAAAGAAGAATCAGAACAAAAGGGGAAAAAAGCACAAGAAAAAGAGACACTAGTATGCTTCTAACTACATTCAGACTCCCTAGTTCTTTCTCTGGATGTGGATAGCATTTTCCATCTTGAGTCTTTTGGATTAATTTCTATTTTTTGAAAAAATATTTTAAGTACCCCAAAGTATTTTATGATAGTAAAAGTATTATACCCACTTCACAGATGAAGAAACTGAGACCCAGAGAGATTAAATAGTTTGCTCATGATCACACAGCTAAAAAAGATCAGAGATAAGACCATAAGTCAGATATGACTTGAGGAAAATGATTCTTTCCAGGGTACCTTTTGAACATTTTGGAAACCAGTCATGATAAGTGGGATTTGAACCTTTACCCTAGAAAAGACCAAAGCCTGAATATAACCCCTCAAGTGGCTCTGCTCTCCTAGCTAATAGAGTCTGATATGATTAAGATGAAGGAGGGCCTGGGGAAGTTTGACTAACATGGAAAAACTACAGAATGGAAAAAGTGGTTTGTAGATTACAGAGGAAACAATGTCTGGCATCTGTAATAGTAACAAATGAAGTTTATCAATAAGAGCTACCAAATATTCCCCTGATACAAAGATAGGTCTGAGTGAATACAGATGGCAAAGCCTTCATCTGAAGTCCTCTGATCTTGTAGAACATTAATTACACAGCTCTGGATCCTGACAAAGCCTGCCTCAAAACAGGCGAGGGCTGCCTTGGGCCAGAAGGTCGTGCTGACCTTGGGCTTTTACAGAGTGGTGCAGAGAAAGACAAAAACCAAGGGCCAGAGTTGGGAAGTTCTACCCATGAGCAGAGCCAGGAAGTCTGAGAATGATCTGTGAGCCTGGCATTAGCCAGCAAGGGAAGAGATGATAATGGGGACTTAAGGACAGCACTGGTAACCCAATATTAGCTGCCCAGGATGTCTGTCACTCCTGTGCTCATTAGCTTGAACAAGCTGTCAAAACTTTAGGAGCCAGCATTGTGGAAATGTGCTTCTGAGATCCCTTCAGACAACTGTCAGAATTCCCTGTCAGGGCTGCCTCTTCCCTGGTTTTTCCTCTCTTCTGCCCATCAGAGACTTTTTTCTGGCTAGTTTTCATCTCGGGTCAAGTGGAAACATACCTGAGGAATAGTTGGCTGAATCTAAAGAAGTGTAAGAGGGGCAGACTGCAGAACTGAGAGCCAGAAGACTCAGGTACCAGCTTTTCTAGTAACTAGCTGCGTGACCTTGGGTAAGTGACTTCCCATTTCAGCTATCATGTTCTTAAGCTATAAACTAGTGTTAGTGAATGACAGAGCTAAACCTTGAAATCCAGGTCTTTGGACTATAAGTCCAGAATTCTTTCTCAGAGCTCTTGAGATAGTAAGAATCAGAGGCAGAATTCAAGCCAAGATATTCTGACTCATCTTCCTAAATTCAAATCCGGTTTCAGATACTCCCTAGCTGTGTGACTCTGAGCAAGTCACTTCACCCTGTTTGCCTCAGTTTCCCTATCTGTAAAATGAGCTGCAGAAGGAATGGCGAACCACTCTAGTATTTTTGCCAAGAAAATCCCAAATGGGGTCATGAAGAGTTGGACATGGCTGAAGTGACTGAACAACTAAAGCCTCTTTCAATAGAGACATGAAGTATTTGGGGAGGGAGAAGTCACATCAAGCTGAGAGAGAAATCCATGAAAACTTCATGGAAGAAGTGGTATCTGAGCAGGGCCTAAGATATCAACAGGAAATATGGAGATAGACATGAGATCTGGCATTATCCCCAAATGATGAGAACATGAGATAGCAGCTAGTTTTTGGCATAGGAGATAAAATTTTGGAAGAGGAATAACACGAGATAAGGGTAACACAGTAGGGTGGGGCCAAGTCTAGTAAATAAAATGGAAAAATGGTGATGTTGGGTTTTCTATGAAAGGGTTAGGCCTGGCTACTGAGTAAGGAGACAGGATGAGGCAGTGTAGAGTAGTGAGAAGAACATAAGACCCAGCGTCAGAAGACCTAAGGTACAATTGCCATTCAGGCGCAAATATGCTATGTGACCCTAGACAAGTCACTTAGTATATCTGGGCCTTAGTTTCTTCAATTGTAAAACAAAGGGGCATTTGGCTAGATGCTAATATTCCTTCCTTCTCTGCCATTCTGGTTTTCTTTGGTGGCTTGTAAATTTGATTCTAAAGATGATTTCTAAGGGGAGTTTCAGACAGATTATCTGACTTCCAACTGAAAGGGAACTTAGAAGCCATCTCGTCTGACTCTTCTATTTTATAGATGTGGAGGAGACTCTCCTTGGGTCATTTGAACCCAAGTCCCGTGTTTGGTCTACTCCATTAGGCAGTCTCTATGCATGGGGAATGTGAGCAAGTTGGATTTCCTCTGTCAGGTCAGGATATGTGAGTCTGAGTTGTCATTATGCTACTTAGTAGCAGAGTGACTTTGACTGAGTCCTTAAGCATCAATCTCTTTTTCTGTAAAAAGGATTTAATGATCCCCATCCTACCTCCTTCATTGGATTCCATATAGAGAAAATTAAATCCAATATTTTGACAACATTGACTATCTACTTCTGTATAAATGTAAGCAATTTAGTAAGGGTACTACTCCCAAGGGGATGGTTTGTAGGAAAGCTGAATCCTCTGAATGGATAAATTCTGGTTGGTTTGTTAATAAATCAGTCATATGACTTTCCTATCACACACTGTTAGCTCCTTTTCTTTGAGCAGTTTATACTTTATAGTGCTGTAGGAATTAGAACTGCAAGGAGACTTAGAGATCATTTCATCCAGTGTCTTTATTTTATAGGTGGGGAAGTGACTTGGCCAAGATTACATAATTAACAAGAGACAGGATTGGCATTAAAACCAAGCTCCTCTCCAAAACCAGAGACCTTCTTCTGAACTGGAAGTCTAAAGACATAGTTGGTTATCCCTTAAGCTATAATATTAGACATTCCAAGTACTGCTAATTCTTGTGAAACCAAAGGATTAGGAGAGGAGGAGAGGGAGAGGGAAAGGGAGAGAGAGAGGGAGAGAGGAGAGAGAGAGAGAGAAGGAGAGGGAGAGAGAGAGAGAGAGAGAGAGAGAGAGAGAGAGAGAGAGAGAGAGAGAGAATAAGAGGGAGGCAGGGAGAGAGGGAGAGAGAGAAAGAGAGAGAGAGAGAAATAAAGAGAGAGAAAGAGGGAGAGAGAGGGAGGATAGGAGGGAGAGAGGGAAAGAGAAAGAAAGAGTGGGAGAAAAAGAGAGAGAAGAGAAGAGAGAGGAACCTGTTGTAGTTTGGCTTCCTGTCAAAAAGCTTGTCCAATTCCAGTTACTGATACAATCTGGAGTTAGAGTTTCCTAAATTGGCCATGAAAGGGATTATCCAACTCAAGGGCGACACCTCAAAGATTCACTTCAGATACAGAGCATCTGGAAAGTTCCAGTGCTGCTCTGAACCTGAGTCCAACCTTCCAAAGCCTTTGAATCTTTCAAAAGAAGGTAGAAAGGGCCTAGTTCACAAAGCTTCACAGTGCCAGACCCAACCATAGACAAAAATGGATGGTTGGATATATGATGTGATTTAAGAGGCAACAAGAAGGCTCCCTACATCTCAAAAAATCTGACTACTTACCACCTATTCAGTGAGACCTGAAATTATTTTATTTTTTGAGGGGATGGGGAGGCACAGAGACCTTTATTCTCCCAGAGAGACTGAGAATACTGAGCCACTAGAGAGGAAGGAGCAGGGATTGACAATCCTACTAAAGGGGAAGGAATAGAGTTCAGAGCATTTCTTGAGCACAGAGTCAGTTCACAGAAGGCTAGAACCTCTTCTCCATGGGAAAAATTACTCCTTCTCCAAGGAAAGATCAAGCTGACAGGACAGGGTCCTAGCTGAGGAAGAAATAAAGTCTGGTTCTTGAGAGAGAAATCCACTCAATTCATTTCTAACATTTGTTAAATGACTACTACACGTGAGCTCTTGTACTCAGTTTAGAAATAAAAAATAAGACCCAGCCAATCTCGCTCTTGCTACTTAAAGTCTAGTGGGGGGAAGGAGCAAGATAAATACACAAATAACCATAATAAAATGTCAGATAAGTTACATGCAAAGGACCCCAAGGTCAATGTGCAGAATGTCTGCCCCTGACTGGTAGTAATATAGTAAAAATAGTAACAGTGAAATAGTAATAATAAAATAATTGAATAGTAAAATTATTGAATAGTTAAATAATAAAATAGTGAAGTGGTGTGGGTGATGCCTTTTGACTAGTGACTAAATTGGATTTATCAAAGTCCAGTGGCAAGACTAAAGTCAAGGGTGTCAAGGGAGGAAGGAGTCATGGAGGAGGTAGCACTTGAACTCAGAACATATTTGGACAAGGGAGAGAGTACAATGCACTGGATGGCTGAAGTGATGAATAGGAGAAAGAGAAGAGGCATAGAAAGGGGGCACACACTCAATCAATCTTCATAGCCCTTTTTATCTTCTCCTACTACAAAGAATGGTGGAAAGATTAGAAATAGACATTGGTGTAGTGGATAGCTTCTTGGACTTGGGAACAGGAAGATCTGGATTGAGATCCACAGAGGAGATGGGATTTGTTCAGGGACACATAGATAATTAGGTAACAGAGTGAAGGGAGAAGGATTGACTAGCAGGATAGGAACAGCTCTACTCTTTACTTTCTTGTGACCTTGAATATGTCACTAATATGTTTCTAAGCCACAGTTACTTATCATCTGTAAAATGAGGGAATTGGTCTTGATTACCTCCAATAGCTCTTTATGTTCCTCTGATCTTCTTATGAATCATGAAGTGCTTCCCTTTAAATAAGTCTGGAAAGCAAGTAGATCAGGTACTATTACTCATTTTGCAAATGGAAAAAAAGGCAATGACTTGCCCAAGGTCACACAGCTATTACATGTCAAATTCAGTTCTGAAGCCGAGGTCTTCTTATTACAAGTTCGAGGTTCTTTCCACTACATCATGCTGTCTCTTTTTATACAAAGAAAGAAATAATGATATGTGAGCTAAATGGCCTTAAGTACAGTTTTCTGGAAACTTAATTTATGGAATTTGAGAGCTTAAGCTAGTCTAACCCCATTCTTGTACAGATGAGGAAACTGAGGCCTGAATACATGAAGTCACTTATTCAACATCATATATAATATATTCTATCTGTTAATGATTTCTTGTGTTTTATGGTACTTTCATGCATACCTTATAGCTCATCTGTGAGGCAGGAAGATAAATTATGGAGAGAAAAAGGTTATAGCCTGCTGAATTCCATATCAACTGAGACCATGGCATCCCCTTGGGAAATATATTTTTAATAAATTCCTAATATGAGCTTACAACAAGGTCATGAGAATAAAATTTAGGATTTTTTTTCCCTAGCCCTGATACCATTCACTTTCATCCTCTAGTCTTATATGAGCTTTCTCATTATTTATATTCTGAATTCTGATTCCTCTCTAGTTTCTAGGTTCTAGTCCCTCTCTACTACCTATATAACTTTAGAAATATCCTTTCTTTATCTGTACCTCACTATCATCACCTGCAAAATGGGTGTAAGTATACCTGTCTTGCCTCTCCTGTTTTATATATGAGGGAATTGAAGACCAAAGAGGAGAAGGGACTTTCCCAAAATCACCCAGTCACTTACTGGAAAAGCCAAGGACATTTGACCCCTGGCCTATTTTCTTTAAATGATGCTCTTCTATCTAGTTGAATTCTTCCAAAGTGTCTCTACATATATTCCAAAATTGTGATACTACAGAATTTTGGGGAAAAGTTATAAGGATCCCGAGGAGTTCAAAGACCATGAGAAAAGGCACAAATGAATTCAGAAATACTTGAGAAGACTTGTAGGAACTAATGTAGACTAAAGAAAGCAAAATCAGAACAAAAAATGCACAATGACGACAATAATGTGCAGGAAAATAATATTGGAAGACATCAGAACTTTGTTCATGGAAGTGACCCCAGATGACTCCAAATGATTAATTGTGAAACACATTCCCGCCCCTCCTCCCCCCCCCCCCCCGCCCCCAGAACTTTGGGCAGAAAGGTGGTTAATCATAGCTAAAGAGTGAAGCATATGTTTGTAGGTATTGCCAATAACTTTGTTTTTCTAACTATGCTTTTGTTTCGGGGGGGGGGGGAGGGGGGGCGGGCTCTCTTAGGTACCAGAGAGTCATTGGGAAGTAACTCGATCAATGTAAAAAAAACCATCAATAAAGCTTTCTTCTTTTTTAAAATTGAGCTGTGGAAGAGGGTGTAATGGAGTATAATTATTTAAGAGAATTTGAAAGTCCTGGTAAAACCTTGTCAGAAGACTAATGCAGACATGACAGTTCAGTCAAGTCTAAGGTTGAGATTAAACTGAAACTACCATTAAGGAAATTGAATCACTAAATTAGCTTTCATGAGAAACTTGATTCTTAGTACAGTGACAAAGACAATCTTTCCCCCAGTTTCCCTGATTACACTTCTTTGTGTAGTGGGAGGTTGTGTTGAGAAATGCCTAAACTAAGCTAGACAGACATTCCTGGCCATTTTTGATCTTCCCCGTGACAGCCTGTGGCTCTATTTTTCTGTGACTCCCTACTGAGAAGGTATTGTGTTCGGAGACCAAAATACTTTCCATTTTCCCAACAGTTTCCCTTTAAAAAGTTCCAAATGTTAAACCACATGCTATGGAATCTAACTTCAGAAAAAAAGCCCTGTAGGGAGTCAGTAAAGACTGGTATATCTCACTTAAAAAAATGAATATGTTGCTAAAATGTTGCAGGCAAATCTCAGATTGAATTCATAAGATCATAGAATCTTGGGGTTGGACAGGATCTCAGAAGTCATAGAGAACAACCCCTGGTCACATCCCCAACAGGAAGAGAAGCATTCTAATGTAGTATGAAGAGCTTTGGACTTGAAGTCAGGAGACCTGAGTTTGAATCCTGGCTCTGACATTCATTAGCTATGTGACCTTGGACAAATCATTTTTCTTCTGAACCTTAATTTTAACTGGAAAAAGAAGGGGTTGGACTAGATGATTGCCAAGGTCCCTCCCAGGTTTCCCACTCTAATTTATTATCAGCATCATCTAGTTTACACTTTAGGACCTTTAGAATGGGGGGTGGGGGCAAGTGTAGGGGGGAGGAAAGGCTCATTTTTCTCTTGAATCAACTCATTCTACTTGAGGATAGCAATAATTGCTAGAAAGGTGTGTGTTTTTTTTCCTTTCTGTTGATACAAAATTTTCCTCTCTTGTAACTTCTAATCCTTATTTCTGCCCTCTAGGTTGAAGCAGAAAAAAATCTGAAACCTCTTCAGGTAATAGCATTTCAGCTTTTTGAAGAGAGCTTTCATTCACCTCTACATCTTCCCTTCTTCAAGCTAAATATTCCCAGATCCTTCAACTAATGCTAAGTACCCCACACACACACTCTCTCTCTCTCTGGAGGGTGTGTCTTTTTATTAATGGCCTTCCTAAAATCTGGCACCAGAAATGATTGCCATATGCTAGATGTTATCTGACCAGGGTAAAATATGATGGGTTCAGTCCTGACCACTGTGCACCTTGGAATTGGTGCACAAATTTTGGCTGCCATGTCACACTGTTCGCCTCATAAATCTACAGTCCCCCAAAGATCCCAGCTCTTCTTCACTCAATTGTGTGAAGCCACGTCTCTGCTGTGTGCAGTAGGTGGTGTGAACCCATGTAGAAATTTGTGGTTTCCTCTATTAAATTTCATCTTATAGGATCTGCTCCCTTTCAGACCTATGGAGATCTTTTAGGGGTACTGATTCTATCATATAAAGTATTATATATTCCTCCTGGCCTTGATTCATCTACTTATTTGATAAGCCAACCAATTAAACCTTCATTTAAATTTAAAGGAACCTGTTGTTTGGCAAGTTTTTTTTGTAGGTGGAAGAATCCTTTGGTTATAGGAATACTCACTCTCTGATGTATCAGTTTTTCTGAGGAAGCCTGTTATAATGGGGAGGTGGGATGGAGATGAACTGAGAATGGGAAGATTTGCATTAAAGGCCACCAATTACTACCTGAGTGAATTTGGTCAACTTTTATCCCCTTTCTAAGTTATCAGTGTCCTTGTTTCTCAATAGGGATGATAAAACTTTCCTTGTAAACACCATTACTATCACCAGCACATATATAGAGCTTTCAGGTTTAAGTGACTTGCCCAGGGTAATACAGCTAGTAAGTCTAAGGCTAGATTTCAGCAGGATCCCCGGTCCAGTGCTCAATATCCATTGTTCTAGCTACCTTTAGAAATTCTGAGTGATATAATATATATGAAAATTCTTTATAACCCAAGAATGCCATCCACATGTCATTATTCATCTTCATATCCTGAGCAGAGCATCATATCAGCTGCATCATTCCCATGAGGGGGAATCCAAGTTATAGAGTGAGATTGTGGGGCAGAGGTGAGCTGGAATGAAGAACCATTAAGAAATTCACAAGTTAAAGTGCTGACTATAAAGCTACTTTCTGGCTGGAGTCAGTAGGTCTTCCATTTCATCAGTGAGGATATTCACTGCAAAGACATAAACCAAAGGTATCAAAGTAGTCATTGTGGCCCACACTTTTGAATGTGACCACAACCAGGTTAATATCTAGCTCCTATCTGATTTTAATGTGATGATACACTAATAAAAAAAAATAGATAGACAGTATAGTGGATAGAGCCTAGAGTCAGGAAGACTCATCTTCCTGAGTTCAAATTTGACCTCAGATACTTCCTAGCTATGTGACCCTGGGCAAGTTACTTAACCCTGTTTGCCTCAGTTTCCTCATCTGTAAAATGAGCTGGAGAAAGAAATGGCAAACCACTCCAGTATCTCCAAATGGGGTCATAGAGAGCAGGACATAACTGAAAAATGATTTAACAATAACAAAATATTGTTTTAAATAAATATATTAACATGTAGTTTTCTATGTCAATATGTGGCCCCAAAGACCTTCACATTCAGTTTAGTTGCCCCCATTTCTGAGTTTGGTACCATGATGAAAATCAGTGCTTCCATTTATGACTCTCTCATATTCTCCCATAAATTCACCAGAAGGTGGGGATGGGAGAAAGGCTGTACAGAGTACTGAGTGCCTTCCTCAGCTTCTCTTGATACTTCAAGTATATCAATGAAACACATAGGCCTCCCACTGTTTTTTTTCTTTTTTAAATTAAATTTATTTTTAATTAGCAAAAATCTGTCCCTTCTCCCTCTCTATCCGACCCTACCTACTCCCAACTGAAAATGAAAAAAAAAATCTCCTGTTTGCTTGTATAGTCAAGCAAAATTGATCTATACACTGTTGTCATTCAGTCATGTCTGCATTTTGTGTGACCCTGTATTGGATTTTCCTGACAAAGATACTAGAGTGGTTTACCATTTCCTTCTACAGTGGATTAGGTAAGCAGAGGGTACATGATTCACCCAAGGTCATATAGTTAAGAAGTATCTGAGGTCAGATTTAAATTCAGGTCTTCCTGAACAAGGCCCAGTTATCTATCCATTGCACCACCTAGCTACCCCTAAGGCTATTCTGATCCAGTTTTAAAGACAATTTTAAAAATAAGAACCTTAAGTCCACAAAGGTTCTCTGTTTACATCTCTGATACCAAATTCTCCTGTACAATTCCTTATTTACAATGTATCACAGCTGTTCTCTCCTATCATAGGCTGGTCTCCATCACCCTCTATGTTATCACCAGCTTCCTTCAGAAACTGCAGTCTCTCAAATGAGAGAGAATTTATAATACACTGCATAAACCTTATTCTGCCATCTAAATGATAGCTATTACAGTTATTACATCATTTGAAACCATGCAGTATCATCAGAAGTATGTTCGCTCAGTCAATAAGCATTTATTGAAGAATACAGAAACAAAAAATGAAATAGTGCCTTGCTTTCAAGTAACTTATACTTCATTCATAAATAAGTACAAAATCTATAAAAAGAAGTTATGAAATGTTGTTGTTTGTCCTTCATTCTCAAAGAGGATTAAGGACATCGTGAAGGTGGTCATGACTTGTGTTTGAATTGGATTTAAGTGAGGCTGAACTTGGGAAAGTCAGAATTCAGAGGGCAGAAAGGCACTAGGAGTAGAGGAGGGGGAGGTGATCAGGAAAAGCCTCGTGGAGGTGGTAGTGCTTGAGTTGAGCACTGAAGGGAGCTAGAGATTCTACACTGGTATTTTTAAAAAGATAGATTTGTTACAGGGAGAAATTTGGGGTCATTAATAAACTTTGTTTTTCCCAAAGTCGTCCCAGTTTATTCTCTTCCTTCAAAACTCCCAGGAATGATTCTGGACCCACTCGTTGTTCATTTGCAGCATTTGTCCAAGATACGTGTGATGATGGATGGATGATAGGTAGCAAAAAAGTCACAGATAAAAAGCTCTTCCTTGAGTAAGACCCTGGGCTATGACCGGAAGTATTAATAAGTCAGCATACAAAGAAAGAATGGGGTTAAATTCACAAATGTTTATGGAAACATAGCTCTACATTCTTCAAGGGCAGTTACTAATGATTAATTATGAGCTCACATTTCTAGAGGACTTTAAAGTCAACAACAACAAAAATCTTTCTTTTAAATAACCCAGTGAGGTAACTAGTGAAAGGATAATTATTGTCATTTTACAGATGAGTAAACTGATGTACAGGAAGGTTAATTTACTTGCTTAGACTCACAGCTAAGTGGGTTTTGAACCCATCTCTTGTGATTTCCAGTATGGTTATGCTGAAATGCTGTCTGCCTATATAAAGGCAAGAGGATTATAGAGGAAAAGAAGGGATAATTAGGTTAGAAGATAAATATACATATGTCTTGAGCACAGAAACACATTTTCCTAGAACCAGACCCTAATGCTGGATTAATCCCTAATAGATTATGAAATCCAAATCCTGAATATTACAGAAGTAATACTTTGATTCAGAGGGTGGGCAGTTTTTCCTAAGGGGAATCCCTATGTTTCAAACTGGGAATTCTGAGGGAGATGTGACTCCTGATTGGAGGAGAGAATGCTGAACATGATGCTGGGTACTTGCATGAGGAGAGAGTGTTGGAAAACCCTTTGGAGAGTCTCTAGGGTGTGGCAGAAGTTGAGATAAGAAAGACTGGTAATTTTGAATGGCTAAGGGAAACCACAGACACCAGTGGAAGCTGGTCATATCAAGTCCACATTTAAAATACTAGATGGAGACCACTGAGGAGGTACTCCCCCTTGGTAAGCTCCTTCCCTCTCTCTTTGGCTGAGCAGCTGAATAAAGCCTTTAATCTTGCAATTTCTTTAGTCTATTCTAATCTGTAAAACAGATTTAATGTATGTATATTTACTGTTTTGTTTAGATAAATGATGCATAAAAGTCCATTCACGATGGACTTTTATGTAGCCAGTGTTTATGGGAGAAACCTAAGCTGTTAATAGAAAAACAATTATTACTCTCCTTTTAAGAATAATCAGAGAAAGTGGCATGTAGCCTGACCTCACCAAAATATCATGCCCTAGACTTACTGATATGCAAGGTGTGATGGATAGATACAGTTCTGTCCTAATGCACCTTTTGGAGATAGGTGAGGAAAGACTCAAGCTTCTAACCACAGCCCTCCTCCATCTCTAAAATGCAGAAATCAGTACCTTAGAGAGGTTTGGGCTACATCCCAAATCAGATAGCTTTCAATGGTACACATGAGCCAAATATCTTTATTTATTACACAGCTATCACCCATATATCTTACACAGAGGAGAGAAACTCAGGTCCAAAGACAAGGTTAGAGAGATTTAACCCAATATTAGTTAATGGCTGAACTGGAACAAGAAGTCAGATCTGTGCAGGGCTCTTTCCCCTACCTAACTTAATACCATAGAAGAGGAGACCATTTAATCTAACCCCTTTGTTTTACAGAAAGAATGAGAAAAATTAAGGCAATATAGTATAGAGAATTGGTATCACACAGATCCTTGAGGCTTACATATTGACTTAGAAAATCACAAATTTACATTGTCTATGTCATATTGTGTTTTTATTTATTTTGTTGAACACTTCCCAATTACATTTTAATCTAGTTTCCAGCTAAACTTGGGAGTTTCCACAGCATCTTGTTCATAGGCCACTGTTCAATACTTTTGATGTAGTGGATGGAGTGCTGGATTTGGAGTGAGGAAGAGTCAGACACAACTGGAAAACAATAACATCAATGTCCTAGGCAAATCATTGAGCATCCCTGGCCCCCATTTTCCTCATTTGTAAAATGAAGGAGTTGGGATGTGATGACCTCTAAGGTCACTTACAATTCTAAACCTATGGTCTTGGACTAGGGAAATGATTCTCCAAGTTTATCCAGTAGTAAAGCTGAATTCACATCTCTTGACATTCAGATGAGGGCTTTCTTAAAGCATACCTTAGCTGCTTCTGCCAACACATGGAATGCTCCTACACTAGTAGATGTATTATTCCACTTAGCAAACCTAAAGCTCAAAGATGTAAAGTCACTCACTCACAGTCAGGCAGAAAGTAAATGTCCAGCCTGGTACAAAAACCCAAGTCTTCTGGGACCTTTCCACCATGTCATTGAATTGGGAGTCAGAACTCAGAGCTGTTTTCATTTACATATACAGACAAACATTTATCACACAGTTATTCCATGCAAAATTCTACACTTGCTTCTATGGAGGATTTTTAAAGATGTGTTCTCTGCCATCAAGGACTTACAATTCAATAGGGAGAAAAGGGATAAGGATTAAGAGAGATATAATGCAAACTCAAATATGATGAATACATAAGAATGAACTGTTAGGAGATCACTTCCAGGTAGGAGTATCAGGATGCCTTTATAATGATTAGAATGGATTTTACTCCTGATAAAATCTTTCTCCAGTGCCTCATGGTGATACAGAGGTAACACTAGATTTTGAAGGATACATCCTTGAAACACAACTGAGAAGGCTGTGAGTAGAACCCCAGGAACAGACTACATATCTGTCATCTAAAGACCACCCTATGTCAGTACAAGGAGTTTCATCACCAAAGAAGTGGTCACCAGGGAATCATTGGTGAATGGGGCAGGAACTCAAATAATATTTTTAAAGTATTTTTAAATTATCAAAATACTCACCCTCCCCTTCCCAAAGTAACTGAAAAAAGGAAATATTAAACACTTGCATTCCTATAAGTATATTAAAACTAAACAAATTCCCACATTTGACCACATCCAAAATTGTATTTCTCATTGTGCATATTAGTCCACCATCTGTCTGTCATAAGGAGAGCAGTATTCTTCATCACTAGTCACCTGAAATAATGGTAGATCATTGTCTTGATCAAAATTCTTAAGTCTCTTAATTGTTTTTTGTTTTTACAGTATTGATGTTATAGTATAAATTGTTCTGATTTTCCTCACTTCACTTTGCATTAGTTTATGCAAGTCTTTCTAGATTTCTCTGAAACCATCTCCCTGATCATTTCTGAGATCCCAAGAATATTCCATTACAATCCTTATGTCATAATTTGTTCAACAATCTCCCAAATGGTGGGCACCCTTTTATTTTCCCCTTCTCTGTCACTACTATTTTTAAAAAGAGCTACTATACATATTTTTGTACATATAAGACTTCTGTTCTCTTTTATCCCTCTGGGTAATAGACATATTAGTGGTATTACTGGTTCAAAGGGTATTCACTACTTAGTAACTTCAGTGGCATGATTCTAAATTGCTCTCCACAATGGAGGGAGGAAGAAAATCATAGTTCCCAGAATGGTATATTACTGTCCTTATTTTCCCACTGTCCCTTTTGTTCAACTTTATCATTCTAATTGGTGTGAGACAGAACTTTGCCATTATAATCTTAGAGAATTATATATAACTGAGGGGTTAAATGACTTTCTCTCTGTACAGACAGCATCTGTCTGAAGTGGGATTTGAACCCAGGATGCATGAAGTATGAGCTATATTCACTATAGTACACTGCTTATCTTGAACTATTAGGAAGTATTAATGTTGGTGTTCTTGTTATGGAATAATGCACATTGCTCTTGGAACTGGAAAACCAGAATTCAAATCTCCCCCCAAACCCACACTAGTAATATGATTCTGGAGACGAGCAACTTAAACTTTTTTTTTTCTGTTAATGTCTCCAGTGGTTTTATCCACTAAACTGGAGACAGATTCGATTAAGATCTGCATTGACAAAGTACCAATGGTAATACTCCAAGAACAAGAATTCTCTCCATGTTTACAAAATCTCAGATTCTTCCTTTAACACATTTTTTCTGGTCTATTTAAGAAATATTCATTGTCCTCCTACAGTACAGAACATTGTGCTGTCACCTAGAAACTGAAGGATGAGTCTGAGCTTATATAAGAGCTGGTCCAACCTGACCAGTACTTCTTCTATCATGTACTGTAAAAAGGCCCTTATTTAGAAACTGGATTCAGTAGCAGGGTTATCACTCATTACCTCCTTTTGAAGCTCAGCTATCACCTCCCCAAATCTGATATCTCCCTCCCCCACATGCCCTCCCACCGTCATATGCTTCGAAGATTCAAGAAACTACTTTGGGAAATGATTATTGTTTTGTTTTAGGAGGGGTTTTGTTCCGAGGCTAAGGAAAGGAGGAAGGCAGAAAGAATGACCAATTATAGCCAGTGTTGTCTTTAGATGAAAGAACCTTTCTGTAGGGCTCCTCCATCCCTTGTTGGGGCTGTCAACAGCAATTTGACAAAGAATGTTTCTGGCCCTGACCTGTTTTTTCAAGACGGTAACCTATATTGTGTATCATCGCAATTCGGAAGAGAATCGTCCATTATCCCGGGCAGAGAGGCTCGGGCACGTCAGACGGAGCCTTTAAAAGCAGGAAAATTGACTGAAAGATTTGGTGGGGGCATCTTCCATCAGTGCTATTTCTGAGTTAAGGAAGGGATGGGGGCAAGAAGCAAAGTGGCTTTAATCTGACTCTCCTCTCCCCCCACCCCCAGCCCCCACTTTCCCCGAAGCCAGCGCACACTCCAGAGGCCACGGCTCGCGATAAACTGTTTGGCGGTGAATGGTCAATTGTTAGAAAATCCTAATTGATTCTGGGTCAGTCCCTTTCAAATAGCTGCTGTGTTCTGGTCATTTTTTCAATTAAATCTTAACAATTCACATCTGACAAAACTCGGAATCTTGTCAAAAAGGGTTCAGGTTCTCCTAGGAAGCAAGAACAAGGGGGGAAAGATTACCCGGCTTAGAGGAAACGCTTAGACATAGGAACTATTTAAGGACTAATTGTAAGAATACTTCTTTATTATTAGTTCCAGAGACGCTTCTCGATATCACTGAATTTCTCTAGCTAACTTAAGGAGGGGAATGTGTGGGTCAGCGGAGAAATAAAAGAAGGTAAACACCATTGGTTTATCTATAATTTCTCCCAGGTTAGAGAAGAGATGTCACATGTTGTAGATAACCAGGGCATCATGAAACCCTGAAACCTGAGATTTAGAAGTGGCCTCAGAAATCATCCAATCCAGTCCAAGAATTCTCTCTACACAGGCTCCACATAGGTCCTTTTGACCTACAGTCAGTGATGGGGAATTCACCACCTAGCAAAGTAGCTCATTCTACTTAACACTCTGATTTTTTGAAAGTACTTCCTTCAATTGAGCTGAAATTTACCCCTTTTTTTTAGTGACCTTCATTGCTCCCCAGAGGCAGGCAGAATATGTCTCTTCCACATGATAGCTCAAAGGAGAAGAGGAAAGAAGAGGGGAAGGAGTGGAGGAGAAAGGTAGAGAGGGCAAGACAAAGCAAGGGCAAGGACAGAACTTTGAGTTACACTCACAGTTACACTCACACAAATGAATGATGGTGCATCAAAGGAGAACAAGGAGGCAAGTCAGAGAGGTAGGAGGAAAAACTAAAAGACACAAAATTCCCAAAAGAATGATTATCCAGGTGTTGAGATCAACCAACACTGTTTGTGTATCATCCACATATTTGATCATAGATGTAAAACACTACATAAAAATGCCAACTATTATTACTAGCTTTCAACCTCAGGTAAACCTGGGTGGCTTGGGTAACCCAAAGTGTATTTGTTGTGGGTGTATCAGATCTATAAAAGAACAACTAAAATGACAAAATGAAAATGAAAATCTTATGGTTTGTGGAAACTTTAGATGTTTGCATGATGGGTTGGAATTGCATTTCTTTTGGCAATAAGAAGCAATAGCAGGTCCTTGAGCATTGGAGTTTATGTGATAAAAAATTAGTATCACTGAGGCTCTTGAATCCTGACCAGAGGAGTTTGGCCCTCTTCCTGAGATGTGTGTGCATGGAGGTATAACATGTATAACTTTATGAAGGATGTGTATTTGCACAACTAATGAGTGTCTATGTAAACTCAAGATCTATCAGAGTGGGGAAAAAGTATAAGCAACAAATCCTGAATCTTCAACTTTATCAACCACCTCCTCATCTTATTGGTGAGTTTCTCTCAGGGAATATTATTTCAAGAAGTGGTCTGGTCATCCATACTCCCTTCCCTGTTCTTAACTTTCTAGACTTTTCCACCTCCCCCCTGAGGTATAAAATAGGCAGATATATTTTCACCAGTGGCATCCACCACTGTGGTTGAGGAGGTCTAGTGAAGAATCCTGAAAGAGAAACCCTGTGGTTCGTGAGGTCTTTCAGATGTTCCTGTTTACAGGTAATATTGCACTGAAATCCAGTCCCAGAACTCTGCACAGCCTCCTAGAAGAGATCTGTAATCTCTGAAAGGTGTGTGGCCTGTCCATCCATTCACACACACAAAAAAATGCCAACTGAATGAAGAATATCTATTTCCCAGATTTTTGCATCCATTTGGATGGACACCTTATAAAGAGCTTGTTTAATAATATATCTATTTGGGACAGACAGTGGAGATGGATGATGAGCTGAGACCAGAGTTGGATAAGGGGAGAGGAAACTGCTTACTTTTTGGAAAATTGTGAAGCTTTTTTTTTTTTTTTACTGACCCCAAGCTTCCCATGAAGGCAAGGGACTATCTTTTTAGTATTAATTCACATTTTACTGGTATTGCTGAATGGAAGAGAAACATAGAACATCACTTACTCCAAAGTACTCAGGCATATTCCTGTTTTGTTAACTTGATAGTTTGATCAAAAGATGGGCACAGCTCTAGATGATATCACACAGTACATACAACTGCCAGTACCTAGCTTGGGGTTCTTGGGTTTCCCAGCACCCACAGCTCCTGCTCTGCAAGAGTGTTTGGCTTTGTTTCTTAGGAACACTGAATGGAAAGAGAAGGAAAAGAAATAGGCAAGAAGATACTAGTCAGTTAACTAGCATGTAAGTACCTACTATGTGCCAAATGAGGCAATGGAGGGGATGCAAAGAAAGGTCAGAGTTAGTCTTTGTCCTCGACAAGCACATATTCTAAGTGGGGAGAGAACAGGCACACTGCTATGTATCTACAGGACAGATACAGGGTAAGTTGGAGGTGATTTCAGATGGCTGGCACTGAGATTAAGGAGGAATAGAAAAAGTTTCTTGTAGAAGATGGAACTTCAGTTAAGACTTGAAAGAAGTT
>CM053583.1:61251867-61269657 GCA_028627135.1 Pseudochirops cupreus | reverse complement strand
TCAGTCAGGATAAGGAATTTGTTTGAGGAATAGAAAAGAGTCTGGTGTCACTAGATCACAGAACACATGGCTGGGGAGGAGTGGATTTAAGGTTTAAGAAGACTGGAAAGAAGACTGGAAGGGGCCAGGTAGCAGAAGGCTTTAAACCAAAAAGAGTTTTATTTTTTATCCTGATGGGAATAGAGAGTCACTGGATTTGATTGAAGAGGGGAGGACAATGACATGGTCAGAATTGTCTTTTACAAAAATTCATCTGAGAGAACAGACTGGAGTGGGGAAAAATTTGAGGCAGGGAGACCAATCAGCAGCCTGCATCAATAGTCCAGACCTGAGATAATGCAGGACTGCAGCAAGGTGGTGGCAGTGTCAGAGGAGAGGAGGGAAAAGATATGGGAGTGGTTAGGAAATAGCAGAGTTTGATAATGCATTGGACGTGAAGAGGGGAAGAGAGAGAGAGGCAGAGAGAGAGGAGAGGGAGAGAAGAAGAAGGAAGAGGAGGAAGAGGAGGAGGAGGAGGAGGAAAAGAAGGAGGAGGGAGGGAGAAGAGGGGGAGGAGGGGGATATGAGGAGGAGGAAGAGGAGGGAGAGATGGAGGAGGGGAAAAAGGGGGAGGAGATGACTACAACCAAGGTTGTATACTTGGGTGACTAAGAGAATGGTGGTGGCCCAGACCGTAATATAGAAGTTAGGAAAGAGGGTGGTTTTAGGGGAAAATATAATTAGTTCAGTACAGGAGTAAGGAACTTGTGGCCTCAAGGCCACATGTGACCCTCTAGGTCCTCAGGTGTAGCCCTTTGACTAAATCTAAACTTCACAGAACAATTCCCCTTAACAAAAGAATTTGTTTGGTAAAACTTGGACTCAGTCAAAAGGCTGCACCCAAGGACTTAGAAGGTCACATGTGACCTTGAGATTGCATGTTCCCCACCACTGGTTTAGAACATGTTGAGCTGAAGACTTTAAATTTTGAAGAGTCTTTAGAGATTGTAGTTTAGGGGGGGAAATATTGGATTTGAGGTCAGAGGACTTGGGTTCTAATCCAACTCTTACAGTAACTAACTGGGTGTAACATACAAAAGAGATTTAACCTGTCTGATCCTCAATTTGTTTTCCTCATGTGTAATTAAAAAAAAGACATGGATCAGTGCTTAGCACAGTCAGGTAAACACTAAGTGCTTAATAAATGTTAATTGAGTGATTGCTTGTTTGATTGATTGATGGCCTCTAGAGTCCCTTCTTATTCTAAAATATATGAATGTGATCATCTCATATTATCACCAGTAATAACTCATTTATCTCATACTTCTTAATAATAACCCTTTGAAGCAGCATGTTAAAGCAGACATATTTATGCAGTGTACAGATATGCTGAACTTGGAGTCAGAAAGACTTAATAGTGTGCAATCTAGGACAGGTCATAACTTTTACAAGCATCAGTTTTCTTAACTCTAAAATGGGGATAATAATAGCATCTATCTTGCCTTGATAGGTGTGAGGATGAAATTTTAGTAAGATATGGTAAGTGCTTTTCAAACATTAAACACCATTAAAAGGATAGCTGAAAAGTCATCTAACCCTCTTATTAGCCATCTAAATCATTCAAGCCTTCTATGTTATGGATAAGGAAGTTGAGACCTAGAAAAGGGAAGTGAATTGCATAAAATCACATAGAGAGACAATGACAAAGTCCCTGTTGAAAACCAAATCACTCTCTAAAGAGCACAAGAATCATCTGAACATACACACAGATAGACACAGACAGACAGACAGACAGACAGACACACACACACACACACACACACACACACACACACACACACACACTCAAGACAACTATAGTAACCTCCCTCTTAGAGCCCTTCCATGAAATCTAACAATATTCTTCTATATATCTTTCAAGAACCTGATTTAGGTCATAACCAACAAAAATCTTTTTTCCCCTTGCAATTCCCTAACCTGATCCAGTTATACTCACACCATAAAAGCAGGGGAAACCAAATGACTGGCTTCACAATTTGGGACCTAGCTCTCAGGTACAAGTTAAGTTTGTCAGGTTGTGGAATCTGGCCCAGGTACTGAAATTTAATTTGAATCCACAATTAATCACCATGTACCTGTGTTATACCATCCCTATGCTAGAGGCCAAGGAAGATGCAAATGAAGGAGCCCTTTTTCCTACCCTCAAGAAACCTTAACTCTAGTTGTAACATGGCTGAATAAGATTCATTCACAGGAAGCAACTAGAGAATAAAACATAAGATGACATCACCAAACATCAAAATAAATGGTATTGACCTGGAAGGTTGAAGGAGTGTAGAGAATGTAGAGGAAAAACAAGATCTTGGGGAAGGGATGAGAGAAGATTTTGTGTAGGAAATGAAATTTGTTATTTGTTATTTGTTCTTGAAGAGGACCACGAAAGATGCCGTCATTTGCAAGTGGGTTGGATTTAAGTGACAGACTACTGTGCAAAGTCACTCACCCTCTCCTCCAGAGTCATCTGGATCCAGTGGCAAGATATAGATCATGATGACTGGAGATGGCCCCCAGGAGATGAAATTTAACTGGACCTGGTGAGATGAGAGTTATTTTTGGCAGCAAAGGGATAGTTCTACTTAATGTCTTTGGAAGGTATAAGTTGGAAAGAAAGGATTCCTAACTAAACTGTAGCTCCAAAGACCCTTAGAGGATAGAATGTTTGAATAAGTGAATAAATAATTTATTATGCGCTTATCATATGCAAAGCACTATGCTAAGTGCTGGGGTTACACATAGAAAAAGAGGACAATCCTTACACTCAGGGAGCTCACATTCTAATGGGCAAAGAAAATAAAGAGTAGTTTCAGCTATATGTCAGAGGAAAGTGTCAGGTGATCCTTAGCATACAATGACAAAGTACATGGTAATGTCTTCTTTGATGTTATTTACACTTCCCAAATAACATCGGTTTCTGATATTGAAGCATTGGAGAGTAACAAGAACTCCAGTGACAAACATTTCCACAGCGGCTGCTTCGGAAGATGGTGGTTTTGACGTTCTAGAAAGCATCACTATCCCAAAGGGGGTTCCAGGTTGTGGGCTCTCTCCATTAGGATCTGAGGTGAGAGGGTGGTCAAGGTGGATAGATGTGGAAGGGACCTTGGTGATCATCTAGTACAAATCTCTTGGCTTTACAATTGGAAAAATTAAGGCCCAGAGAGGGTAAGCGATTTGTCAAAGGTCACACAGCCAGTTAGTAATAAGGATGGAATGCAAACCAGGGTCTTCCAACTCCCAATCTAGTAATCTTTTCATTCCACTTTATCACCTCCCACTGGGATATGTCAAGTGTCTTCCCAAGCCTACACTAATAGAGAATTTTGCTGGTTCTACACTTTTGTCAGGACATTCTTGCCTCAGCAACCTCATTTACTTGGTAATTAGGGAGAACAATCCACAATTGCTGCCTATGATTGAGGGGAGCCATCTCTTGGGTAGCTGACCTTAACCTCAAATATCACATGGGCCCTCTCTTCACAGCTTCTCCATCCCCCCCACTGGCCCTTAGCTCATCCATTATTGAAAAACTCTGGGGGCCAGGGGGAAATTAGCTCCACTGCCAAGTCCCAGCACCTCATGGTGCTAATTGAAGAACCTGGCCCTGGTCCCCTAAGCATAGCCTCCAAGCTTCTTTATCATGTCACTGATTGGGAAAAAAATTGTCCTCTCTTGAAGCTTCCTATCTTTTAAGAGTCTCATGGGGCAGCCCATTCCCTAGAAGACTTATCCAGAGTAACTGTCTCATCACGCTTAGCTTTGGCCAGTCATTCACCCATCATCAGTGAGCCTTCCCTCAGGTCCCGAAATTCTGGCCTTGGTTTCCTTATCTGTGAAATAAGAGGATCAGACCAGATCAAGTGTTCTTAACTTGGGGTCCACAAACCTCCTCTCCTCTCAAGGAGTCAGATAGATTTCAAGAGGTTCCTAAATTTGAATGAGGAGAAATTACATCTTTATTTCAATATAATTAATTTTTTTTTGCAATCTTATATATTTTATTTCATGCATTTGAAAACATGATTGTGAGACTGGGACCATAGACTTCATCAAACTACAAGGGATCCAGGGCACAAGTTTTCACTAAGGTCCTTCTAGTTCTGGCATTAGGATTGTACATCTTTCAGGTTCCCTTCTTTATTTTTAAAGGATTTTTTTTTTATTAAAAAGCATTATGGTATCTTTGAAAGAACACTGAATTAGAATTTAGGTTGACTGAGCTCCAATCCTAAGTCTGCAATTAATGATCTGTGTAACCTTTGGAAAATCACTTAGCTTTTCTGTTCCTTCTATATTCTCCTTCCTGAGTGGAACAAGATTTACCCTACCTACCTCATGGGGTTGTTTTGAAGATTTTTATGAACCCAAAAGCACTATGTTAATGTGAACTATTATTCTCTCTCTGCTCTTTCTATGTTTCTCTCTGTCTCTGTCTGTCTATCTGTCTCTGTCTGTCTCTGTCTCTGTCTCTCTCTCTTTGTCTCTCTCTCTCTCTCTCTCTCTCTCTCTCTCTCTCTCTCTCTGTCTCTCTCTCTGTCTCTCTCTGTCTCTCTCTTCAGTCATTTGGGAGCAACTGCTTGGATTATATGAATTAAAGAATTAAAGAATTCTCTTGAATAATAAGCTTGTTCAATGAGAAAATACTTGATTAGTAGATATCTCTATTCTTAATCTGTTGCTTTACCTGTTTTCAATTCCACAGAATAAGATGCCTCCATGTGTGATACCCACTGCCCCCTGACTTTCTGACTATTTTTTATATTGTCTCCCCCCTTTTGATTGTAAGCTCCTTGAGGACAGGAACCATCTTTTTTCCCAAAAAATTTATTGTATCTCTGCACTTAGAACAGTGCCTGGCACATAATAGATGCTTAATAAATATTTATTGGATTCTTTTGGACCTACTATGACTTGGATATGAGACCAGATTATTTCCTCATTTTACAGATAAGGAAATTGAAATCTAAGGGGGAAAATAGAGAAAGGTAATAGGAGAGCCATGACTAGAGTCCCTGGTGAGTTCTTGTGGAGTGCTGGCTAGAAACCTTTAGCAATTCAAATGGTAGAAAAGCAGTCTGTTGGACTCTACAATTTTGATGCATTTGAGAAGTAAAAAGGAGGTAAGGAGGTTATGGGGCAGCCAAGGGATGACAGAGGAAGAGCCCAGGCACTGCCTTGGTAACAAGAAAATAGTAAATGAGCTCTAGGATTGTCTCCAAGAACACCAGGAAACTTATTGGAGGGGGATATAGGGAAAGGGGTGGGCAAGAATCTCACAAGATAAGCTGTCATGGGGGGAATTGTGATAAGTGCACAAGTGGATGCAATAATCTCATTGATACAATCATAGATCTGTGAGCGCACTCAAATATCTGAAATTTATGTCATGGGGGTCATGACAGGTAGAGCAACTCAAAGCTTACAACCATGGTGTCATCATCATCAGAGACTATTGTTAGCCAATGAGCAAATTGAAAATAAACAAGATGTTAATATAATTTTTCTTTGAATTTTGTTTTTATTCAGAATATAATAAAGAAAAAATAAAATGAGTATTTTCATATGTGCAAAAAAGGAAAAAGGATTGCACATGAAACCATAGATTTTTTATATGCAACTTGCTTTTGCTCTTTTTTAACCATATAATAAATTCAATGCATAACTTTCAAAGCTGTCCTGCTTTTCTATGCTTCCTTTGGCCACTCTTCTATTCTCTTTTGTGAATTTCACTTCTTTAATCCATCAATGACTATTTTTTATCTTGGAAATTTTTATTCCTAACCCCCTTCCTTCTGCTTCTCAGGATTGGAAAAAATAAAAACAAATTCTTATAGGAAATGTGCAAAGTCAAATAATCCAAATTCCTACACTATCCATGTCTGGAAATGCACTTTTTTTGTGCCTCTTGAGTCTGTAAACTCTGTCAGGATATAGGTAGCACACTTTCTCATTGGTCTTCTGGCACTGTGATGGGTTATTTCATCGATACAAATTCCAAAGTCTTTCAAAGTTTCTTTACAATGTTGTTATTTGTATAAATTGTTCTCCTGGCTCACTTTGTATCAGTTTATACAGTCTTCACAGGTTTCTCTTAGATTACCATTTTAATCATTTTTATTACCCAATGGTATTCTATTACATTCCTACATCATTGTTTATTCAGCCATTTCCCAATAGAAGGACACACCCTTAAATGTTGGATTACACTGCTTCTTAGGATCATATTTATTATGAAAATCAGGGTACATCTGTGCAGTAATAGGAGTCTGCATGAGTACTTAGGTTTAGCAAATAAACCCGATGGATACACACTCTCTCATTTACCTTCAAAAGTATTCTGGGTTTAAGTGAGTTTAATTTCCTGCATCCTTTTCTACACTAAAGAGGCGTGGGAGAGGAGGAAGGACAAGGAGACGGTAAAAAAAAAAATCCTAGGAGAGACGTGATAGATGATCACAGAAAAAGGTTCTGGAGAGAGAGGAAGGTATGAAATCAAGGGCATCACTTTAGGTATTTTCCTTGGTAATGGCATTAACACACATACACTCCAAATCATATACACCCACTCATATTCATTGAAACTCCCTTACACACATGTCACCTCATCTCAGTCCTAGTGTATCCTAGTGAGAATATCCAATTGACTGCTGTCTGACAGAACCCCCATGCTGACATCAGGGGAAAGGACCCAGATTAGCACCTGAAGGGACTGAGATCCCAACCTTCCAAACCACTATGGCTTCAGAATGACGACTGAGCTGTGGAGGGTGAGAGGTGTCTGTGACAATGAGTCTGAGCAGAAGTGAGACCTGTGGATTCATTTTACTGCTAACAAGAAAAAACCAAATTTTCCTTATTGACAAATAGCTCTGCATTTCAATGGTCCCAATTAGTCTGCTGTAGAAGTGCCTCACTAGTACCAATAGTCTCCGAGTGATGCTATGTGATTAAATACTGAATGACACCCTGAAATCAAGAAGTCACAAAATTCAAGAGACTAAAAAGCAATGAAAAGAGACATGGGGAGTGGAAGCAGATTACAGCCCACAAAAAATAACTCACACAAGAGAAGTGGTATGAAAGTTAAGCACCATAGTAGAATGAATGATATATAAACCTAGAGTTAGGAAGATCTGGGTCTGAATCCTGCCCAATACATAGATGTATGACAACAGGTCGGTCACTTAGCCTCACTGATCTTCAGTTTCCTCATCTCTAAAATGGGAACAATAATGTGAGTATTACTAATCGCACAAGGTTGTGGTCTGGTTCAAAGGAGATCAAACATGTAAAGATCTTTGTAAACCCTAAAGAGCTATATGAATGCTGTCAGGAAGAACTTTAGCCTTCAAAAAGGATGTAAGAAGATTCTTCTCCTTCCCCTCATTCCTTTGAAAGGTGAAGTGGCCCACAGGTGCAGGATATCAAATATGATTTCATAATTTTATGGAATTTTTTTGTTATTCCTCTTCTTATTATTCCTTAAAAAAAAAAACTTTGTTATAAGGGATTACTGTCTGGAAAGGACCAAAGGAGAGATAGAGAGAAATATGGACAATGTAAAAGCAATAAAATCAGTTTTAAAGAAAACCATCATCATGTATGATTAGAAAGAGAGGTAAATGGGTCACACGGCAAGGGTGAGAGATAATAAATGGACAGTTTGGTATCCATGAACTATTAAGACAACCAAAAGAAGGACTACAGCATGCTGGTTTTCTCAGAATCCTCAATAGAGGATTTAAGTAAAAAAATTTACTAGGATTGCACTGAAGAGGGGAGAGATGGGACCTCATATGCATCATTGATGGAAGATCCAAGGAAATGAGGTCCTGGACATAATAAAGGTAGTTATAGGGGAGGCAGCTGTGTGTAGTGGAAAGACCACTGGACCTCAAAAGCCCTGTGCCACTTGTTACTGGAAGAACCTAGGGGAATCTTAGAACCTCTCCAGACTTAACTTTCCTCGTTTCTGTAGAAGACATGCTGGACTAAATCATCTCACTTGTCTTTTCTTTCTTTGAATCCTACCCACTCTTAAAATATAAAAAGCTGATATTTACTAAATGCACACACACACATATCATATAAAATCAAACTTTTATGCACAAATATATGTGTGACATACATATGCATTAGGGCAGCTAGGTGGCACAGTGGGTAGAACACTAGGCTTGGAATAAGGAAGACTCCTCTTCCTAGGCTCAAATATAACCTCAGACACTTACTAGCTGTGGGACCCTGGGTGAATCATTTAACCTTGTTTGCCTCAGTTTCCTTATCTGTAAAATGAGCTTGAGAAGGAAATGGCAAACCACTCCAGTATCTTTGCCAAGGAAACCCAAATGGGCTCACATAAAGTCAGACACCACTAAAATGATTCAACAACCATACAGATGTATTATGTATATAGATTTATATGTGTATGTATGTGTGTGTACATGTAAACAAACAAAAACTATAAATATTCTTTATAAATCTCAGCAGCTAGGTTTCTTTTTTTTCTTTTTGGAGGGCAATTGGGGTTAAGTGACTTGCCCAAGGTCACATGGCTAATGCAGGTTAAGTGTCTGAGGCCAGATTTGAACTTAGGTCCTCCTGACTCCAGGTATGGTGCTCTATTCACTGTACCACCTAGCTACCAGAGCCACCAGTGGATAAAGAGCTGAGCCTGGAGTCAGGAAAACTCCTCTTCCTCAGATTTATCTGGCCTCAGATAGTTATTAGTCATGTGACCCTGGGCAAGTCACTTAATTCTGTTTGCCTCCGTTTCCTCATCTGTAAAATGAGCTGGAGAAGTAAATGGCAAACCACTCCAGTGACTTTGTCAAGAAAACCCCAGATTAGGTCACAGAGAATCAGACATGACTGAAATGACTGAACAACTCTAAAAATCGTTTTGTTTGATCCTGTACAAGTCCTTTAATACTAAAAGCCCTGAGGAACATGGTATGAAATGAAAGACTGTAAGGATTACAAGGAAGTACTACATGATTCCTATCTGCTAAGAATTTATAATCCTTTTGGGGAGAGAAACACAAAGCAATGTTGATTCTTGGGCATCTCTACTAATTTGAAAGGCTGTCATGTGAAGGAGGGATTAAACTTGAACTTACTGGTCTCAGAGGGTAGAACTAGGAGAAAAAGAAAGAAAAGGAGGGGGAGATGGAGAGAGGAATGAAGGAGGAGGAAGAGGAAGGGGAGTCATTAAAGCATTTTAGTGTACAGAAGAGAACAGAAGAAAGCACCATGGAGCATCAGAGCTGCTTTGAAAGTTCTATATGGATTTTATACTTAAAATGAAAAGAATTCTGTACATAATAGACTGGCAGTCTCATGAGAAATTCTCTTCCTTGTTCTACTTTGTATGTGGAAATGCTTCTCTTATTTGATGTTGATTAGAATAAAACTACTAAAAGACATATGTGAAGACTTGTGTAAACTGATTCAAATAGAAGAAAGGAAAACCAGAAGAACAAGGTATACAAGGGCTTTAAAAAAAAATGAAAACAACATGAAAAGTCTATTGACCTCAGATTAAATGCAATGAGTGATATTGGTTCTGGAGACAGATAATGAAACATACCTCTTAAAAGAGAGTTGGGGGGCTAAAGATGCTTGATGTTATATACACTGTCAGAATTAGTCACCACCGTACTTGGTCTTGTATGATCATTTTACCTTATAACTAGTCAGGGAAGGGAAACAGTGATTATGAAACATGGTATGCAAAATAAAGGGCACCAATAAAATTTGAAATTGGGTTGATTTTTTTCAGCATTCAAGTCACTTTGTATCTCTATGGAGAGTCAAGGTTACTGGGTAGCAGACCAGAGCTATCAGGAGTAATTGATGAAGGCTTCATGGAAGAGAAAGAATTGAACTAAGTGATACAAACTTTCCTTTAAAAGATAGTTTAGTGGAAAGAGCACCAGACTCGAATTTAAGAGACAATTTGAAAAGTGATTCAATTAATGATTATGACCCTGCTAAGTCCCTTTTCTGATTCCCAGTTTCCTCATCTATAAAATGAGAAGAAAAAATACTTGCACTATCTATCAACTAAGGACTCTTGCAAGAAAAGTGCTGTATTAACCATGGAGTGCCATGGAAATGTGGGTTGTTGTCATGATTGAAATGCACAGACATAATTTTAAGACTGGACTTCTCAAGGTTTTGGTGGGTTCCTTGGGTGCTATGAGATGTCATTGAAACTAAAGAATACTCCTTTGGAGATACATGAGTTTGGATCCTATTCGGGGAGGTTCTGCAGATTTTGATCTGTTTCCCCTGACTCACATTTCAGAAGCTGTCACATGGGTTTGGCAGACGTACAAACCAGGAAAGGAAAACATACAAAGCCATTGATCCTGACATCTGACCCAGGTCAGAGATTACAACAGGGCCTCACATGTTAGGAACTTTCCCCCCATCGATCGAGGATCAGAGTCCCCTGACAGAGACAAGGGGCCCAATGGCCTCCTCGAGAAAGCCATCTGGTGGTTGTGACATCAACAACTCTGCCATTTTTCTTCCATAAGGAAACAGAAAACCTTTAAGAAGAAATTGAGCAGTTTCCCTCTAACCAAAGAAAGAACAAAAGGGAATAAAGTCTTTTCTAGCCCTTTAATGCCCTGATGACCCTAAATGGGGAAACTTTAGCTATTTTTAGAAAAGATGGAATGCCATTTCCTGTAACTTTTTAATAATAAGAGAAAGTAGTTACATAGTATTTGATGGAGACCAAAGTGCCTAGGATATTCTTATTATTCCTTAGAGCATGAGGAAGAACAGATAGGAATCATTTTCTGAATTTCATAGATAAGGAAACAGGCTCAGAGAAGGGGCATGATTTACCCAAATCCTCACAGCTACAACGAGGCAGAGCTTAACCTTGAAACCAGGTCTACTGACTCTTAATCCAGTGTTTCTTTCATTATCCTACACTGTCTATCCTGAAATACGTCCTCACAGAACTCTTCCACTTTATATAGAGGCAGCCAGGTAGGTGGTGCAGAGGCACAGTGCTTGGCACAGAGTAGGTGCTTTAAAAAGAATTCTTCTTTTCCTTTAGGCCAAAATCTCAAAGTTTTTATTTGTGCACAATCCAAGTATCTATGATCTCAATCATTTCCTACTTTTCTATTCTTCCTGCCCAAACCCATGATGTCAGAGAAAGTACAATGACATTAACAGTTTACATTTGTATAGTGTTTGTGGTTACCACAAAATATCACAACTGCTACCCAAGATAGTCCTGTGTATGAGTTAGAAAAGAGATTCTTATTTCCATTTGATATAGTGGAAAACTGACATTCAGGGGTTTCAAGTAAATTGCCCTCCTGCCCCCCCACCCCCCAAATGAGTAGACTTATACTGGAACCCATCCACCTCTTAGAAACCTGCCAACTACTGTCATGGAACTCTATATCCAGCCTTCAAGCTCTTGAGCATAGGATACACTCCACAGCAGCTTCTTGGAGCCCCAAGAGTCCTGTCCTGAAAACCTCACCCCCACCACCTCACCACCATCATCATTCATATCCTCAACAGTCCAAAGGCTAGGATATCACCATTAGAATTGGTTTTACTCTCAAACTTTACCTGGAAATCCATGGCTATCATCTGGAATTCTAAAGAAAAATCATAGATATCATGGCAGCCAGGGAGGCTTTTGACTTGGACTTTAGGGGACTTTAACTTGGTAGTTATTTCCAGAGTTCACACTCCCTTATACCATCTTTCCTGGATCCTGCCCCAGGGAGGAGCTCTAAAGGTGCATTTTGTCTACTTAACCCACAGAGATCTGGCCATGGGTGGGGTAGCATCTGTGTTCTGCCCAAATCTCCTCTTGCCCATCCAGACTGAAGCCAATCTGAGACCAAGAGTAGCCAATGTACCACTTACTACTTCACTGAAACTGTTGTTCTCCAGTCACACCCGATTCTTTGTGACCCCATTAGGGATTTTCTTGGCAAAGATGCTGGAATGGTTTGTCATTTCCTTCTCCATATCATTTTATAGATGAGGAAACAGAGACAGAGTTAAGTGACTTGTCCAGGGTCTTACAACTAATATGAGGCCACAGTTGAACTCAGGTCTTTCTGACTCCAGGCCCCGTGCTCTATTCGATTCATCACCTACCTCGCCCATTGAGACTGACCTGTGCTCCAACCAGAGCAGATTAAAGCCCTGATCCTTCACACTACAAAGAATTTTGTGCTTTAATTGGGAGATAGGTAAATATTTTGTAAGAATCTCTTTTCTATCCATTATTCTAATTCTTCATCAGTAAATCATAGTTCCACATGTAGACTTAAGAATTTTGAAATGTTTTTGATAAAATTATTTATATAGCCTACCCCACCCCCCAAAAACAAAGAATTTCAGCCCTTTCCCCAGGAAAATACTGGGGACTCTGGATCAATTGACTCCCCAAACCATTTTATGGGTTATGGAGTGACTTACAGACTTTAAGTGACTCATTTGCCTATGAAAGGATAAGAACCTGAAGCTGAATATTGGCTGAGACAATGGACTTCCCCCTCCCTGGGTCTAGAAGGCTGTAGGTGTCTTTTCTTTGCCTATTCATTTATGTGAGTAAGCAGAAAAGAGTGAGAATTCAAAAGCAGTGAAAGGGAGAAGCAATTCTTGTCTAGTGAGTTGAGAAAAGAGCTTGCTATGAAGGAACAACTTAGGTCTTGCAGATATTTTCAACCCGAGCATTCTCTCCTCAGGCAGAGGGCATTTAAGAAGGTTGAAGGATTTCACTGTCTTTCCCCCTACCCCAATGAGAAAGGCATCTTTTGGCAGAAAGGTATAACCATAGGAAACATGTGCTTGCATGAAGCCTGAAAGGATAACTAAAGGACATTGCTATCCAAATCCCAATTTTTTGTGTAGTCAGAGAAGGTCCAAGAGTTTGAAGGCTGTGAGTAGGATCCTGCTGCTCAGGAGATTGCAACCCTCAGAACTATGAATTTGAGGGAGCAGAACTGTGTTGACTTTCTTCCAGTTGTAGAGTAAAACTTCTAGTTCTTTCTGAAAGAGCTTTATCATGCCCTAGTTAATTTCAGCTTAGCTAGAAGATGGAAATTTTAATAAGTCTGAAATAAAGGTGATATAAAAATGAAAGAAATAAAGGAAAAAAAAAGAAAGTGAATTGCCTAATATCACATAGACAGTAACAAGTCCAGTCAACAAACATTTATTAGGCACCTACTGTGTACTAAGCATCATATTTAAAAACTGACAATACAAAGAACAAAAATAGTCCCTTCTCTCAGGGGAGGGATAAAAAAATTGGAACTCAAAATCTTATAAAAATGAATGCTGATGACTATCTTTAACATGTAATTGGGGAAAAAAATACTATTAAGTGTGGGGAAGGAGGGGGGCGGACTAACAGAGTTCATATGTAGATTTTCTGGTTCCAGGGCTCTAGAGTTAGTTGTCCTGAACCACATTGAACTTATATAAGTATGTCACCCAATTTAAATATAAAATATCATGTAGTCATAAGGTACTAAAATTTCTGGGGTCAAGTGTCATAACAATTAATTCTCTTATAAAGAAGTTTTCAATGTCTCCAAGGGTACTTCCAATGCCTAACTGGATTGTCCAGAGAATTAATAGCATGCTGAACTGATGGCAAAGACTTCTCTGGAAGACATGGTACTATAAAATGTTCACCATCTCTTTTCCTTCCTCACTTAATGGTCACGCCTTTTTGGAATCACTATCTTCATTGTCAGTTTTGTTTGCTGATGGCAAAGAAATATTTGTAGTTGACTTGTTTTCAAACCTTTTCTCTTAAATATAAATTGCCCTTCAGGACTCCTCCCCTTCATAGGTCAAACACCACAGCAGCCTTACCTCAAACCAGGACGTCAAAACCAATTAACACAAGAATTCTATTTAATTAAATTCAAAATGCAAGTACCTTATGGTATGCCATGCCCCCTTCTTTGAGGCACCCAAGGATGAGTAAGGGAAGGTTCCTGACCTACAACAAGAACTTACAGGCTAATAGCAAATATGAGATGCATATGCATGTCAATTAAATGAAAAATAGGAAAAACACGTAGTCTACAAGAGTCAAAGAATAGTCATTGTGTGTGCAGGGCCCCTTCTCCATGCCATTCTAGGTACCCCTGCTAACATAGTGAAAGAGGGTACTAACTTGTTCTCCTTCACTTTTAGATGTTTCAGAGTAGGAATGTGATTTCTGAAATTAATTCATGGGAATAATATTTCACTATAAAATTGTTGTTATTGCTTCCTGGAGTGCATTATAGGAGGATAGAAACTATAGCTGTGATTTTATTGGTATACAGAACTCCCAGATGAGAAAATCTTTCTACTTGCAGGTCCATAGTTCTCCACAATTTATAGCCTTAATAAGTTACCTGGAACATTTAGTAATTATGTAACCTGCCTGGGGTTACAAAGGATGTGTCAGGGGCAGAACTTTAACCCAGACCTTGCAGAGCTAGACAGGTTGTTCAGTGGATAGAGTCCTGGTTTAGAATCAGAAAAATGCCTGAGTTTAAATCCAGCCTCTAACCTGTATTGGCTGTATGACAAATCCTCTCACCTCTTCTGCCTTAGTTTCTTTAACTATAAAGCAAGGTTGCTGTGAAGACCAAATGAGTTATTTGTAAAGTACTGAGCATATAACAGGTACTTAATAAATGTTTTGTTCCAATTTCTACTAACCACTACACTGTGATTTCTGTCATTCTAAAGGGACTTTATTTGTAACACTTCATTAGTGTCTTGGAACTTTATGTAAAGGCCAGTATCAATATTCTGATTGCTTGAGAGTATTGCAAAGGAAACCAAGCAGTTGCTCATAGAAACAAAATAAAACCCATGTCCTTTGGGAAAAAATGGCACATTGAATTGTCTAAATTTCCTCTGTAAAAGGACTTCTTCTTTTGAAGGAGAGTCAGAGTTTCATAAATCATTTTGAAATTGATTCATTAAATGGATTAAGACAGATTTATAAAATCATTCACTGCTACAAGGTGCAGAAAGTTAGTCCCATTTTACAGATAATGAAATAATCCTGTCCACAAGGGGGAGTCTCTACATTGATTTACTGTGTGAGTTGTTCCAAATCCATACCCCTCTCAGTCTCATTTTCTTTGTCTATAAGATGAGGATTTGAACCGTTCCAGCTCTAACATTCTGTGGTTTTCTATTTTGTTTCCTCTCTTAAAATATGAGCTAGATTAGAGCAGAGTATCCAGTCTTATCTGCAAAACTATATAACCAGGTAGAGACACCAAGCATTGCCAAATTTAGAAGGTGCTGATGGCAGCTGTGGTCTTTTAGCACGTAGAAGCAGCAGAGCTTAGCAACCGGTTAGCAAGAATAATTAGTTGCAATAGAAAGCTGCCAGATGATGGATGGGTAATAGCCTCATACATAAGTGATGTAGCTCTAGTAGCATCACAACAGCCTCAACAGAGGGAACAAGTAATATTACACCCATTTTGGAGGTGAGGAAGGTAAGGCTCAGACAGGGGTTCAATATGACTTACCCAAGATCACATAGCTAATAAATAAAAGGGGTAGACTGGATACTAAAATGAATCCCCTACCTACAAATCCAATTATTTTTCCATGACACCAAGCTATCTCTCATATTGACCAAGACAGAAGCCTCCTTGTAATACCTCCCAACCCATCTTCTTTGCTTGTAGTTTTGCCCTCTGGGGCAAAAGAGAACAAACCTTACTTTTCTTCAGAAAGCCAACCCTGCAAATTCTTGAAATCAGCTATCATGTCTCTCTTCTCTTTTATTTTCTCCAGGCTAAACCTCCCCGTTTCCTTTAATTAATCCCCTTGTGGTTTGTCATTTGGTCTCCTCATACTCCCCTAAATATAATCTCATTTGTCAATGTCCTTCCTGAAATGTAGACCCAGAACTGAATGTTCTATGAACATTCTAATTGATGGGGAGATGTTTCTTAGTTGCTTCTTTAAATAGATCTGGTTCTGAGCAGTACATGGTCATAGGTGGGGTGTCCCTCACATTTTTCAGCTTTGATGGAGTTGCTTATGTAGCTCCCATAATGGGTCATGTTTTTTTTTTCTTACAACATCCTTTCTTTGGCTAAGAAAATGATGTTGCATATCCACAGCTCAGCTCTCAAGCTCCGTGGGTGGCTGATGGTGGTAAGAGGATGAGGTCGAGATCAATAGTGTTCTCTCTCTCATCTGGCATAATGAATATTGACCTTGAGTTCTGTGGGCAGCAGCACATGGGATCTTGGGTAACAGGCCTCTGTTTAAGTCAACTGAACAGCAATTTGCAACAAAAATGATGGATAAAATAACCAAGTGGTACATGCATTTGGATTGGCTTCCCAGCAACTTATGTTGCCTGGAGTGAATAGCACAAGTGAAATGCCCAGAGATTTTTCTATGTTCACCTGAATTTGACTCTCAACTTGACTACTTAATAGCTATGTGACATCTGAGCCTCAACTTCCTAGTGTGTAAGGCAGTGAAAACAGCACAATCTATCTTACAGGAGTGTTATGCTATTCCAGTGAGATACTGGATATATACCTGTAAAATATTTACATAAAATTTAAATCATTGTAAATACTACTATTAACATTGAGTTGGCAAAAATTTTTCCTTTTTGTACAACTGCTTCACATCCTATCTATCAACCTCAACCATCTCTTTCCAATCTCTCCTCAGCACCCTACCACCCCAGTCACACAACACAATACACAAGTGCCCGTGTGCCCGAGCACCCACATGAAAACACACACACACACACACACACACACACACACACACACACACACACACACAGTTCTACCTGTTGTTATAGGAACAGTAATTAAATCAATCAAAGCTTTTAGAAAGGCTATATGAATTGACTCCTTTGTGATTCCACCCAACATTCCTTTGATTTCCCAAAGCCAAAATACCCATCTCTAGCCATCACTTGTTTATATATATTGCCTCCATATACTGGAATATAAGGAATATAAGATAGCACAGCAGATAGAGTGTCAGGGAAGACTCATCTTTCTGAATTCAAATCTGGCTTCAGACATTTACTAACTGTATGACCCTGGGCAAGTTACTTCTCTCTATTTGTCTCAGTTTCCTTATCTGTAAAATAAGCCGGAGAAGGAAATGCCAAATCACACCAATATTTTTGCCATGAAAACCCCAAATAGGATCACAAAAAGTCAGACATGACTGAACAACACAACAAAATGGAATATGTGTGCCCTGAGTACATGCACTAAGTCTTATTTCTATATTTGTATCCTCAACACTTAGCACAGTCTTTTTTTAAAATTTTTTTTTTATTTTTATCTTACATCATTCATTTCCATGAGATTTTGAGTGACAAATTTCCTCTCCATCTTTCCTCTACCCACCACCCCAAAACAGTGCTCCCACTGCATACTCCCTCCCCCAATCTGCTCTCTCCTATATCCTCCCCCATCACTCCTCTGACTTTCTGGTAAGGCAAGATGGAACTCCCTACCCCAGTACCTGTATATCTTATTTCCCAGTTGCATGTAAGTAATAATAATGATAATCATATATATACATATATATATTTAACATTTGATTTTAGAACTTTAAATTCTAGATTCTTTCCCTTCCTCCCTTGTCACCCACCCCCACTGGATAGACAAGCAATTCAATACAGGCTGCACATGTGTAGTTACATAGAACATCTCCACAATGGACATATTGTGAAAGACTGAG
>CM053583.1:61210193-61251367 GCA_028627135.1 Pseudochirops cupreus | reverse complement strand
GAGAGTGGGTGGGGGGGTGGGATAGGAAAAAGGGACATGTAATCAGACTCTTACAATATGCCCACTGTGGAAAGGTTCTGCGTAATTACACATGTTCAGCATGTATTTGATTGCTTGTCCTTCCAGTTCGGGTGGGTGACGAGGGAGGAAGAGAAAGAATCTAGAATTTAAAGTTCTATAATCAAATGTTAAAAATATATGTGTGTATATATATACAATTATTATTATTATTATTATTATTATCATTAACTACATCCAAGTGGAACTTGAGATACACAGGCATTGTGGTAGGGAGATCCATCCTGCCCTACTGGGAAGTCAGAGGGGTGAGGGGGGAGGACATAGGAGAGAATAGATTGGGGGAGGGGTGATACAATGGGATGGCTGTTTTAGGGTGGTGGGTAGGGGAAAGATGGGGAGAAAATTTGTAACTCAAAATTTCATGGAAATGAATGATGTAAACTAAAATAAATAAAACTTTTAATTAAAAAAATAAAAATAGATATGTTAATTATATAACATGTTTATCTGTTCATTAAAGCAGGTTAGCTAGATCATCTATCTGTTAACATTCTGCTACCTTAGCTTAAGGCTTTTCAATAGTTGATAATTGGTCTCTTTTCTTCCAGACACTTCCCTTTCAATCCATCTTTCACCTACTGCCTAAGTAAGCTTTCTATATGTCATTCATCCACTCAGAACATTTCAGTGTCTCCCAATTTCTTGCCCAACAACATTGGACATCCTGATCCTGATCCTCTAAAATTTGACTCCAAACTAATCTGCCTTTATATCTTTCACACATTCTTTCATATATTCTATCAGCCCTTCATTCATTATCCCTAGAATGGTCTTTTCTCATTCCCAATCTCTGCCCATTGAAGTCTTTCCCTTTTTTCAAACCCCATGTCAGCAGCTACCTCCTTCATGAAGCCACTCCCAATCCTCCCCAAAGGAGCAGTGATATTTCTTTCCATCAATCATAGATTTAAAACTGGTTGGGGCATTTGAGATCATTAACTGGAACCCATTCATTCTTCAGATAAAGAAACTGAAGTTCAGAGAGATTACAATGTCAAGATCAAGGCTAGAATTTAAACCCAGGTCCCCTGACTTCAGACCCACTGTTCTTTCCACTGTATCACATTGTCCTATAGCATTTTATCTGGATCTCTCTCTCCTACATTTGTCTCACTCTTCCTTACATATAGTTATTTGTGTAACATATCTTTGTCCCCATTCAGTTGTAGGGACCTTAAGAACAAGGCCTGTGTCCTATCTTCATATCCTTAGTATTCAGAACAAAGTCATGCACACAGTAGGTTATTAGTAGATAGTTGTTGAATTTAATTTAATTCAGACCGGATTTTCTAGCCAATGACCACACTCCATTGGGATGCCTGAAATGGAAAGGTCCATTGTCTTTTCCCCCTATACTCCTGCATTGCAACTGAAGTATTCTTTTCTATTATTCCCTTAAACATAGGGTCTCTAGATCAGGGATTCTTAACCTAGTGTCCATAAACTTTAAATATCACTGTTTTCCATTAGGGAAATAGACTATATAGTCTATTTTATGCATTTGAAGCCAGGATTCTAAGAAGGTGTCCCTAGGCTTCACCAGATCTTCCAAGGGATCCATGATCCAAAGAACTTCTATTCATGAAACAGTTATAGTGTGGTTATTCTGATTTTATGTAATTAAATAAAACACATAGTAACAGTTGACTTCTCCAGTACAGTAAGGTTTCCAAATGATTTTCCTAACAACAACCCTGGAAGGTAAGTAGTTTGCCAATAATTCTATTCTACAAAGAAGGAAACTAAGCCTCAGAAACTGGATTGACTTGCTCAACATCACATCTTTAGTAAGTAACTTCTGGGATCCCTCTCTCTTTGCTTTTGAAACTGCTACTTCCTTTATATTCAATGCCTATTTAAAAAAATTTAATTAGAAAACTAGTATTATCATTTTTATAAAATTTTCCCCAATTACATGGAAGGACAATTTTACATTCTTTTTTTAATTTTAATTTTGAGTTTCAAATTTCCTCTCTTGTTCCCTAACCTCCACCCTCCCTGATTTCAGGGATCAGTAATCAATTTGATATAGGTCATACTTGTTCACTTGTGGAAAACATATTACCATTTTAATCATGTTATAAAAGAAGATACAGGCCCAAAGGGAGGAAAAACATGAAAAATATACAAAAAGTAAAAAATAAGATGCTTTACAAAAAACTAGCCATGTGACCTTGGACAAGTCACTTAGCCCCAATTGCCCTACCTTTCCCACTCCAAAAAAAAAAAAGGCAAAAAAAAAAAATAAGATGCTTTGATCTGTATTCAGACTTCATCATTCTTTCTCTGGAGGTGGATGGCACTTTTCATCATGAATCCTTTCCAATTGACTTGGATCATTATATTGCCGAGAACAGCTAAGTCATTCACAGTTGGTCATCATACAGTATTGCTGTTACTGTGTACGATGTTCTCTTGGTTCTGCCCACTTCACTTTGCATCATTTAATATGTCTTCCTAGGTTTTTCTGAAATCCATCTGCTCATAATTTCTTATAGCACAGTAATACTCCATTACAATCATATGCCACAACTTGATCAGCCTTTTCCCAATTGATGAGTATCCCCGAAATTTCCAATTCTTTGTCACTACAAAAAGAGTTGCCATACTTTTGTACAAATAGGTCCTTTCCCTCCTTTTTTTAATCTCTTTGGGATACAGACCTAATAGTGCTACCCATGAATTAAAGGATATGCACAGTTTTATAGCCCATTGGGCATAGTTCTAAATTGCTCTCCCGAATGGTTAGATCCGTTCACAATTCCACCAACAGTGCATTAGTGTCCCAAATTTTCCCATATTCCCTTCAACATTTATCATTTTCCTTTTCTGTTATGTTAGACAATCCAAAAGGTGTGAGGTAATGCCCGGAGTTGTTTTAATTTGCATTTTTCTAATCAATAGTGAGAGAAGTTTTTCTTTTGTGTGTGTGTATTTTTTAAATTGATTTATTTATTTACTTTTAGTTTACAAGATTCAGTTCCAGATTCCCTTGAGTTTCAAATTGTCTCCCCTCCCTCTTTCCCCCCTCCGATGGCCGCATGCAATCAAGTATAGAATCTGCAAATACTTTCACATTGGACATTAATCTGGTTATATAGAAGGGTTGTAACTGATGGAGTGAACAATGGGAAAAAAGAAACAAATCCAAACATGGAAGAGAATGAGAGCATGTAGATTGCTTCAGTGTGAGAAGTTTTTCATAAAACTAAAGATAGCTTAGATTTCTTCAACTGAAAACCAGGCAACCAACTTTTGATGACAATTCATTTTTATATATTTTTATTCGACTGAGCCTGTGCATTGTTTTTGATATCTTGAAGATCCAGCCTTGTTTCTTCCAAGTGAGGGCTGTGATAAGAAATTGCTGTGGTGTAGTAGGAAGAACAATGAATCTGGAGTCAGAAGATCTGGGTTTGAGTTGCAACCCAGCTTCTTATATGTAATCCTTTCCTCTACTCCTAAATTGCTGTGTGATTTTTGACATATCACGGCAAATCTCTGAGTCTCAATGTCCTCAGATATAGAAGGTGGAGGTTAGATTAACATTATTGATAATAATAAGAAAGAAGAAGAGGAGAAAGAGAAAGAAGAGTAGGAGTAGGCTGGATTTCTGTAGCACTTTCAGGTTTTCAAAGGGCTTTCCTCACAATGACCCTGGAAGTTAGGTAGTATGGATATTATTATCCTCCTGTTACAAATAGAGAGGTACATTATTGTAAGCCTCAGTTTCCTCATCTGTAAAATGAGGGTACTATTTGTACTATCAACCTCATAAAGCTGTTGGGAAAGTTATTGTTTTGTGAACCTTAAAAAGCTAGAGGTGTCACTATTACTGAAGTGCCTTTGAAAACCTGCCCTCAAAACAGCCCTATGGTACAAATATCTTAGTCTTATTTCAAAGATGAGGAAACTGAGGCCTAAGGGAAGAGAAATGACATGTCCAAGGCCACACTGATAATAAACAGGACTGGAACTGGGATCCAAGCTGCCTGACTTTGAACCCGGTCTTTTGACATTACATTAAGATGACTCTTATACTTATTAATTAGGAAGCACACCAAAGAAACCAAGGAAATATTTATTTTGATTATCAGTAGTAGAAGTCAACCCAGCTCCAGTTTGATGACTATATGTCTTTGGAAGGCAACTCAGTGCACTGGAGGGGGAAAAGTTGCCTTTTGAGGTTGAGTCCTTTTGAGCTTGAAAAGAGACAGCCATTAAAACATGTCTTTTTAGGACAGTAGGAAAAGTTTTTTCTTCCTATGCAACTTAAGAGTCTTCTCTTTGAAAGAAAAGAGTATAAAGAGTATAGTAGTCCTAAGGGGGCTGTGTCCCCATCTCTGTATGTAGATAGATAGATAGATAGATAGATAGATAGATAGATAGATAGATAGATAGATATAGGCAATGGGGTTAAGTGACTTGCCCAAAGTCACAGAGATAATTTCTGAGGTTAGATTTGAACTCAGCCCTCCAGACCCTAGGGCCACTGCTCTATCCACCTAGCTGCCCCTGTTCTATCATTCTTTCTGACCCTCTCTCTGGACTACAATTCCTTCTTCCATAAAATCTTCATTTTGCAAATGATTGGACTGGGGGATTTATAAAGGCCCTTCTCAATCTGATATCCTGAATTCCAGAGGCTAAGAAAGGAGCACTAAACATGAAGTGCAATGACCTCAGTGACTGTCCTGGTACTGATGCTAATTAGTATAATTAACCCTCTGTCCATATGAACTATTTGAGTATTCAGTATTCTAAGGCCCCTCTAACTCTAACATTATTATTTTCATATTTTTAAATTCCTTCTAGCTTTGAAATTCTATATTCTGTGTTCTAAAGTCCCATGAAATTCCATTTTTTTTTGCTTTGTTGTGGCTCTTGTGAATCCATAGTTCTTTTTTCTATGGCTTTACATCTTAAAATACCTGAAACAATGGCCATTATTTCCTGTAACTTGTATTCCTCATTACTTCCACCTCTGACTTGACCCCACAACCCTGAAGTAGAAACTTCTCTTAAAACCTGTTCCCTAAAACTAAGGAACTCTCTTTCAGTCTTTTTTTCCTTAGCTGTAGCTCAGTAGATGAATCTAGTCATGTAAATGTATGGGCCTTGGGTGAGTTGGTTGGAGGAGTTAAAAAAAAAAAACAGGTGGTCAAGGGAGGTGGGGCAGGGAGTTGTGAGGAGGGTGGCTTTTAGAGAAAAAGGTGTTGAATCATCAGCAAAACCATTAGGGCTAATTCGATCTACTGTAAGACTGGGAATTAGAATCAATGCTAGGGCTTCTGATGCCCGGAGGGGCCACGGGCAGGTTTCTCCAGCCACCTTTGCAGCAAAGAATTTGAAGTCTCTATTTGGGGAAATGGATTTTTGTGATTTAAAAACAACAGCTTTAAAAGGGTCCCGGATATGCTGATGCTGTGGTTAAGCGCTGATTCAGAGCTATGGGCAATGACTCCCGGAACCTTTAGTGAGCTGTACCAGGGGCCTTGGACCAGAGAAAGGGGGGGGGGGGGTGAGGAAGGGAGAGAGGGAGAGGGAGAGAGGGAGACGGAAAGGAAAGAAGGAAGAAGGAAGGAAGAGAGGGAGGGAGGAAAAGAAAAGAAGAAAAGGAGAGAAAAGAAGGAAGGAAGGAAAAGAAGGAAAGAGAAAGAAGATAGTACCTCTTGATTGCTGACAGGTTTTATCTAATGTCATTCAGTGGTCTGAGTTCAAAGACCTCCTTGAGACCATCTAGTAGAACGGTCTTATTTTACAGAGAATTCTGAGGCTCAAATAAAGGTAGTCACTATGGTGAGCAAACTGGAGACTATGAGGTATAAATTGTAACTATTTGTAGAAGTAGGAATTGTAGCTATTTGACATGGAGAAGAGACGTAAGAAGAACATGACAGCTGTCTTCAGATATCTATGGGGTTGTTATGTAGAATAAGGTTGCAAGGCAGACTTGTTTTGTTGGGTCCCAGGGAGAGGAACCAATAGTAGAAGGCAAGATTTGCCAAGACGCAAAGTTTAGCTCAGATTGGGGGAGGGGACTTTTTATAGTAATCTGAGCTGTTCCGAAGCAGGTTATTCTACCTCGGGCTATTATCCCCAGAAACGTTGAAGAAAGATTAGTGGTCATTTGTCAGATGTGCTGTAGAGGAGATTCTTCTTCATATATAAATTCACCTAAGGGATCTCTGAGGTCCTTTTGAGCTCAGATTTTGTGATGTTCCCTCCAAAGTCTCCACATGCCCTCCAGATTCCACAACATTGGTCAGTATTAATGTAGATTGAGACCATAGCAATCAGTCTCCTTGACAAGCGATTCAATTCTTCACAGACACTACTGTGATTTGAGGGGCATCAGAAAGTTTTCCCTTCCTGAAACTCTCCCACCCACATGTTCTAGTGCAGCAGTTCTTAACCTCTTTGGCAGTGTGGAGAAGCCTATTCTCAGAATCATGTTCTTAAATACATAAATTAAATACTTAAGATTACAAAAGAAATTGGTTATATTGAAACACAGTTATCAAAATATTTTTTTTAGGTTCATGGATTTGAGATTAAGTTCTGATCTAGGGCCACGCTCAGGACTTGTTCATGTGGACAGAAAGTTTGCAGTTTCCTTAGTGAAGAGGAATACAGATAGTCCCCCCCCCCCCCCCAGTAGCACTAGACCACTTTTGTATTATACTACAAATTTTCCAAGGTCCCTTTGATTTGAGGAAATGTATGTGTGAGACTGCCTTACTGGAGTCTCTAACAGCGGACTAGTCAGCTCAACTGGGCCTTCCAACAGGCTCTGGAGATCTCAGGTCAGAGAACATAGCTACGATTTGTTCATCTTCTCCCTGAGGCACAATAACTTGCCCAAGCTTCATAGTTTCCAGCAGGGTAAGCCCTTTGGTAGCGCAAATGTCCTAGAATAATAGAACATTGGAGTAGGGAGGGATCTCAGGACAGAAAATAACCAATTTAATACTGAAAAGGAATCTTAGAGGTCAGCCAATTCAAGCTGTTTATTTTTCAGATGAAGAAACTGTGGCTCAGAGATACTGCCGCTTGTCCGAGGTCCTTCATGGAACTAAGGATAGACTGAGCTTTAAATCCAGTTCTCCTGACTCTTACACTAGCGCCCTTCCGACTTTTCACTTGGCTCTGAGTAGCACATAAATCCTTCCCCCTTCCACAGGCTATCAACCCTTCAGAAAATGTTGTGTCATGTGTACGTGTGTGGGTCCGTGGAGGTGGGCTGAGGACTGCGAGGCCCTTCAAAGGGACAATATATGGTCAGAATGGATTTAGAGAATTTAACGAAGACCGAAAGCCCCTTTCCCTTCTAAAACTGCGAATCTCCCACCATCTCTGGGGGAGGCTGGCGGTTAATAGAAATGCGAGGAGAACAGACAAGATTGATTGGGTTGGATTTTTGTTTTGTTTTGAAGTGAAAATAAGAGAAGCAGAATCGAGGGGGGAGTGGAAAGGCAAAGATGTGACTGAGGGCAGGTCGGTGATTCAGAATCAGGCAGCATTGGGTGGCGGGGCTGGGGGTGGTGTAGCGGAGGATGGCTAGTGCTTGCTTGCACAGTGATGCCCGCTAGGATGCTCTGAGGACGTTTCTGGGCCCCGTCTCACCAGCATTGCCCGGTGTCCCGAATCCCTCGAGTTCGCCAGGAGTGGGGAAGAGGGTAAGGGCTGCTGGGACCTAGTCCGACAAACGGGATCAAATCCGCCAATGTCAAGGAGGCCCGGGGAAGGACCCAAACTCATCCTGGGATCCCGGAGCTGAGTTTCACCCTCCTGTAGGGAACTGAGAAGCCGTTTCCCAATCTAGAGAAATTTGAGTTGGACACTTCGCCACTGAAAGAGACACAAGCCACCACCTGCCCTCTGCCTCCTGGGCCTGGTTGGACCGAAAAAGCTAGTCTGGGAACAAAGATTCTCATTATAACTGGATCAGAAAGGAGTGCAGGGGGATGAGGAGAGACAGTGGAACAGATGATGAAGGGAAATTAATCTCAGAAAAGCACGAGGTTTGCATAGAAATATTTGGAAATTTGGGTTTGAAACTGAAGAATTAAACAAGCAGGAGGAGGAGTAAGGGGGGATACTTTCAGGGGAGATAAATTAAAGGACCCAAAAATAAGGGAGTTGGGAAATTCTGGGATTCAGGATTTAGTGAGAGTTAACAAGAAATAAAGGAGAGTATGGAGGATAGAAAGAGAGAGAGAGAGGTGAAAAGATGCACAAAAGAGAAAAAAGGAGAAATAGGAAAAATAGAAAAACAAAGGGCGAGGATGAAAAGAGAAAGATAGAGAAGAAAAGGAGACAGCAAAAAAAGCCTGAGAGAAAAAAAAAGATGAAAAAAATTATATGTGAGGGGTTAGAAAGTCGAGGAATAAGGAGAGAAAAAAAGGAGGCTATTATACGTCTCCGTCAAGCAGACTGAAATATTTCCCTGGCCGAGGGAGGCAGAGGTAAGGGAAGCTGTGCCCAGGGTACAGGAGGGGAAGCGACAGCGGCAACAGGTAGCGACTGAGGAAGGCCGAGTCCTTATAAAGGGCCGGCAGCTCCGAGGCCTGCTCGGACGCCTGGGCCCCCACTGGCCCATCGGGCTCGGCAGCCAGCTGTCTCTTGAGTTTGTTCCTGCGGTTTTGAAACCAGATCTTCACCTGCGTCTCGGTGAGTTGCAGAGAGGCGGCCAGACCTGCGCGCTCAGCGCTGCTCAGGTAGCGCTTCACGTCGAATGTGGCCTCCAGTTGGAACACCTGGCTCTTGGAGAAGATGGTTCTAGTCTTCTTTTTGCTGGACTGCGGCCCAGAAGATGTTCCAGCTCGGCACTCGCTGCGGTCTGTGGTGTCCGGGCTGCTTTCTCTGGGGCAGGGCAGCTCCTTAGGCCCCGAGATCCCCTGGAGGCCTCCGCTTCCCTCTCTACACTGGCCGCGGGGGTTCCAGCCGCGAGTCCGGCTCGTGCTCCTGCTTCTGCTTGGGTTCCCGCTGCGGCTGCGCCTGCAACTCCCGCTCCGGCTCTGGCTGCGGCTCCTGCTCTCTGTCTTTCCTGCCGGGTGGAACAACTCTGTTTGTGAGATCTTCCCGATACTAAGTGGCAGCAGACTGGGCTTCCTTCCTACCTTTGCCTCCACCCCCTCCCCTTCCACTGGGCTTCACTCAGTTCTCAGTCTCTTCTTTCTTCTTCTTTCTCTTTTCCCTATTTTCCCCTCTCTTCGTCCTCTTAAGAGTCTCCTATTTCCTCACCCTTCTCTTTTCCTCTTTTGTAGTATTTCCCTTTCCTTTCTGATCTTCTTTTTCCTCTCCCTCCTTTACCTTCTCATTCCCCTTCCTCTTTCCTCCTTTTCTTCCTCCTTCTCCATCACTTCCTTTTCCTCTTCCTGCTCCTTCCTCCCCCAAGACCTCCCTCCTCCCTCAAGAAGTCTGCAGCCTCCCCACTACATCTGGGTCTCCATACATTGGAATAGGGCCTAATCCCGCCTCCGCTCCCCCCCAAATCCCCAGGGAAAGGAGTGGAAAGAGGAAAATGTCACCACCCGCCCACCCTCATCCCCTAAAAATACATACACTCGGAGTGGAGGTTGATTATATTGAGGGGAAGTAGGAAAGAAAGGGAAATACGGAAGAAGAGCCAAATGGTTATGGAGCTATCCACTGGAACTCAGACCAGATTTGGGGATTCAGAGAAGGGTGGATCGAGGAGTGGGCAAGATACCACAGACTGATAGACTCTCAGATTCAAAGGGGTTCTTAGGCACCATGAGTCCCACCTATTCATCTGACAGAGAAAGAAACTGAGGCTCAGAGAGGCGACAGTCTGGAACGAGATCATATTGTGAGTCTATAACTGGACTAGATAAAACCCAAATCTATGGAATTCTAGCCGAGACTTCTCCCCAGCCCTCGGAGTTGCCCCTCACGAGGGCCAGAAGAGAAAACCTGTGGATAGAAGGCTGGGGCTTGGGGATGGGAGGAGGGTACGAGAAGAGGGAGGAGGAGCAGCTGCCTACCCGTGCCGAGATCGCGCCTCCCGACCTCCACGACCACCTCTTCCTCCTCCTCCTCTGGGTCCTCGTACTGCTGAGGCTCGTGGGCTGGGCTAGGTCCCCGCGACCCCCAGCAGTATCCAGGCCGCGGCTCCCCCCGCAGATCCGGGCGGAGGATGCTGTCGATGGTGAAGGTGCGGGGACCCATCGACCGCCCAGGCTGAAGCTGGGACTGTGGGCGAGGGCCTGAGAGGCGGTCGCCCACCTGCTCCACTCGGTTCATGGCGCTACAGCCAAGGCGTCGTCTCCACGCTGCGTCCCGGAGCCCCAGGCCCGGGTCTCTGCCGAACAACCCCTGCAGCCCCCGGGGCTCAGCGCAAGCCGCAACCACAGCCGTAGGCGGAGCCCGAGCCTCTGCTTGAGCCTTGCAGCTGAGCGGAGATTCGGCTGTGGATTGGCCGAACTGGGGGTGGGGGGTGGAGCCTGGGAGGAGCCAGAGGGAAGAGGGAAGGCAGGAGAAAAAGCAGAAGGAAAGAGGGAAGCTGAACGGGAAAGAGGAAAGGGAGGAGAGGGGACGAAAAAAGGGAGGAGGAAAGCGAATAAGAGAGGAGGGGAAAGGGAGAAGAAATGGGAGAAGAAAGAGGGGACAAGAAAAAGAAGAAAAGGGAGAAAGAAAGAAAGAGGATTTGGAAGGAAGGAGAAAAGAGGCTCTCAGGAGAAGGAAAAGAGAGCATCCTCTCAACTCCCTCCTTTCCACACGCGCGCGCGCGCACACACACACACACACACACATTCTGTCCGCTTCGTTGCCTCTGCTCACCTAGGCCTGAAACATTTCACCATCCCCAATTTACTTCTTAAATTTGCATGCATCCTTTAAAGCCATGCTTACATGCCAACCACCTTTTCCTTCTGGTCTTCTCTAATCTCCCCAAGCTAAAGAGATGTCTCCTCCCCATCTCACAGAACGCTTTGCTTCTGTCTCTCAGACCTACTTCTCATTATCTCTGTCTTTTGTTCTCCTGAGCTCCTAATGACTGGGGTCTTCTCTAAATCTTCTATCCCTTCCCCCAAAGTCAAGTCCATCGGAGTCGTCTGACAATTGTTTTGCTGAATTAAACTATATTTAATCTAATTTGGTTGGAATATAGAATGTACAAAGGGGGACTGATCCAAAGAAGGCTGGAAAGGTCGGTTGACCTTGATGGTGGAGGGCCTTGAATACTAGGTTTTGGAACTTGAACTCTATCCAGCAAATAATTGGGGATGTCCAACTTGGGAATTTTGATGATAGACGGAAAATTGAAAAATGGGCAAGAAGAGTCTGGCCTGGTATACGGATAGGGAGAAAAAGGAATTGAGGGGAAGAGGAGGGTACGGTGAAAGGGGGCGGGGGAGAGGCGGGAAGTGAAGAGGAAGCAAAGAAAGAGGAAATATTTTGTTTTCAAATCTTGACGTTGCTACCTGTATGACCTTAGATAAGTCACCGGACCTCTCTGAGACTCAGTTTCTTCTTTAGTAAAACAGAGAGGGTTGGTTTAAATAGCATTTAACGTTGCTCCCAGAGCAAATATCGGTTGACCCAAGAAATGAAGGCGAAGAGAGGAGAACCTAGCAGGAAGGGAAAGGGGAGGAGGAAAAGAGGATGGAGAAAAGAACAGAGAAAGTGATGACGGGAAAGTAAGAGAAGAAAGCAAGGTTAAAAAGAGGGGAGGGAGTTAAGAATGAGAAGGAACTGTGGTGTTGACTAGGTAGAGTAAACTGCGGGGAGGGGTTGCGGAAAGAGGAAAAAAACCCGGGTAGACCTAGCCCCAGACAGGGAGACGCCAGAGGGAACCAGGTGAGGGGAGAGAGGGCTGGTCTAGGGAGGAGAGGAGGACCGGGAGAAAGCTAGAGTAAGGGGCCCAGAGGAAGCAGGGGCCTGGGGTGAGGGGAGGCGCTAGAGTCACGCTTGAGCGAGGAGGTGGACTGGGAGGAGCCAAGAGGACAGGGGGAAGGGAGAGAGAAACATCAGTGAGAGAGGTAGCTGATGTGGGCTGAAGTGGCCTGCTTGAAGAGGGAGAAGGACGAGGGGCTCTTCTGGCGGTAGAGAGACTTTGGGTAGACGGGGAGGAAAAGAAAAGGCTGTGGGGGGAGGTGGGGAGAGAAGGAACCAGGAAGTAAAAGAATGCTGATTCCCCATCTGGCGTTCGCTAGCTTCAGCGAAAAGTGACTGAGCTACCCTTCCCAGGCCAGAACCTGGTAGAGAAAGGCTGGACTGTGGACAGGGGACCTAAAATTACCTAAGAGAATGAAAATGGCGCCTCTACACAGGGCCAGAAAATGATCCCGGGTTCTAACCGGGAATCTGGGGGTGGGGAAATAGGAAGAGGCCAGACAGCAAATGCAGGGGCGGGGGTGGGGGTGGGGGTGAGAAAAAGACGAGGAAGAGGAGAAGGAAGAGGAGGAGGAGGGGAACTCCCCAAAGCAGGGAGCTGGAATTGTGCAGACAAAGTGCTGATTTCTGTAGAAGAAGCGATGTCTGCACAGGCCCGGTTCGGGGTGGAGGGGGGAAGGAAGGGAGGGAGGTAGTTCTTAAACGAATGACCCAGGAAATGAGAAAATCTGGGTTTTAATTATCCCAGTGAGTCTATAAGCTTTGGGTTTCCCATTGAGCGCGACAGTCCAATGACCCTTCATACCTGACCCCCTTTCCACTTACTCTGAAGGAGAAACTAGTCTTGAAAGATTTATCGATACAGACACTCATTTATTGTTTAAGAACGACTTGCTGGAGGATCAAGACTTCCTAACCCAACCCAAAAACCTCCAACCCAAGCCTACACCCCCACACCCTCACCTGTCCGGTCCCCCTCCTCCCAACCCAACAGTTCACAGTTCGCCACCCACCCAGCCAACCAGGACTTCCTAGAAAGCTACAGGCTGAGCTGAGATCCGACGGTGTTTTCTCAGTTGGTCCCGCAGCTGCTCGGGTGGATCTCCGCCTGCCAAAAATCTCTGTCCCTCCTCCCGGCCTGGCCGACAGAAGTAGGACGCGCTCTTCACATGGCTACTCCTTACCCACACCCGACCCTTTCTGCGGGATTTGGAGGCACCCGGGGGAGCTGCTTCAGGCGGAATGGAACAGATGCAACAAAGAGAAGAAGACTGAGGGAAGGCTGAGACTCGAGCAGCCTTGAGGGACCTGGCGAAAGTTTTCAGAAAAGGAAACTAGAGAGCTTCGTTGTCTGAGACCTATGTGCAGTGTTTTTCCAAGGTCCAGAGTTTTCCCCTTGTGTGAGCCTACTCCCCCCCCCCCCCCCATGCAAAGACTAAACTAAAAGGTCGGGGTGAAGGTTAAGCCTAGCTGGCGATAATTTTAAACGAGCGAAAGGAATTTCTGAGTGGTCACAAAATCCTGAGGCAAGAAAAAGGAGAAGGAAGAAGAGGAAAAAATCAAGAAGGAGTGTAGGAGGGAGGTGAAAGGATGGAGGGAAGGAAACGAAGAGAGAATTTCTACATTTAAGAAAATAAAGTCCATTGAGGAAGAAAGATAGGTAGTAAGCAATCAAACTAGGTTGTTCTGTAAAAGCAGAGTTTGCGTCTCCCTTCGGTTTCCCAAGAAAGGTGGCACAGTAAAACGAAAATTAGATGGTGAATAAGACCTAGGTTCCAGTACCAGTTCTCGCATTAACTTATTGTTTGACTGTGAGTAAGTCACTTCCCTCCCCGATCTGGGAGAGAGCTGCCTTTTCTGGAAAATAGCAATTATGGTTCTCACTCACCCTTATTTCCCAAGGTGGTTCTAAGGAGAGCACTTTGTGAACTGAAAAGGCTCTCCTCAAGAGTTGGAGCTGTTATTACTAACCAACATACTGACTTCGGGACCGCCACTTTCCTGGTGGAACTGTTATTCTTTGCCAGGATTGGACCGCTTGTGACTGGACCACACCGGCTCAGACTCCTGGTGACTGAACTTGACTAGTGCAGGGATGGTGTAAGACTAATGGAGATCGAGAGCTCTTCTAGTCCACTGCGGTAGCAATATGGAACACTAATTCTAGGGGTTTATTCAGCAAAAACTGACCTAGTTATACGATTTGAAACAATAAATATGAAACAATGCAACAACACAAAAGTCTGTACAATTTCGTAACAATACCCAATAGCAGTTAAAATTTGTCTAACACTTTGGGATTCATAGAATTTTCCTTCAGGCAATCGTGTGAATCTGGTAGTATATGTATCTATGTACTGTCATTTTACTGAAGACTATAAAGGATGTTATTGAGAGACTGGACAGAAGCCACTCCACTGGTGTGTCAACTGGGATAGGAGCCTAGGTATCCTGGTTCTCCAAAGATTCCTTCAAATGTAAACCCTCAGATAAAATGTTTGCTTTAAATAAAACAATGCTGATGCAGATCATCAAAGTGATATGTCTCATTTTGCTCAGAGAGAAACTGAGGCCATAAATATTTGAGTTTATTTCTTATCTCCCCTACCAGACTGTGGGCTTCTTGAAGGCAGATGAGAAGAGGTATCTTTCTCCCTGAAAGCAATTAACAGAGAGCCCTCCACAGCCTACCATTTAATAAATATCTATTGAATTTCGATAGCACTTGACAGTTAAAATGTATTTTCCTCATAACAACCTTGGAGGGAGGTAATTCGAGTATTATTTTTTTTTCTCACATTTTACAAATGAGGAAGCCGAGATTTAGAGGGATTAACTAATTTATTCAAGGTCTCATAACTATTAAGTGGTACAGTAGGGATTTCAACACAAGCTTATTGATTCTTAGACCAGGACGGGTTCTATTGAAGCATCATCTTTCAACTTCTAAAGTTTATAGCAGCACCCTTGCCCACACCCTACCTTCTCCAGTCTAGAAATTGTTCTTATTCACTCTCCTCTCCATGTCTTCTCTTTTCTGTTACCCCAACGCAGGGGCAGCAGGCCATCCTGTATTACCACGGCAACACCGGAATGGGAATTCTCATCCCAACCCGACACACTGGAGAAAGCCTGACTAACCTGTGCTAAACTGAATTGAGAAATCAGCCTTCTGCTCTCCGCACTCCACCTCCCAGGATGAAGCTAGGAATAATGGGTAGATATCCAAAGACGTTTATTTCGGCTCCAACGTAAGAGGGGCAAAGGGGAAGTTATACCTTAGAGTTCTCACAATTACCCTTTTCCCAAAATGGAATAGACTACCTATTTATCAATGATGCCGGAAAAAAGACTGGGACTACAGAATGGACCTTTGGCAGGTTGCTTCCTCTCTTGCTGACTCTCAGTTTCTTCACTTTGTAAATTGGGGGTGCAGAGGTGAACTGGGCGGTTTCTAAGTTTTTGTTTTTTTCCTATTCTACAACCTATAAACCTTCGTTTTGGATCTGCGGGCCCCTATAGCTGCACGATTCTAGGAATGGCCTCGGCTGACAGTGTTACGGAAGGGAGGGGCAGGCCGAGTATTGCCTCTTGGGCTGATCGATTCTCGCTGTTTAATCAGAAAGGCCCTCCTTGGCTTTTACACCTTCTTCTGGTCCAGGCAGTGGGCGCATCAATCTTTCTCAAATCATTAGTCACACTTGGAAAATGAGCCTCCTCACACAGTTTGTTCATTTCTCATTACCCAGAAGGTTCATTGAGGCTTCTCGATAGATTGCCTTGTGTAAGTGAGTTCCGAAGGAGGGATCAGAGAACCAGAATATAACAGGGCGCTGCTGGGAGCTCTCCCTTGGGATGGAAATACGCTACCAGCTGCTAACTGACCCTCTATGCACCCCAGATCCAGAACAATGCCCTCTTTGGAGGACCTCAGCCTCCCGTTTTCTTCTCTGTCACCACATTATACCCTGATGCAATGAAAATAATTCTGGACCGGGAGTTAGGATCGGAGAAATCGCAAATCGCTCCGGAAAGAACCTTGGAGGTCACCTAATCTAACCATTTTTCACAGATGAGATTGTTGAGGCTCGATCTTGAGTAATTTGCTCAAGGTCACAAGGCACTGAAGGTCTGAGGGGAGATTCGAACACAGCTGTCCCGGGCCCCAGCTCTCTATCTATTGTACCATACTGCTTTTCTCAGGAGAGTTGAGTTCTAGCCTTAGCTCTGAGTAACCATTGGAAAATCATATCACTCTAGGCCTGTTTCTTTCTACATAATTCGAAGATGTGGCCTTGCTTGCATTTGGCAACTCTAGAATTCTATGTTCTAACTTCCTTTCAGCTCTTGCATTCTACAGTTTGTATTCTGTCGGTTCCAACATTCCAAGAAATAATTCACAGAGCCCTTTAATTAAAGAGCTTTACAATCATTTTTTTTTTCACATACACAAAAAAGAGTTGATCACAAAAAACGTGTTGAACGCTTCTCCACGGCCTCTTGGAGCCATAAAAATCAGTCTAGGCCTTGGGAAGACACCTTCCCAGGAATTAAGGCAAATTGTCTGGTTTGTCCCCGACACAGAATCCCCTTTACAACACCTGTGGCTTCTGAGTGAGTGGTCTCACTCCCTGGACCTCAGTCTACTTCAGTCCAATGCCAGGGCCTTATAGTGAAGGCAAAGAACTCTTCCTGTAGTGCAGTAACAGTGAACCGAATCTGAGTGTCACAGGTTGGAATGATTTCTCTACCTTTGTAAAAGCCCTTTACCAGGGGAGCGGCCTCGGAACAAAGCTCTAGAAAGGTTAGCCAGGTGATATACTAACAGATCCTTTCCAGATGTTCTGACATTAGACCCTGTCCAGGCCTGAGGAGGGGCCTATTCTGAAGGGATAGGGTAGGGGGCCGGGAAGGGGCAAAGACTCGGTCTCAGAAGATGCCTGCATCCCCTTCCTCCCAGCTCCTAGGCCTTTGAAGCAGACGGGACTTGGCTTGGAAGGTAAGCTCAGCAATTCTGAAAGTCCGCTGGGACAAATCCTAAGAATCAATGAGCATTTGGATTCGCCAGAGAAGCGCCAAAGGGGGCTCTCCGATCAATGTTCGGGGAAGAAGCTTTTATCTACAGAGATGCCGAGAAAGGCCCAACCCGACACGCCTTGTTTTCCCCTCCTCCTGGGGTGAGAAGTCATTGTTCCGGGATCAGCAATGGGTCCGAGTGCGACCCGGCAAAGACAGCTCGGAACCCGGCCAGACCTGAAGCTGGAAAAGCTCTCTTCTATAAATCTTCCGGGACGATTGCGGGAGGGAAGTCAACTTGGCCGAGGGCCACTATAGGTTCTAGTCCAGGCTCAGTCAATAACTCTTCCACCTTGGTCTAGCATTCTATGCTGTGTGTTTTAAAGTATCTTCCAGCTCTGTCATTCGGTGCTCAGTTCTAAGTTCTACATTCATTCATAGTCTATACTGAAAGGCTCCTCCTAGCCCTACTATTATAGGTTCTTTGTTTTAAGGTCCTTTCTATCTTTGACAAGTTACAATTTTGATTCACTTAAGCTCTGTTGTGAACACTCATTCTGTGTAGGAATAGGAACCCAAGGTCAAGCTCAGCTCGACAATACTTTAGCATTGGAATGTAGGCCAGTGGGATCAGGGATGGAGGGGAGGGAGAAGTTGGAACTCCTGAGAAGGGGGAGACAGATCAATATCATACATCATCGGGCAACAGCGGAGCCAAAGCGCCTGAGAGATTTATAAAATATCGACCCGAAGGAATGCTTTAGACGCAGACAAGAAGCGAGGTGCGCTGTGGGAGGCCATAAGGCAGGGCCTAAGCTGGACAGATACTTTAACAAGGTGCCTTTCAGTCTATCGATTGCTTTCTTCTGGCATTCGTTTTATGGTCACTCTGTGCAGATCTACTTTAAATTCAAAATGGGGAGGGGAGAGAGAAGGAGATTTCATAATTTTTTTGTGTTTGAATTATGTGGATAACTGAAGCGACTGAAGGAGTATTGGCTCAGGTTGAGTTGGTTGGCCATTCACGTGATCCCAGTTAATCCCCGAATGTGGCTAGAATTCACTTTCCATGTACTTCTGGTCCAGTGAAGAATTTGGTTTGCAAAAAGCAAACGTTGATTTCCAAAGTGCAAACAAATTTCATAGTTTGTTCGATCCCTCAGACTTCTTGGAAGTCACTACTGGAGAGCTCCTAGTCTAGGTGACGCCAGATCCACTACTGCAATGGCTATAACTCCAGAATAAAAAAAAAAACCCACACAAAAACTCAGAGATCCCCTAGAATATCAGAGCTGTCGGGAACCTCGAGCAGGGAATGTGGGATGTTAGTGCCATATGAGCTAAAAGGGATTTCAGGGCTCACAGTACGGAATTCGAGAGCTACGGAATAGAGGATATTGAACCAGAAGGGCCCCTAAAATAGAGTGTATATGGTACGTAGAATGGCTGGGCTGAAAAGAACCGTCTAGATCATTTAGTTCTAATCTTTTTTTTTTAACAGATGAGGGAGCTGAGGCCCAGAGTGAAGACTGACCTGACCAGATACTAATAATTTTTTTCAAAAGGAAAGAAAAGAAAATCAGTCCAAGAGCACGTTTGTTCAGTATCCCAGACTGATTTTCTCCAGCCACCAACCAATTCAGATCAAAGGAAGGATTTCTGCGCCTCATCATCTTCGCCTTGTCCCTTCCCCCAGCCCAATTACCTGCATCTTTGTGGCAATGTGAAAGGGGTTCCATGGCGTCTTCTCCACCTCTGAGGCAAGATTGTTGGTTTAGAACGGGCTGAGTTCCGCCCAAGATGAGGTATCATCTCCGTAGGAGAAATTCGTGGCATGTGTCACTTCATGATTGTAATTACCTACACGTATATTATTATGTTAAAGCAAGAATTATTTCGATATTGATACATGTTGAAGTCATTACTGTTGTTTCCCGCCCCTACTATCAAATATGCAACAACATAGTTGTTTTTTGTTTTAAATTTGAGTGGTCCTCGATGTCATCGAGTGAGTTGTGACCAAGCAAGCCCGGGGGATGTGCTTTTCTACACTTAGCTGGGATTCAGGTCTCCCTTCAGCAATCACTCCTTTGCACAGAAATATCTTAGGCTCTGACACTCTTTTGGCTGCATAACCTTGAATAAGTCACTTCTTGCTAAGTCTCGGTTTCTTCGTCTGTAAAATGGGGGTAATAATTATTGTACTACCACCTCCACAGAGTTATTTTTAGGATCAAATAGTATATATGTGTGTGTATTTACATACACATACATACATGTATATATATGTATATACACATATACATAATCTATATAAGCTATGCACACATATATACCCATGTAGGTATATATACATACGTGTGTACATATGTATGTATTTGGAAGTGTGAAGCGCTAAAGGCCAGCTACAATTTCTGTTAGCATTGTGATTATGTGGCAATACATGCATAAACGAATAAACTTATGCTTCCACTAGCAAGCTGACAATAAATAACATTCAGGTCCTGATTAGTAAGAACCATGAATCCCCTGAAGTGATCTCATGCATTTGAATTCACGTTGTTCAAAGTTTCTGTTACCTAAAATATGGTAAATGGTTCCAGCCCTATGGGAATATGCAGTGTTAATTCGAATAACATCTTTGAAAGTCCAGCTACTGTCCAGATACATCCCTTCTGGGGAAAAAAAAATCTGTCTTCTCTGGGGTTTTGGCCAGGGCACTGTCTCCCAGGGACTACTAGGTTGTACTTGGACTGTACATCCCCCTCCAGCCCTCTAACTCTTTCTGATTCCCTTTGTCATACACACAGAGACTCAGGCTATTAAGTCACCAGAATAAGGGAGTCTGTCTCCTCCTTCAGAGAACGCTCAAGTACTCGGTAGAGAAATATGAAGTGCCGAGATATATCGAAAATAAAGCAGCCGGGGTAGTTCTCGTAAGGGCAAGGTGAAGTGTTTGCTGGAGGTGGGAGTGGGGAGAAGGGAACCTCACTTTGCTCGACTTTAAGCAGCCACAGTGCATCTCATACGCAGGATTCATTCTCATCTCCAAGAACTCCCTGAAATTTTGTGGGAGAAGCTGAGTGGGAGCTGTGGGAGAATTGTCTAGACTCCCGGAATCAGCAAATCGAGGTCCTCACCCACGGAATATGGCAAGGGGAGAGAGTTCAGGTCAGAAAAGATTCAGTAGAGTTAGAAAAAAGTTCTGAGAGAGCTGGATTTCAAGCTGATCGGAGCCAGCAGCAGCTAGGTGAAAAGTGCGTGTGTGTTGTGTGTGTGTGTGTTTGTGTGTGTGTGTGTGTGTGTGAATGCATATGTATACATGAGTTTATGTGCATGTATTTGTATTAGTTATAGGTAATCGAATATGTGTGTGACTATGTTTGGGAGTCTACCTGTGCCTTCAGTAGTGGGTGGCCTGAGGAGAAAAGTTTTTTAAAAAGTTATGGAATAGAGGACATTGAACCAGACGTTATCTGGTATTTCTATGTGTCATAACCGAAGCTAGGTGTTGCAGAGTATAGACCACTGGACCTGGAATCAGAAAGATCTGAGTTCAAATCCAGCCTCAGACACTTAGTAGCTGTGTAACCCTAAATAAGCCACTTCTTCCCAACTGCCTTAATTCCCCCTCTATAAAACGGGGACACACTGGAGAAGGAAATAGCAAACCACTCCAGAACCTTTGTCAAGAAAACTTCCTGGGCAAGTCCATGGGGTCACGAAGAGTCTGACACGACTGAACAACAATCTATGACGACACATAGACTTTTTTTAAACGGTGTTTTGAGTATGGGCGTGTATATATTTGGAGGGAAGGATGTTTTTCGGGTTTCTAGTAGGAGTGCATATGTTTCTCCTAAGAAAAATATGAGTTTTATTGGTCTGAGTGTGAGAAATATGCAGTAGGGATTCACATTTTGCGGGTGTGTTTGGATAGACAAAGGAAGTCTGACGACCCTCCCTTGGGTGTGGGTAAAAACACGGGATTCTCTGGCATAAGAAAGACAAAGCAAGGCAGAGAAAGAGTCCGACTGACTTGTGGCGGTGTGGTTCCGACGGGTGAAAGGGTGTGTGTGTCTGTCTGTCTGTGTCTGTGTCTGTGTGTTGGGGGGGAGGGGATCTGGTTTGCTCACCTGTGCTATGAATAAGGTAAATATTTGTTGAGTGAAATTTGGGTGTTTTTGTGAGTCGCTGTGCACGGTCTCTTAAGCCTGCAGTATCTTCCTCACAGTATCCAAGGTCCCTAGTAGATTTCAACCCTTGAGGCTACTGACTCAGGATCAGTTTCCCGATCAGGCTATTATTTCGCACTGCCCCCAGCCACCCACCCACCCCTATGATCGCAAATTACAGCTAGATGGATGTCTTTTTAAAAAATTCGCTTTATTGATAACGACGCATGTCTTTCAAAACGAAACTGAATGAAATATATTTTCTCATCCCTGCCCGGTGAAAAATAAAGAAACGAATCTCTTCTGGGGATCCTGTTGCTTCTTTTTTTAAGAGACTAATGGTCTTGTTCCTAGGCAGGTAGCGAGCCTTTAGAGGGCAGGAACGGGGGTCCCTGGGGCCTGCACCTAGAGGCTGCTGTTCCAGAGCACAGAGACACGCCACAGGACTGAGAGACAGACCTAGCAAGAGTCCTGATTCTGTCACTAATTTACTGCCTGACCTTAGACAAATCAGTTATCTTTTATGGGCCTCAGTTTCCCCCTTCGTAAATAGAATGGTAGGGGAATGAACGCTCTTTAAACAATCACTTCTGACATTCTTCGACTCCAGGATGATTTCAATCTACCTCTTCCCTTTTGGGTTAGAGGTAGGAGGGTATTGGAAGGATGAACTGGGAGAAGGACACGGGCTCCCCACTGGAGGGGAACTTGTGCAGGAGAGAGAAAAATCCAGCTTGATTGGACCGTAGCCTTGCCCTATCAGGAATAATGGGACCCTGGGCAGAAGCAGCTAGATGTTTTTCCTGAGGTGAAACGGTTCTGAGGGCAGCTGAGGGGAGGGGGTTGACCTTTAAGACTTTCAACCCTTCCAAGAAAGCAGAGGAAGACTGTAGATTCTATCTCTGACTCCAGCGATAAACGCCTCCCCCCGCCCCCCAACACATTTGTGGAGGAGAAGAGGTTCAGGAGAGAATCAGATTGCTTTTTCTGAGAAGTCTTGCCTTTCTAAGGGCCTCGAAAACTTGCTAGGAAGAACCGGAAAGGACGATGGAGTGTAGTGGGAAGAACACCCGACCAAAAACAAAACAACAAAAAAACAACAAAAAACAACAAAACCTCGAGGTTAGAGCCATAACTTCTACACTAACTTGCTGGATGACCTTGGGTAAATCACTTCAGCTCTCGGACCTTAGTTTACCCTTATAGCTTAAGGACGCTTGACTAGATCCTTTCCAAGTCCCTTCCCAACTCAGACATATTATGCTACGGTTCTAGTCACCTTTGACATTCTACTATTCAAGGAATGTTGGTGGTGGTGGAGAGATTAGGTGCTGGAGACACAAAAGGTCTAACTATAAAAGCTTTACTCCAGAATAACGCCTAGATCAATTCCCTCACCTTCAATAAACTCAAGCCTTTAATAAAAGCTCGTATTTACGTAGCACTGTCTTCATACTAATACCGTGGAGATCGTGCTGTACGTGTTATCATTATTTATTCCCATCTTACAGTAAAGGGTATCGAGACGCGGAGAGGTGAAATTACTTTCCCAAGGTCATGCAGTAAATGGCAGAGCTAGACTAGCATCGAGGTCTTGTAAATACAAATCCAGAGTTCTTGCCACTACACTTTACACATAGGTATTTGCGTAGAGTAAAAGCTTTAATGTTTGATGAATCGAATGGGATTGCATTTTTGCAAGAATTATGTGTCCTACTCGTAGATTGAGTCTACTCCTTAATTCAGAAACTGTCGGCATTTCAGGTGGGGCATTTGGCAGGGTATTATTATTTTTTATAAAAGATTATTAGAAAAAAAATACACCGTTGGAAGCATGCATAATACTCCATATACTGCAGGCTCAGGTGAGACAGTGCAGCAGCTGGGAAAATCGCGCAGGGCGCAGAAAGGCCGGAACATACTAGCTCCTTTGGGGAAATGATACAAAGTGAAGTGCTTCTCTGCTCCAGTCTGAAATCCTGAGCCCAGGACATGTCCCTCTTCTCCCCGCTCCCATCACCCCCAGCCCTAACTCCGCTGCCTGGAAACAGAGCCCTAGGCTGTCCTGGCAGGAAGGCTTCACGTGCTAGATCCCAGGCCTCAGAGAGCTGTCTGGAAGTTCTGGAAAGCCCGATGTACAATGCTTGGGCTTTTAGGGACCGGGACTGAGCAAGCATCCTCATTCTTGGACAGGATAGTTAGCGAGTTGAGAAAGTCATTGTTAGCCCCGGCACACAAGGACCTTTTTATTTCGTGCGTTAATAGCCAGGACCACAGGGAGAACCATGTTGTAAATCAAGGCAGTTGCTGCCTCCGGCTTCCAAGTCTGGGCTTTACTAGTTATTAGCGGGCTGGGATGAGCTTATCTATTCCCGGGTGCCTGCTCTTCTCTTACCGGAGAAGGGATCTGGGACTTCAAGGCCACTGGGTGGGTAGAAGGGAAGGAAGTAGGGAACCAGTAGGAAAGACCAGGTACCGGCCACACCCGAGCAGCCTGAATGTAGGGGCTAAGGGTGGAGAGACAGCCCTGCCGGGGACAACACAAGCAAGAGTGTTCGTGAGGGAGAGTATGGGGACACACTGAGACTGTCTGTGTATGAGAGCTTATGTGGTCTCGTATTTGTGCAGGGTGTTTTTCTGAGGTTTTCTATGTCGTGTTTATGTATGTTGGACATTTGTGTGTAGCCTGTTTGTATTTCTATGCACTTTTGTACGGTATATGGTAGTGTGTCTGTAGGTGTCTGTAGATGCATGTTATATTTTGGGTTGTTCGTGTGTTATAGGTACTGTCGGTTGCTGCTTTTATAAATGTGTCTGCCTGTACCATGTGTATTTATTTCTGGATACTTGTATGCATTTCTTGTGTTCTGTAGGTGTAAGCACGCTTGTGTGTTCCTTTCATTTGTGTAATTCGTGTGAGAATCCACAAAGGGCAGTATTTCGGGTTACTTACGTGTGCTTTCCTGTTCTGTGATGATTGTACGTTGTATATTGCATGGTGTATGTGTTGTACTGTGTCTGGTATGTTTGAGTTTTCGATGGGTTCTGTTTCAATTTTGTTTTCAATGTTGGGTGTACATGAGTTGTGCGTCTATAGTTCCTCTAGGGCCCTGATTCTGTGTGTTGCTTCTGTGTCCCCTTACATTCTGGGCCTGCTGCTTGAGGGTGGAGAGGGTTGGTGAGTTTGGCTCTCTTGGGTTGGACTAAGGGTCTGGGAGTGGTATTCTTAAGGAGTCCCACAGATTGGACACTGTCTGATAACAGACGGCAGAACCCGCTCGGTGGCAGGCAGCAGGAGTGTTATTTTAGCCTCCAAGGGACTGTTGTTCCCATCCTGGTCCTCCTGATTCCACCCCCAGTGTCTCTCGATCTATTTATTGCACTTGAAACAATTTTCAAAGCGTTTAAAAACAGTTCCCACAGGGCCAAGGAGCTAGCATAGGGGAGTATGGGATGGGGTGTGTGTGGGAGGGGGGTGGCGGAGCAAGCCCGGAAGCCTGGGGTGGAGGGGGGCGAAGAGAAGAGAGGGGGGTCTCAGACCAAGCCCGGCATCTGCGAGGGCCGCAGGAAGGGGAAAGAGGCAGCTGCGGCAGTCGGGAAGGCGGCCAACGGATAACCAAGCGTTCCCGGGAAGCCCACGAGGGGCGGTGGGGGCGGCGCTGACGCTGGCGACAAGGGAAAGGCCAGGCCTCCTCCTGTGGCTGGTGAGTTCTCGTGGTAAAGGATGGGCACACGGACCAGCCTTTGAGCAGACGGTGACAAACTCGCGGCTTCCAGGTCTGCAGCCAACTGCCGCTTCCACTTGTTCCTGCGGTTCTGGAACCAGATCTTCACCTGGGTTTCGGTGAGCTGCAGGGAGGCTGCCAGGCCAGCACGCTCGGCGCTGCTCAGGTAGCGCTTCACGTCGAACGTGGATTCCAGCTGGAACACCTGGCTGCGGCTGAAGACCGTGCGCGTTTTCTTCTTGCGGCCAGCAGCCCGAGGTTCGGCAGAGTCCGGTTCAGGTCTGTCCTCCTCTCCACGTCCGCCACCGCTGCCGCCGCTGCTGCTGCAGGCCGACTCGTCCGGCTCGCGATCCAGGCGCTCCGCAGACCCGGGGGCGCCTAACCGCCGCCTGCAGCCGCTCTCAGGCCTGCCAGCTTCCTCACCGACCTCTGGGGAGTCCCGGTCACTGGCTGAGGGAGCAAAGAGGGACAAGGTTGTTTCTCCCAACACTGAACCAGCCTTACACTAGTCACTCTTTTATTCTGCTAGCCGTACTGCCAGTGGGAAATTAGAGACACACAGGAATTCACGAATACACACACAGAAACACACATTTAATTCCTTCCCCCCCCCCCCCCGTTCAAACACGAGGACAATACGCAAAAGCCAGGGTTCTGATTTTCTTTGTATCACGCTCTCCCCCCACCTCAACCCTTCATGTAGGTAAAAAAAAAAAAAAACCTTTATTCATATTCAAACACTGGATAAAGCCGTATCTATAAGAAATGCACTCTCTCAGACATTCATATACATCGACATATGTAAAACGGTGATATATGAACACATTTGAGATCATGTAATAACATATACGGCACATATTAAAACACTCATGTGCCACTGTTCTTAAAAACCGTCTCTGTCTTGCGAAAAATGGGCAGTTACGCAGTGACATAAGGAAACACTGCCCGTTTCCACATTTTAAATAATGTACATACACACATATACACAAACATATCATAATACGTTGGACATATCAACATTGCACACACAGAAACTAGCAGTCAACTAACATACTGGTAGAAAACTCTTGTACATGGAATTTCCCTCCCACATACTAGCAAAGGGGAAATCACTCATTTGTAAGACCCATATTCATACAATAGGCACCTGCACACACCATTTTAAGTAAAAATATTCCCTTAATTACAATATACTAAGCAGAATATTCAAGAGTTCTGAAATATACACACAGGTAGGAAGAAATACACTCAGATACACAGAAACATATGCATTCTAAGATACCCAAGTTTAAAAAAAAAACAAAACAGAACACCCCACACATCAGAACTGGGGAAAATTCAAAAGCGCTCCTCCAGCATCACCACTCTCAACACCTACCCTAGGCCATTACCATCTCCACCTTCCCTTTTAGAGTTGGCGCTCATTTATTAATACCGATGTCTTAGATTTAAATACTCCTCCCCCATTGATTTGTACATTAGGCTTAGCATTAATTACTACTCTGGGAGAGTGTGGATTAATCAGCCCTCGGGGTCTGAAAGGAAAAGAAGAAACTCGGTGGGGGTCGCTAGGGAGACAAGGCGCAGCTAATTGGAGGAGTGGGGACGTATGCTGCATATACAGTATACAGAGAGGATCCAGGACTCTGCAAGAGATTTTAACTAACCTTTCTTCAGGTGGGAATCAGAATAAGCAGCGAGATTTTTCCAGTAGGAAGAAAAGACTCGGGAGCAGCTTAGGTTTTGACCAGTCCTGATTGTGACCAAGGCATTTCTCTTTCCTCTGTGGTTTCCTATCCTCAGTTTTGAAATCTGGATAACCTCATAACTGACCTCACAGGGCTATTGTGTAAACCTATAAACATTCGAGTTACTGTTCTGGGTTTTGGGAATAGGAAAGGTGGTATCTTGAAGTCTTCATTCCCTCACTTGGTCAAAAGGCTTACACTAGATAGGTGTTTAGCTAAGAAAGAGAAATGTTATTATAAGTCTATGAAGGAAGAAGGGGACTGTCATTGTAAGCTATGAGTATGTATCAAGCAGGTTGATCCTGTTTCCATCTCACCTTGAATGGAAGAAATCTGGATTCTAAAGCTCAAAATACAAAGCCAGAAACGACTCCCAGGAGACCCTCTTTAAAGTGGAAGGCCCCACCTCACCCTGAGCTGGAGTTTGAGTGGAAGTTATTTTTCAGTAGAAGAAAGCTTCCTAATTCGATTTGAGGAAATATTAGCATAAGATAATAAAACTGAAATTTTAGAACTCAAAGAAACCTCAAAAGGGCCAACTCCCGATTATTACAAATTAGTAAACTGAGGCCCAGAGAATGAAAATCAATTGCTCAGGGTCACGCAGGTAACTCTTCTGACATAAAAGCCAGTATCTTCTTCCCACTACATCAAACTGCACACTGAGCTGGCTCTACTATATCAATTTTGAATAAATCTTAAACATTCCATAGCAAGCACCTCCTTACCAAGACTTTACTCCTTTGTAAGGGTCACTTGAGAAGAAAGAAATAATTCCTTTCCTTCGGTGAGAGGGAAATACTCTCTGTGTCCTGTGTATATATCTAGAATACACCTACAGGTGGAGAGTTTCACCAGGCTTCAAAAGAAATCACACCCAGGAGATATCTTCAGTGAAGATTAGAATAATCAGTTGGGTGTGGTAGAAAGGACACCAGGTTGGGAGTCAGGATTCTGCCGGGTTTTAATCCAGAATGGGTCAAGCATTAACCCTGAGTTACCTTGGGAAAGTCATCACCTCAATTCCCACATTGGAAAATGAGGGAGAAGTACTTCAGGGTCTCAAAGGTCACTTCCAGCTCTAAATTCTCAGATCTATTTTTTAAGGATCCTTCAAGTTGAGATTCCCCCCCTTTCTTTGTTCTAAACTTCCTTCCAGCTCTGACATTTCATATTCTACTTATTTTCCCTTCTTTCTCTGCCATCTGGCATTCTGTTTTAAAGTCTTTTCAGCCCCAGAAACCTATGGTTCTAAATACTAAGTTTGGATCTGTAGGAAATAGGATCATTTCAAAAGAATGGAAGAGAACTACAGGTTTCAAAATCGCTGGAAGATTAAAAAAGGAGGTCCATATTTAAAGTAAATAGCAACATTTAGCACCCCTCTAATGGTAACAGCTTCTCCCCCCCAGGCAAAGTTTTACCCCCAGGTCTGGGGAAAAGCACTCCCGTACTAGCTCTGAAGTGCAAGGCGACTCTCCTAAGGCCAGATTCTCCTATTTCCTTTCTAGTAGCTTCCCAGGGAAGGGTACCAAAAACCCACTGGCTTGCCGGGGAATTCCAGGCAGTTCTCTTGAGAACGAGGACATCTACACTGGACCCTGGCTCCCACTGGAAAGAACAAAGAGAGGAATAGAAGGGTTGAGGGAGGGGATAAGGAGAGGCAGCAGAGAAGAGATACAGAGATCAAGACTGGGCCAACCTCTGGGCACCAAATTCTCTTTTCTCTCCTTCAGGTCATCTGAACTTCGGACGATTAACTCCATCTCCTAATTTCCACTCTCCTCGTCTTTCCCTTTCCCCCCATTCCTTTACCTCCCACTCTCTCCTATTCCCCCCGATCTTTCTGTTCCCTCTTTTTCTGCTTTGTCTTCTCTCTTCTCACTCTTTTCTGTCTTCTCCTTCTCTTTCCCTCTGCCAGCATCTCCATGTTTTCTTTGTCTTTTTTTTCTTCCCCTTGTCTCTTTCCTTTCTCTTTACTGTTTCTGCTCAGGAGCTCAGCAAAACGCTGGATGGTCTCCGAGGGTCCAGTGGGACATGCTCCAGCAATCAGGCAAGAAACTGGAGCTGTCAGGAACCCAAACGACCACTAAGTTTTTGGTCGCGTCTGGACCGGCCGGATCATTTGGAGTTCTACTCCGAGGACGAGAGCAGCCTGCACAACTTGGACCCGAGAATCACTCTGTCCCTCGCTTTTCCTTTTCCCCACCTCCCAAACCCCAGTTTGCCCACTTCCGCAGCGTTGTAGGCTGAGAGACCTCGATAGTGATTTCGGCGCAGGAAATAGTCGCCAACCCTACGCCGCCCCCAAACCCTGATGTCAGGGACCTAGGACTTACTGTCTGGACTGTGACAACCGATGTAGCTGGCATGGGTGCGTTGGTACCACTGAGCCGGGCTTTCTGCAAGCGCGTAGCCATGCACACCGAAGCCGTATGCCGGGCCCGGGCAGCAGGCAGGGGGTGGTGGCAGGAGGCAGGGGCCGGGTCGGGCTCCGGCTCCTGTTCCAGCTCCAACTCTCAGTACGCAACGCTCACGACCCTCCCGGATCTCGGCACCCGCCCGCAGCTGCCTCAGCCGCGTCCGCGCCTCCTCCTGGTCTTCCTCCCCTTCCTCTTCTTCTTCTTCTTCCTCGTCTTCGTCCTCATCCTCCTCCTCTCCTCGGATCGCCTCTTTGCCCTCTCCCCCTAGCAAGTTCTCGATGAAAAAGGACGAGACACGGGCCGGCGTGGCGCTACCGGGCTCCGTCACCTCGTCCGGCATGATGTAGGCGGGCCGGGCTGGCTAGGGCTGCGCTAGCTCCTCTCTCTCTCGCTCCCTCTCTCTTGGCGCCTGCCTGTGGCCAGGGAGAGGGGGGAGGGGAAGTAGGAGAAAAGAGTGGCCGGCGGAGCGATCCCTTCAGAGTCCTGAAAGACCGGGGGCCCCGGTAGCTCCAGCCGCCTCGTGTCTCTTCGGGGGCGGAGGTCTTCGCTTTGAGAGCTGATTCCCCTCTTGAGCGCTCATTGCAGCTCTCGGCCCTTGGCCATCATTTCCTGCAACTGGCGGAGATGGATGGGGGTGGGAGGCCGCAGGGACTGGGGACTGGGTGGGGGGAGAAGGAGGGGGAAATGAAAGGAGGAGGGGGCTCTGGAGATAGGGTGGGAAGACGTAGGGGGGGGAGGCTGTGGCGCAAGCGGGTAAGAGATCGTGGAGGTGTCGAAATCTGCCCACGAAACAATAATAATGTAATAAAAGTGTCAGGCAGCCCCCGACACCTTGGGAGTCGCCTATTGGCCGGGCATGATGTCAAATGGCAATAGCGGGGCGCCAGGCCAGAGTGGATAGCGGCCTGGTGACACGGTCAGTATAGGCAAGGGGGCCCACGAGGGTGCACCCAACCGCTGCCGCTGCCGGGGCCTCTGGGCCGCGTCGTCACTCGCCAGCTTTTTATTTGGGTCAATTAGAGAGCGAGTCCAAAGACGGAAAAGGCGGCAGCGGACCAGCACCCATTCCATTCCAATTTATTCCATTCCCGGGCTCCGGGTAGCCAAGGAGAGGGAAGGGAGAAGGGATAAGCTTGAGTGTGCTGGAGAGGAAGGACTGAGGGGTTGCCGGACGCTCATTGGCTGAGGGGGCCCGAGGGGATACCCTGGCTGACCAATCACCTCTCGATAAGACCACAAATTACGGTACTATCCTTGCTTCTACTGCGCAGAGTGGTACTAATAATAATATTTCTGGAACATTGTTCAGTAAAAGAGAATATATAATGCGAGACCACGTTTCCAGAGGCCTTTACATACATTATCTCATTATCGCATTATCTCAGCAAGGATATGGATCCGCGAGCATGGGTATCTCAGGCAGATGGGAAGAGCAAGAACTATCAGAGTCAAGCCAGTGACCTGGGCAGGGTGGGGGTGGGGTTCGTATGCACCATTTACTCATTTCATTGATAGAAAATCATAGAATTTTATACAGAACCTTGAATATCACTTAGTCCAAGCTCCTCTAAATTATCTGACACAGATCCCGGATACACACACACTATATATATGTATGTACGTATGTATATATGTATGTATGTGTATATATCGTGTGTAGTGCTGTAGTGTAAGTATATAGACATGTTGTCTATGTATGTATGTGTCTCTCTTCTGTCTCTGTCTGTCTGTGTGTGTGTGTGTGCGTGTCTCCAATAAATATGAAATTTTCAGTTACTTCATTTGGCAACAGGATGCAGCAGACAGATTATTTATTGACTGGGGTGTCCGAATACGGGATCTGTTTCCAAATTCTCTTGTATGATCGCAGGAAAGTCGTTTCACCTCTACAGGTCTGTTTCTTCACCTTTGAAAGGAAGGAAATTAACTGGATGACTACTGACGCTCTTCCCATTTCTGACATTACATTACCCTTACCATACTCACAGTGTTAATTTAAAAAAAAGATACTATCGAATTAGAGAAATGTTTATATACTGGGGTCCATTCCTAGATAACTAATCAGTTGGTCGATTTTTGTCCCTACTATGCATAATACACTTCCACATTAGACTTGGAAAGGACATTAGAATATAGAATGCTTGAGATGAAACAGGTTTTAGTGATGCAAATAAACATTTCACATTGTAGATCTGTGATGGATTTTTTGTGAACCAATAACATATACTGCTGAAACGCAGAAAGAGGAAGAGGAAAATAGGGAGGAAGGAAGAAGGAAAGGGGAAAGGAGGAAAAGGTGAAGGAGAACTGGGAAGAAGGGAAAGGGAAAGAGGAGGAGATGTGGACCCTCTAATGGTGATCTCACAGGCTGGATGATTAAACTAGATATAAGTAGAGGAAAAGAGGCTCCCTACAAACCTATATTTTTGGCTAACGATATCTGCACCTGTTATAATACGGATGGTGATGTTTTTCGGGTTTTTGTTCATTTTAACAGATTAAGAAAATTTATACACGTACTGATATTATAGCAATAATGTGTCCTCCAAGGGACATTAATTCTTTCTCACTGCTCTCAAACTCAGCCACTCTACTATTCGGAAAACATAGGTTTTGAATTGATTCAACCCAACAAATGACTGTTAAGGGGCCACGTGCAAGGTCAAGCATTGTATGCTCTCCATGGTCCCTTCCTGATGTAAAAAGAAAATGCGACTCCATTGCCCACTGATACTGTGCAGATTCCAGAGTGGTGTGTGTGTATCTGCTGGTTGGGGCCGGCAGTTCTTCTGGGGAGTTGGGGAGGGAGCGGGAGTGGGATACTAGATGAACCCTTAAATCCCTTCCAAGCATAAGAATTCGATGGTATAGTGACCCAGGAGAGTATTCTCTAATTCTTACTCTCTAGCTGGCGGTTCTCACATCGCCCTCGGTTACTCTGGTTCCTTTGTCTTACTGTTCCCCCCAACACCTACAAAACCACCTCTGAACCTCTGTCTTCATCCTTTTAGTCTGTGGTAGCTCTTACAGGAGGTTAGCGTATCCGTAGCTTTGCGGAGGTGAAGCGAAGTGCCCTACGCAAGAAGCGTTCGCACCCTTGAGTCCTGGTGAATCCGTTGTGTTCCGGTGGAACCATCATTGGGGAATCTGGCCTGAGACACATCTGGAAGTACCCAAGGGACCAGGAACAGGACGCGAGGCGAGCGCAGGAAGGCCCTAGCTCTCTCCACCAAGAGAAACCGGAGGAGGATGGGGGAAGGGATCATTGCGCTCCTGTTCCTCCTCTGACAGCGTTAGCTCTGGGGCTCAGAGCCTGGTGTCACGCTGGAGTCTGAGAGGCAGCAAGAGAAGAAGTCGCTCCCAAAGCCCGAGACGTCTCTGCTCTTGCTTCTCGAAGCTCAGCAGCAGCGCTCTTGTCCAGTCCAAACTCCTAGGACCTGCCACTCATTTCGTTGGAGTCAGTTATGGGGAATGCGTTCTAGCTTCTGATCCAGTCGCTCAGAGTGCGCTGGGCGCGGAGTTAGGTGGGCCAGGAGGGTGGGCCTGACTACATCTGGCACCAGCACACAACCCCAGTGCTTTTTGGGTATCTGCAGGAAGGAAAGGACCGAGGATACCCCAATGTCTACTCTATCTGCCGCGTTTGGATCCAACTCCTTAGGGTTTCCAAGTCAGGAAAGGACTCCAAGCATTCACTTCAGGTAAGCTTGAGGCAGGTCACACCCGCATGGTCGTAGATTTTTGGCTCATTTTATTTTGTTTTCCAGAGGAGCCACCAACTCTGGTTGAGGAGAAGAGTGGCATAATCAGTTCATAGCACTTTAACAAAAAAGACGTACTTGATTGTTTAACATTTGCCCAATTTCTAAGGTATATAGAAAGATAAGATCTGGACGGGAACTTGGAACATAGAATGTTAGCCATAACATAAGACAGACCGTAGAGTTTGAAGGGACGTTAGACGTTAATCCAATTCCTTCCTACTAACATAGGAAATGCTTTTCCTTAGAGCACACATAGCTAATTTTCTTTCTGTGGAGCAAGGACATGAACCGAAGATTCTTGAATCCCAGAAGTGTTTTGGGCTTTGGCTTTGTCCTCCCCCTTCCCACTACAGGTGGAAAATGAGAGTTGGGCACTTTCCATGAGAGTGTTCTAATTCTCTTATCCCTCACTTTCCGCATCCGACCCAGGCTGCCAGCATGCAGAACTCCACTTTCCAATATTTCCTGATACATAATGTGTATGGATGGTGATATAGAAAGAAAAAAGGACGCAGAGGCACTCTAACGCGTAGCATCTTGTCCACTTCCCCCACCCCCACCCCCATCTGCTCTGTGACCTTATCACTTCAGATACAGGAGAAAGAATGATGGGTTGGATCGGCAGTTTCATTCCCAGCTCTGTTTTTTTTCTTAAAGGCCTCAGTTTCTTCCTCTGTAAAATCAAAGGATCAGATTAGATGATCTCTAAGGTCACTTCCACCTTTAATCTATGATCCTAATTTGTGATACACACATATATACACAATACACATAAAAATATACATACACATATTTGTGAGCCCATATCTCACCTACTTGTTTGTGAGCCCCACAACGAATGAACAGATTCTGAGTATAGTTCCCCTTTGCTTCTTGATATGGAGCCCTTAAAAAAGGTCTTTGTTGAAATGAGTAGTAGCATCATATCAGCTTCCTAAAACTGAAAAGGACCTTGAGACCAAAAAAACACAGACTATTAGATGAGGAAGTGATGTTTGAACAGAGGTTGTAAGAGGCAACAGAGCCACAGAACAAAGACTGATAGCACTAGAATGATCTTAGAACACAGAACATCAAGCTGGATGAGACCTTGGAGGCAGTCTAGGTAAAAAGCTTGACAAGCTCAGACATACTGAGGAGCACAGTAGTTCCTGGCAGAGAAATAACTAATAGCCTGATTTCTTGACTTCAGTCTTCCAAGGAAAATGCAGTTGCTCAAAGTGTATTTCTTGAACCCTGAACCATGTTATGATACCCGGAAGCTTCTATGTTCATCCTTTTTAAAAACACTTAGTCTTGCAGTCAGTAGGATACTTCAGAGTTACAAGTTCTCTCCCCTTGCCAAAAGAGAGAAGGAAAGAAAGTAATAAGGCTAAGGTAGACAGTATTTTATAATATTGGATAGCTTTAATGCTGTGAGGGGTAAGGAGGACAGCTTTGAACCTTTACAGGAGGATGTCACAAAGAGATCTTATGGCCCCTCACCCTATCTGTGCTTGAACTCCTTCCTGTACAGAAAAGGAAACAAAATGTGATTTTCACAACATCTCTGTGAGTGAGATTGTTGATATCTCCACCTTAGGGATGAGCAAACTCATCTCTAAGGTGAAAGTTCAGTGCTGTATCCAAAATCACACGTCTTGGCAATAAGTGTTTATTAAATATATGATAGGTCAGGAGCTGGAATTCACATCTTCTCACACTGCATAGGGCTGCCTATCTCTGAAACCTGACCCCTAAGGGGTCCCAGTAACCCAGAATGGGAATGTCCTCATCTCATGGGCTTGAATTTGAAAGCCTTGCTGTTCTGCACAAAGATGGACTGGTCTGTAAAATCATGATCTTAAGGTTTTTTTTTTTTTCCTTCTTTGAGAGATCCTGAGATGGGTACAGAGTCCTCAGGAAAGGTCCCAGAGCACTTTCCCCACAGCAGCCAGAGGGGGCACCCATTCATACAGTTCTCCCCTAACATTAAGGGTATCATACTCCTCTGCATGCACCTCTCTCAGAATCCACCCAAATTTAAAGATGGAGGGGAAAACAAAAGTTAAATATCCTAATCTCTCTTCAATAGTGAAGGCTTTTCCATCAGTTAACATCTTAAAATTGTCAATTATTATTATAGAATCCTAGGATATCAGAGTTGGGAGGGACCTCATCATCTAAGCCAGATTGTACCTAAGAATGCTCTCAACCTCATCTCTGACAGGTGATTATTAACTCTCTTGAAGATATCTAGTGATGAGGAACCAGCGGTTTGCTGCCACCACCTCAAACTGGCTAGGTTTTAGATGTTCACTATAAGCATTTACAGCTGGGAAATTAACAAATGCTACAAAGCAGGGATTGATTTATTATTTTGTTGATTATATGGACTTAAGAAAATGAGACAAAATGTTAATAATGAAGACTAAACTTAAAAGTGTGTCCTGTATGTATGATGCTGGTTGTTAAACATTTACCAACATACCCCCATGAGGAAGTCATTATTCCAGGGGCGGTTCATTTGATCTATGGACAGGAATTGTTGAAAATGCATCTTATGCCCTACCGAAATCTTCTCCTTTTCATCTTCTACTCATTTCTTCTAGTTCTGACATCTGGGACTAAGGAAAACAAATCTAAGCCCACATCCAAGAAGTAGGACTTCAAGCAGGAAAAAATTGATATAGGGTCTATTCTCTTCTTCGGGATTAACTTTCCTAGTCCCTTCACATTTTCTTGTAGGACATATTGTTCAGTTCTTTCAACATCCTGGTTGCCCCTCTCCTCATTCTACATGCTCCATTTTATCAATGAACACAATATTCCAGACAAATAACTGCCCCCAGGCAAGTAATTTTTTTTTGTTGCACTTCATACTTCTATCGTTCTCTAGTAAGGTTTATACAGTGCCTGAATGAGTGAATTAAAAATTATTAAGCAGTTTCTATGTTCAGAGCTTGGTGTTCAGCACTTCCATACAAATGGAAAAGTAAGACTGCTCTCAAGGAACTTACATTCTAATGGGACAGAATCGAAGGTTTTGGTCCCTAGTCAACTGGAAAGGTACCACAGGTCAAAGGAAAGCATGTGGTAATGGTTCTTTAAAGTGATTGCTACAGATGAATTCATATGAGTTTCTGATTTTGAACCATTTGACAGTGCCAAGGTTTTTGTCAGCAATAATTTTTTTTTGGTGGGGTGGTTCAGTAGCTGGGACTGTAGTACCTGCAGGAGCATTTGCCAGGCTTTATCTCAACTGTGGTTGCTTCACAGGATATTTGCCTTCAGGCTCTGAGTTGGAATATCATAATAGTATTATTCCCAACCCTCTTGGATCCAGGCCTTAGGTCTTATCAGCAAGGTCTGAGAGGAGATGGTAGTCAAGATGGTTTCTTCCCTAAGGTACTTTGCTGCCTCTGTTAGTCTCTCTTGCATTGTGGGCATCAGTTGGTTGGAAATTTGTGGAGATAGTTAGCCTCCTCTCCATAGTAGTTGCTTCCCCAAGTGATGACTGTGAGGGCTGGATGTTGACATCAACTCCAAATTGGTTCTCTTTTTCCCTAGTTTCTGAAAAGGAAGTGATGATTCCCCCTGGCAAGGCCAACTCTTCTACATTTTCACTTGATCTCACACCCTCTCATCTTCTCCAATAAATTGCATCCTTAATCACCATCTTCACTATTGAATATTCAACCTTTCCCTATCAATTGGTTCTTTCCTTATTGCCTTCAAAAATGTCCATTTCCTTATCCTTAAAAAAATCCCTTACTAGACCCTACCATCACTTCAAACTATTCCTATATCTTTCCTTCCTTTCTTAGTGAAACTCCTTGAAAATAATATTTATTACTGCTTCTACTTCCCCTCTTCTCAATTCTCAACTGTTTGTATACAGTCAAACTTCCAACCTTGGTATTCAACTGAAACTGTTTTCTCCAAATTTACACATTTGACATTTTTATCACTTCTACTTCCTGGATATTCTCTTCTTCCTGGGTTTTTGTGATACAGATATCTGTTGGTCCACCTGCTAACTACGTGCTAGATTTTTTTTTTTAAGAGCCTTCTTGGCTGGTGCATCATTCTGCCACTTCACTGTACCACCTATAATTTCATAGACTCCAAAAGGATCCATAAGTACAAAAAATTCATAGCACTTTTTATTATTAAAAAGAACTTAGAAACTAAGAAGGTGCCTATAAATTGGTGAATAGTTGAACAAATAATGGTATGTGAATGCAATTGAATATTATAGCATGTCAAGAATTATGAAAGGGATGAAATAAGAGAAAACTGGGATGATTTGTGTGAATTGATGTAGAATGAAGTGAAAAGAAACAGAATAACTTAAACAATTACCAAAATACTATAAAGACAGTTTTGACAATCTTAAGAACTCTGATACATGCAAGGACCAACCACTACTCCAGAGAACCAGTGATGAATCAGGATTTCCAAATCCTGACAGAGAGTTGATGGATTCAAGGTACTGAGTGAGATAGTCAGTGTGTGGATTTGTTTTGGTTGACAATACTTATTTGTAAGGAAGGGGTTTTTTTTTTGGGGGGGGGAAGGTGTAGGGGATTAGTGGTAGTAATATGAAAAACAAAAAGCAGAAAAGAAAGAAAAGAACATCAATGAAACATTTTAATGAATGGGCAAGAAGAACAGAAGGAATATCTGAGGGAAACACATAACAGCAGGACAGTTTTGCAACTAACTTGTAAAATGCATTATATTTTAAAAATAAGATGTGTGTAACAGAGATTTGCAGTTTCATATATGCAGTGAAACTTCAGTCTCTGGTTTTAGACCAATTGATCAGGTAGACTCAGGGGTTTTCCACTTTCCTCTTTACTGTTGCTTTTCCCTTTGACAGAATGCAGGACCACTTAGAGTTGTGTCCCTTTATCAGGGTGGCAGAGGGCTGCCCTGTCTCCCACCTTGCCAATGGCAGGTATGCACACATGGACACCTCTGTCTCTTTGTATTTGCTCTCCTGATTAGATAGATGGCTGAGAAGAAATCTTGGACTAGATATGCCTAAGCAATTACCTTATGAGCATTCCAACTTGGAGAAATTGTAGAGGAAAAATGGCAACTTTTTCTTCCTTCACATTTGAGAAGTGAGGGAGAGAGAGTACCAGAAGCATCAGAATTGCCCATTAGAGATTGAGCCCAGCAACAGTTTGACTCATCCAGGAGAGATGTAGCATCCTTTGAGGAGACATCTCAGCTGATGCACAGAGTAACTTAATTGTCATCGATCCTACACACCCTACACGCTCAGTTAGAAGAGAATAGGAGGCCATCTAGTCCAGAGTCAGCCTACATTTAGAACAGATCTAGTTTAATTTAGTGAGACAGAACAACATAGTGGTTAGAGGGCCAACCACAGAAAAAGGAAGACCTGAGTTCAAGTCCTTTCTCTGAGACATACTACCTGAGGGAACATAAGCTCACAGTTTACCAGGCAATAATTCTCTAAGCAGATCTCCATCAGTGTCAGAGATTTGTACAATAGGAGGTCTCTACACCTAAGAAATCACAATTCTGGACTAAGACAAAGGAATTTAACTGATCACAAATTCAATCTCTTGGTATTTTACATTGGTCTCTACCCTCTTCCCCTATTCCTCCCAAGGGCCAAAGTGACTCCCAGTATATTAGGGTAGGCTTTGCTTTTCATTAATCTCAGATGAAAGAATATGAACTCAGATTTTGTTACTTCCTAATCCTTGAGAATGTTTCAAATTATTTCCTCTGTGCTTCATTTTTTATCTGTGAAATGGGAACAATAATACTTAAACTCATACCTAACAGAATTGTCACTAAAAGGGGTTTTGTAAACTATAATTCATCTTGGAAATATGGACTGTTAAGAAGCTGAGAAGCACCTTAGACCTTAGACCCCATCTAGTTTACAGAAAAGGAAATGAAGGGAAGCCATTTGCCAAAGGTGGCAGAGTTAGAATTTAAGTCCTAAGCTCTTACCCCCAAATCCATTGATCTTTCAATTGGTCTCCATTGCCATTAATTTTACTTGTATTTCTAATAGACAATTACTAAGGGGGAGGTGAATTCACCATCCATTACTCCCCCCTCCTCCCAGTTGCAACTAAAACTTTGTGGCAGATTCCAAAGGAGTGGGCAGTTTAATTCAGAAAACAAGCATTTGCTAATAGCCTAGGAAGAGAATCACCCTTAAGGCTGGCTCCCAGTTATTTTATAGAAGCTATATTAGAATCCAGAGACTAAATCCGGGTTGGATTGAAAAGGTGATTTGAGGTGATGAGGTTGAGCTTCCCTTGAAAAATGCAAATCAGTCATAAGTAGCCACTAGCGACTGTGTAACATTGATCCTAGGATAGACCCATGAGACAGGAAGGAAAGAAGGCAGGCTCATCTGGGCCTCTTACCAAAATGGAGGCTCCAGGAAGAACTCACCAATGATAGAAGGAGTGTGGACCTTGCAGAGGGATGTGCCATTACAAGCAGCTGCAGGCATGAAAAGATAATACAGATAGAAGAAGCTACAGATGCCAAGGGAAGTTCCAGGATTATTTTAAAGTCTCAAAGGTCAGGAAGAGGGCTGGGAATGAGGGAATGAGTTGCTCCCTTTTTTGCCTTTGGATCCTCAGGTTCTAGCACAGTTTCCAGCACACAGTTGGTGTTTAATAAATGCTTGCCGATGGATCAATAGTTTGATTATGTGATTTTAAATAAGATACTCTTCCAGTTTGAGCCTCACTTTCCCCTCTTGTGAAATGATGAAGTTGGACTGTTGCAAAGGACCTTTGTAACTTTGATATTCTGATTCCTCTCTAGGGTTAATGATTTATAACTATGTCTATTAGCACTTCATATAGATAAGTGTTTTATCATTAACGTAATTAGAATCTCCTGGAAGGCAGAGACTGTTTCTTCTCGTCTGCAAATAGATCTAATTGAATGTTGAATTAATAATAATTATAAGAGTGACAAATGGTGACATTTATGCAGTCCTTTCCAGTTTACCAAGCATCTTACATTCATTATCTCATTTGATCCTCACAATAATGCTGTGAGATAGAGACGGTAGATGTTATTTGAAGTCATTTTACAGATGAGAAAACTGGTTTTGAGGAGTAAACTCTTTTTTTCCAAGATCATACAGCCAAGTAACCCCTGAGTTGGGACTCCGGTTCACATCTTCTAGTCCCCTACTTCTCCTTTCCATTTATTTCCCTGGTTAAATGACAAAAACATTGATGGACACACTCACAATCAAAGGGAGAAATCATGTTGTTGACTTGTTTTGCTTCATTTTAAACGACTAGAAAATTCCTTGTTGGGGTGGCTAGGTGGCACAGTTAATAGAGCATCAGCCCTGGAGTCAGGAGGACCTGAGTTCAAATCCAGCCTCAGGCACTTAACACTTACTAGCCATGTGACCTTAGGCAAGTCACTTAACCCCCTCCAAAAACCAAGAAAAAAAGAAAGAAGAAAATTCCTGTTTATTGTATTTGTATGTGTATGTGCATATAAGTTCTCTACAAAACGAAAAACAGTCAGTCTATTTCCCCCCACATGTAATACTGAGTTTTTATAGAAAGATTTTATAGAAAGAATTTCATTGGAATTTTAATTTAAGTTTATCCAGCCAGTTTATGAGGAGGACAGAGAAGGAATTGGAATGTGATGTCAGGTCACAGAGAAGGAAATATAATACGACAGTCAAAAGGGTTAATTCGAGCTTCGATTTCATTAAGAAAATTTCAATAGCAGAACCAGAGAGGTGACAGTCCTGCTGGTCTCTCTCCAAGTCAAGCCCCACATGAAACATTGTGGTTATTTATAAGATCATAGACTTAGGGCTGGAAAGGATTGTAGAGACCATCAAATCCACCACCTTTTTTTTTAATTTTTAATTTTTATTTTTTTTATTAATTTATTTATTTTCTTGTTTACATCATTCATTTCCACAAGATTTTGAGTTACAAATTTTCTCTCCATCTTTCCCCTACCCAACACCTCAAAACAGCCACCCCACTGTATATCCCCTCCTCCAATCTGCTCTCTCCTATGTCCTCCCCCTCACCCCTCTGACTTTCAGATAGGGCAGGATGGATCTCCCTACCACAGTGCCTGTGGATCTTAATTCCCAGTCGGATGCAGTTAATAATAATAATAATAATTGTATATATATATTTTAACATTTGATTATAGAACTTTAAATTCTAGATTCTTTCCCTTCCTCCCTTGTCACCCATCCCCACTGGAAGGACAAGTAATTAAATACAGGCTGTACATGTGTAATTACGAAAAGCCTCTCCACAGTGGGCATATTGTAAGAGACTGATTATATGTCCCTCCTTCCTATCCCGCCCCCCCCCTTGTTCTATTCTCTACCCTG
>CM053583.1:61194620-61209693 GCA_028627135.1 Pseudochirops cupreus | reverse complement strand
CAGGAAGTTCTGCAGTGTGTCATTGGAGGTGACATGTTTTTTAATCACCCCAATGAGGGAGGAACTTTTGATCCTGTTGCCTGATCTGCTTTCTTCTTCTGATGTTGAAACTGCCCACGAATGAGGAAATGAGGGAGATCACAAGCCTTGCCCTGGCTGCAAGGAGTCCTGAGGTTCTGCCCAAGAATTCCCAAACTGGGCTCCCTTTGATCTGTTCCCAAGGGGTCAGGAGACAGCGTCAAAAACAACATTTGAAAAGGTCATTTCATGAGAAGTTGTTGGGGGAAATGGTTTCCACCCCTTTCAGTCTAAATGTTGGTAATGTCAAGATATTTGAAGACACCCTGTTTTCCATAGCTGAGGTCTAGCAAGCAGACTATGCCCTGAGCTTGGCATAACAACAATCCTTTGTGTTTATCCTCTGGATGACCTCACCTTCTGGCAAAATCACATAATTATTGTATTGCTTTGACCAGCACCAGGTGTTCTCTAAACTTGGACAAGCACTGGACAAGCTCCAACAAGTGCCCATGTTCTGGTCATGAAGTTCTGCTATGAATCCAGCTTATCTCATTCTTGCTGTTACCTCTCATTATACAGAGTGCAGCCATTGGTTTAAATATTGAGATCTCCCCCACACTCTCTCAGGTCCCCCCCACTAGGGAAAATACCTTGGCACATGTGTCTATATCCTCTCCTTGCTTGCAAGACATTTCCCTCACTTTGAAATAAAACTTCTTTTTGATTCCTGACTTTCCTATGTCTAAGTTTGGCTCCAGCCATCCACAGGTTAGAGGTCATTTTGGTCCAGTTGATAGTAGTGTTGGATGTCCATTGGGACCTTCTCAGCTAATGCTGTTTGAGGTTGCTATGACAAGAGTTTGGGCACTCAAATATTCATACAAAGGTATATGTGACAGGCTTGCTTGGTCCATAGTCATATATCAATGTCTACCCTGACTGGTAGCACCATGCCTAATACTACATACTACATAAATGAGTCCTGGGGATTAGCTTGGTAACGGAGAAAATGCATGAAATGACCTGAATTTGAATTCTTTATTTTCTACCTGCTCATTGTGTGTGTAATAACAGGCAAAACACTCACCCTTCTATGTGCCTTCATTTATTTTTTGTTACTGTTACTATTTTTAATCAGCAAAACTTATTTTCTCTCCTTCTCAACTGCCCATTCCCATTAAAAAAGAAGAAAAAAAGACAAATCTTAGCAATAAATAGAAACAGCCAAGTAAGAAAATTCCCCCATTCATCATGTCCAAAAGAAATGTATGTTTCATTCTGCATCTTGAGTCTATCATCTCTCTGATGGGAGATGGATAGCGTGCTTCATCATTGGTCCTGTGGAACTGCGGATGGTCATTGAATTGAGGAGAGCTTTTCATTCTTTTAAAGTTATCTTTATAATACTGTTTCTATTTACTCTACTCAGCATCACTCACACAAGACTTCTCAAGTTTTTCTCATGCTACTCTCAACTTTCCCTTTTGTATGTTGAATGTTGAAATAGATGATTTCTCAGTTCCCTTTCAGCTCTGATTCCTATGATCTCATTTATAGTGACAGCAATTCATCCTTCCTGAACTTTTAGGTTTGCAGAATACTTTACATTACTTCATTTTCTCCTCAAACCAATCCTGTGATATGTCATTTATTTGCATTTTGCAGATAAAGAAACTGACTGAGAGAAGTCAGAGTTGTGCAGCTAGCAAGGGACTGAGACAAAATTTGAACTGGGATCATTCTGACACCAAGTCCAGGACTCAATCCATTATGGCACACTGCCCCTTAAGAAAGTTGAACCATTCACTGGATCATTGTGGGTGTACACAGGCCATGCTTCCCCTCACCTAGTAAATCCATTTGTCTTTGGAATGTTGCCCTGTGGCTGAGCCACTCCTATCAATAGGTTCATGAGTAAAATATCATAAGTAAAATAAACTTACTATTTCTTTCTTTTAAAATAAAAATATTGATATATTTTATTTTTACATCCCTTACATTTCTCCCTTTATCCTTCCCCCTTTGACCTCCGAGAAAACCATACTATATAACAAAAAAATTACTCCAAGAAGGAAGAAAAAAATCAGCAAATTCAATCATTGCATCAAAAAATTGTAATAAAAATTATATGAAATATTTTAATGTTCTACAACCATTCCCTCCCCCATCCCCTGTCTTTTCAAAGGAAGTGGGGAGAGGAGTCTTTTCATAGCTCTTATTTGTAGCCAAGCTTGTTCATTATAATTTTGCAACATTCGGTTTCAGTTTTTTGGGGGTGGGTGTTCTTTCAGTTTACGTGGTTGTAAGCATCATGCGTATTGTTTTCCTTTCTCTTCTTATTTTACTCTACATCAGTTTGTATGAGTCTTCAGTGCATCATGTTTACTCATCATTTCTTACGGCACAGTAATCCATGAATTCATTCCAGTTTCATTCGTCCATGTACCAGGAAATCAGGGTTTCTCCTGGCCTTTTGTTATCTACTTTTCCTCTATGACTACTCTCCCCTAGCCCAACACACACACACACACACACACACACACACACACACACACACACATACATATCTACTTTTCCTCTTTGTCTACTCTCCCCTAGCCAACACACACACACACACACACACACACTTCCATATCTTGTTCTAGGCAAAGTAATCAAATCAACATTATTATTGCTCTTGGAGGGCAAGACAACAGACCTTTGGACTCCACTCATACTTCCCAGTCAGTAATTTCCCAGACTAAAAACTCCCTTTCCCTGGCCATACCTATTGAAATATAAGCTACTTGAGGGCAGGAACTCTCTTATTTTTGTTTCATATGCCCAGTGCCCAATACACTGTAGGCAACTGATAAATGCTCATTCATTCATTTTACTACAATATAGTGTCTACTCAATAAGAGTCCTTCCTCCTACACCCCTCTAACATCCTAGAAACCCAGAATCATGTTTTGCCTGTGGTTCATTTATTTTTTTTATAACATAATTGTGTGCTTTATTGAGATACACAGTAAAGCAGTATATAATACAGTAGTAAGACATATATTTGGTGAAATCTGATACATCATGAAAATGCATTAAAACTGAGATTTAAAAAAATAATTCATAAATGTTACAGTGTTGGTATATCATGGTATATACCATATATCATGGTACCCAAGTAAGAAAGCAGTACTGGATAACAATGATGTCACATATCATTTGATGTCTGTGTTTCAGTTACATTGATTATGTTTTACAGTTTAATATTCTGTGGTTATAAGGAACATGAAGTAATGTCCAAATTATGCTTAAAAATCAGCAATAATGGTTCATTTATTCTTAAATAATATTCTATTTTTTCCCTCCAATTACATGCAAAAATAACTTTTAACATTTTTTTTAAAATTTGAATTCCCAATTCTCTCCCTCCCTCTTGCACTCCCCTGCCGCCCGCTCCGAGATGACAAGCAATTTGATATAGGTTATACATGTGCAGTCATGCAAAAAATATTTCCATATTAGTCACATTGTGAAAGAAAACACAGACCAAAGGAAAAAAAAAAGCCAAACAAACCAAAGAAAGTGCAAAAGACTATGCTTCAATCTACATTCAGACTCCATAGTTCTTTCTCTGGAGGTGGATAGTCCTTCGCAGTTGATCATTTTAAAATACGCTGTTATTGTGTGCAGTGTTCTCCTGGTTCTTTGCACTTCACTTTGCATCAGTTCATGTAAGTCATGCCAGGTTGTGCTGAGAGCATCCTGCTCATCATTTCTCATAGCGCCATAGTATTCCATCACAATCATCCACCATGACTTGTTCAGTCATTCCCCAATGAATGAGCAATCCACTTACTTTCCATTTTTTTGCCATGTGGTCCACTTATAAAATGACTGCTGTAGAGCCTGTCAAATGAAGTTCTGTTTAATGCTACATTTTGTTAGAGTGACTTGGAAGTATTAGGTGAGAACTGTTTGTGTTCTGCCTCAGTCCAGGTCCTGACAGGGAAACAAAAATTTTTTGCCCACTTGGGTCAGTGTTGGGTGTCTGAGGATGCCATTGACATTTTTAGGGCTATTCGGCTGCTTTCTAAGGCCTATGTGCATACCAGGATCTCCTCTCCCACTACAGACTTCTGATTGTGAACACCCAGCTTGGAGTCTTTTTTTTCTTGTTAGTACCAATAAGCTGAAAAAGCAAGAGCACTGTGGCTGAGTACCCTAGAAGGCTGCTGATGCATTCTCTAAGACCCGACATGGTGAGTAGGCAGGGAGATACACATAAAGCCTGAGCCTTACTCAGCTTGTCACATAATCCTAGAAGGTCTAAGCTGAAAGGGTCTTAAAGATTCCAACTCTCTCATTTTACAGAAGAGGAACTGAGGCACATACTGGGGAAGTGATTTACAGGATCACATAGGCAGTAAAGAACAGAGTTGTCCATATCCCACTGGTTTACCCCTTCTCCCTTCACCCTGCTACATAATAATCTGTGGGACCTTAGACAAATCATTTCCCTTCTGTGGGAATAGTTTGCTACTCTGTAAAAATTGGGAAGGGTCCAAAGTGTACAGTTGGGAGGGAACTCAGAAATTATCAGGTCTATTCTCTTCATTTTGTAGATGAGGGTACCAGGGAAAGGTAGTGACTTGGTCAGTTGGTGCATTCTAAAATTTCAACCCAGGTTCTGTGATACTAGGTGTAATGCATTATGGGAATGAGCTCTAGTCTCTAAACTCAATATGATTCTAAGATCTCCCTGTATATCAGTAGCAAAAAAAAAAAATCTTCCCAGGTGCAGGTCCAGAAAAATTTGCATACGCAAACCCTCTTAATTCCATTTGATTTCTATCCCTGCACATTTGTTCCCCATTCTCTTCCAGGCTCAAAATGTACATGTCATATTTGTACACTGTGATGGGTTGTGGGAGGATGTGTGTGTGTGTGTGTGTGTGTGTGTATACATATGCACACACATGCACAACTGTGTAAAATTTTCCCACATGCCCCTTTCATTTCCTCGCAGAGTATGTGACTCTCTGCCCAAGCTTGGGGTGGTCCTGCCTAGAGGCAGGGGAAAAGACTGAATGACCTTTCAGGAACTTCAAATACCTCTGGCTCAGAATATCATTTCAGCCTGTGGGCTGCTTTCCCAGAATTCTTGGACTTGGCATCCCAGAACATTTCACCCTCAGCTTCTCCAACCCAAACAAACACATACAATTAGCGACTGAAGCAGTGACTTAGTGCAGATTTCATTTTTTAAAAACATGGGAAAGAATTAGTTTGAACAATTGTGTGGGAGACTATTTAAAATGTCCAGTTTTTCCCTGCCCCAGGCCTTAAAAAAGGTGGAAAGAAAGAGAGAGGGAGAGAGAGAGAGAGAGAGAGAGAGAGAGAGAGAGAGAGAGAGAGAGAGAAAGAAAGAAAGAAAGAAAGAAAGAAAGAAAGAAAGAAAGAAAGAAAGAAAGAAAGAAAGAAAGAAAGTACTATTGGCATTCCTTCTTCCCAGGATATTAACAGTCTCATCTATCTATTCTAATCCTTTCTCATTGCCTCAAAATCCAAGGCACTCCTTAAGGCGTCCTCCCATTATATTTTCCTTACCTAAAGTAATATAAAAAAGAATAATACTTACTCATATATGTAAGGCACTTTACAAATACATCAAATGGATATAGAATCCATGATCTCACTTAATCCTCTCAGCAACACTAGGAGAGAGATAGTGAAAAGTTTTTAATCTCTATTTTACAGATGAGGAAATCAAGGCTTGAGGATATGAAGGACCTTCCCCAACGTCTAGCAGGAAGCTACTGGTGGAACAGAGATTCCAACTCAGGTCTCTCATGACTTAGTTTGGTTCTTTCTGCAACATAATCAGCAATCTCCTTACAATATCTTAAAACTTACAGCGAAAAAATAATAGCACCCTTTTCTCACCTCAAAATTCTCCTGGGTTCAGGGTATGTTCAGGTCTTGGGAAAGTCAATATGAAGAATTGGCTTTCCGAACTATGGTTTATTCTTGTTTTGTATAAATAAGGCAGTGAACTGTGAAAAGAGAAACCAACACAAGGAACGGTGAAGAGAGAGGAGGGGCATTGACTCAAATGGTTTCTGAAAGATGTCTTTAGCATGTCCCTATGAATTAGAGAAGAATCTTCCAACAATAACCATCTTCAAGTCATTATATGGAGAATGGTGGCCATCTGTTCCCTATCCTCAGTGAGACCAGCCCAGGAGCTGGAGAACAGCTGGCCACCACCTTCCTTAGCATCCTGCTGGGATGGGCTAGGGGTGGGTCTGATGAGAAGTTGGGCAGAATACTGTAGGATCTTAGTGGGGCTCTTCTTTGTTTGCACCATGAATTATAGAAACTACTCTCCAACATTCCTAGATCCTGTGAGGCCTCTGGTTTCCCTTAAGCTACCTGAGTGTAGTTGGAAAGAACAGATTAGGAGTAAGGGGACTTGACTGGGTTCAAATTCTGGTTCTGCCACTTACTGTGTGGCTATACCATCTTGGGTGATTCAGTACTTTTGGGGGGCTTCAGTTTCCTCATCTGTAAAATATCTAGGTGATGTCTTAGTAAATTACCTACCAGATTGAAATCCTAAGATACTATAACTGTCTTTCTTTATTTGGTTGTGGGGAAAGAGAAAGAGAGGGGGGGGGGGAGAGAGAGAGAGAGAGAGAGAGAGAGAGAGAGAGAGAGAGATGACAGATAACAGATGATAAAGAGAGAAATGACAGTTGATGATAGATGGATGGATATATAGATACATAGAGCATTTGTTAAGCATTTATTATATGCCAGCCATTGTCTTAAGTGCTGGGAATATAAACATAAGCAAAAACAAAGACACCCTCTGCCATCAATGATCTTAAATTCCAATAGAAGAAGATAATACATACAAGGGAACTGAAAGTGGCATGGCATGAGAGGAATGAAAAGGTACCCAAGTTGGGAATCATGGAAACATTCAGAGAGCCAGTGAGGAGAGGAGACTTGAAGGAGTGAGCGTGACTGGTCTGGACAGTTGCTCAAAATGGAAGTTCAGGAAGGAGCTCAGCAGTCAGAAGAGGGACATTCAGGGGTAGAAGCATCTTCTAGGATGAGAAAGCTGCTGGGACATGGTGAGAAGTCTGGAGAATCCAAAGTAGAGCTAGAAGCAGGAGAGGTGTAATAGCTCCTGCTTCTTAGCACTTTAAGGTTTATAAATGTATTCTTATCATCTGCTCAATGAAGCTATGACCTTAAGTGTCAATGGAAACATTTTGTGGATGAAGCATGTAGAGATAAATAATTCATAAGATTTGGAGTTAGAAGGTCCTTATCCATCCAAGCACCTAACACTATATAAGAAGGATCTGAGTCACAGAGGATTGAGGTAACTTGCTCAAGGTCACATAGCTAGTAAGTGGAGAAGCCGGACAGGAAATCAGGTCTTTTGGCTCCAGGTCCAAGTTTCTTTCCCTACACTGTGATGATTCTATAAGGGACAAAAGCAGTCAATGCCTTTCCATCAAGAATCAAAAGGTGACACAACGAAGCAATAATCATTTCCATTTTACCCCATGAAATAGCTGCATCATTGAATGCACTGGTAGCTAGAAGAATAATTCTTAGTTGTTTTTATGTGGAAAAGAAGAAGAGAAATTAAATGACACTCTTGAAAAATAAGTATGAAGGTGTATGGAGATACAACATGCCACAATGGAAAGAATCTTGGATTTGCAATGGTGATACCCAGGTTCTATGTCTGGGAACAACTACAGTATGACATCCATTAAGTAATCTCTCCCCCATGTCTCAGTTCATTCTTCTATAAAGTAAGGATCATAATATTTGTGTGATTTATGTCACTGGATTGTTGATTTGGCAGATTTAAGCTCCTCCACATCTTCTAAATCTTTCCTTCTCTTATCTAGGTTTTTCTAGAATTCTTCCAGGAAGTTTCTACTCAACATGCTGAAGATCTTCTTCTGTGTCTCTTACTAGTTCAATCACCACTCAGTTAGTTATCCATTTTGTTCATAGGTGTATAGAATGTGGACCAGATGCGCAGATAAACCCTGAGAAGGCATTACCACTGGTCCTTCCTTAATGGGAGGAAGAAATCTCAAGATCTTGCCAGACTGTATATCTCCTCCCTGAGTTTCTGCATCTATCTGAAGACCAGATCAGAGAAGTGGAAGGGTCAATGGCAACGTTCCCTTCAACTGAATTGGCATCTCTATCCGTGCTCTATGACTATCTCAATTTTTCTGTCAGTTGTCCAAGTCAATAGTGGTTGAGCTGTTGTCCAAATTGTCTTTGAGGTCTTTTAAATTACTTATGGGGTTGTACATTATGAATATTAATGAGCTGTAAATTGCTTGTGCCTAGTTTATGTCTTTCCATTGCTCTTGGGGTCTCCTGCAATTTGGATTTTTCTAAGACTAGGAACATTGTGATTTGCAATCATATAGCAAATAGGGAGAATAGAAGTGTTAAAGAGAAGGACTATTGTAGCAACAAGTATCTTGGGATCACTGAAAATGCTGTGAAGTTGTATAAATGCAATCCATCCTGTCCTCCCATATTTTATTTCACTCAGCTATGGTTATTGTTTAGCCAAATATCTGACTCAGAATAAACCACCTCAGGTGATGAATCAGGAAAGGTAGACATGTTCCCCATTACCATAGCTATGGTAATTCCTGCCACTATTATGAAGTTGCTTATACCCACTACTGAATGGTGAGCTCTATGAGGAAACTGAGGTCCTGGACTTTATTTGATTTCTTCAATTACCAAAGAACCAAGTATATGTCATATTTATGAATACAAAGTTGAAATAAAATGACTTCTTTTTATTTCTTCTTCATTCTGGAACTCAGAGACAACCATAATGAAATATTAAGTCTCTCAATATCCTTGTCATGTCATCTATAAAATGAATGGGTTGGATTTTATAAGTGACATATTCCTTCCAGCTTTAAATCTATGATGCCATGATCTTATGTCTCAAAAGCATTGATGATACATTGATGACCCGAATGATTCAGTCCCTTGGACAGGAATTCATCAAGACCACTGGAGTAGCAGATTAAGTTGACTGTGAAATGGCAGACCCAGTTGACAATGGTAAAAACCTGTGTGGCACAGTGTGGGTATGCTGAAGTTTCCACCTTTATTGTTTATAAGGGAAATATACTGTACAAAGAGCACCAGGGCTGCAAATTCATGAGACTTTGGTTCAGATCCCTTGTTCTGCTCCTGACCGGACTAACTTTGGGCAAACCGCCTCTGCTTCCTGAGTCTCAGTTTGTTTGGCTCAACCATTCTCTGTCCATGGGCAAGCGAGGTTGACTCTCCACTACTGACAATCTCCGGTGCAAATGTGCACCCTGAGGTTAATAAATGATGAATGGTTATGATGAACATCATTAATTAATGACTGAAGAAGCAGCTGACCACTCTCACTTGTTTTCTTCTGTTTGCTCAAGAGCCCTTGGTGAAAATCTGTTCCATATGATATTTTAGGAAATTCTGACAGGATGTCCTGATTGCATTGTTATGATCTCACTATCTTCTATGATGAGGACTGGTGCCAATGAGCTAATGAAAAGCACCAGACTGTTTGCTGTTCCACATCAGGATGGGGTGTTTGGAGCCAGAGGCAGGGAGGAAAAAAAACATTTGGGAGAAGTTGGCTGAACCCAGGTAATTAGAGGTTTCTTGTCTTTAGGATGTGAAGGCCCCTGTCTCTTGACACGATGAAGCAATAATCATTCCTAAGATTTTTTTTTTCATCTTTTCTCTGAAATCCTGAGAGCCTTTTCCCCTACAGTATTTTCAGTTCAATTCAATATAGTGGTAATTTATAATGGATGTTAATAATAACTACAATAATGATAAAGGTAGATCACATTTTTATCATACTTTAAGGGCAGCTAGGTGAGTGGCCAGAATGCCAGGCCTGGAGACAGGAAGGACTCATCTCTGTGAATTCAAATCTGACCTCAGACATTTACTGACTGTGCGACCCTGGGCAAGTCACTTAAACCTGTTTGTCTCAGTTTCCTCACCTGTAAAATGAGCAGGAGAAGGAAATGGCAAACCACTTCAGTATCTCTGCCAAGACAAGCCAAAATGGTGTTACAAAGAGGTGGACATGACTGAAATGACTAAACACAACAAAGGTTTACAAATTACAGCAGGGGGAAGGACAGTCAGTCCCTCTGTGGGTGACTGTGGCTTGGCACACAGAAAGCACTTAATAAATGCTTATTGACTTGGGCAGAAGATTGCATCTAGAATGAGAACATTGGTATTCCAATTTTTGCCCTTCAGCCTATGAGATGTGAGACCTTAGGCAAGTAACTATACCTCTCTGGGCATTAGTTTGTTCACTTGTAAAAGAAGGAGGTTAGACCAACTGTGAAGTTTGTTCCCTATTCACAATCTTATGGTTCATAGCCTTCACTGAAGGCCTGTAAGATATTTAGTACGAGTATTATTATGCCTACTTCTAAATGTGGAAACAGGCTCAGAGAGATGGACATGATTTGCCCAAGATTATGTACTATTGAGTGTAGTTTCTGTTGTGTGGAGAGCAACTTATCCCTACCCACCTCTGCACACATAGACATTGCTCTTCTGATGCATTTATTTTACAAAACCGAGTTACATGGTACAGTAAATGGAGTGCTGGACTTGCCATCAGGAAGACTTGAGTTCAAATCCTACTTTAGAAACCCATTAGCTGTGTGATCCTGGACAAGTCAGTTATTTTCTTGGCTTCTATTTTTTCATCTGTAAAATGTGGATAGGCAAAACTTCCAGGGCTGTGGTAAGGATTAAATAAGATAACATTTGTAAATCATTCTGCAAACCTTAAAGCATTGTATAAATGTTTTTAACTATAATGCCATATATTTTATTTAGTTCTGTTTGCTATCTGTGTTTATCCTCCTACTGTTCTATAAGCTTCATGAGGGCAGAGACTAGGTCATCTTAACTTTGATTCTCTCCAAGAGAATATCACAGTGCCCTCCACTCTCTCCCTTCTCATCTCTGCTTTCTGGTTTTCCCAGTTTTCTTCAAGTCTCAGTAAAAAGACTGCCTTCTGCAAAAAACCTTCCCTGGTCCTCCTTAATGCTAGTGACTCCACTGAGATTATCTCCAATTATATATCTATCTCTACCTATCTGTCTGTCTGTCTGTCTATGTATCTATCTACATCTGCATATGTATATATATGTATACATACAATATTGTTGTTAGTGTATATACATGTATATGTGTGTATACACATTATCCCTTTCTTTTTCCCTACACATTGCAAACTTCTTCATCTCCCCTCCTATGGCGTGACTTTAGATCCCTCAATACCCCAGTTGCCCTCTTCTGCATTGATCCCACTTGTCAATACCCTTCCTAAAATGGGGTCCCAGAGCTAGACATAGTTCCCCAGAAGTTGTCTGATGAGGACAGAGGACATTGGGATTATCACTCTCCTGTTTTGGATACTCAGGCCATACCTGGAAGTGTCAAAGGAAACTTTTCCCCAAATCTTCATTGTTCTAGAGGGAAATAAAAGGCTCATTGAGCCTTCGATACTTTATTCCTCCTTTTATAGACCTATACTCTCAAGAGCCTGTCAACTGTCCAAGAATCCTGTTTAGTAAATGCAATTATCCCTGGAGGTTGGGAGTATGTATATATGTGAAGGGGGGGTGGGTAAGTAGGTGGGCATTATTCTCAATTTTTTTTATCTTTTCTGTCATTTTAATGGAATATTTAAGTGGTTTTATGAAGCTGTCCATGTAAATGGAGTCTAGAAACCTAGCACTTTGGCTTCTGATTGATTCTCTATCTTTTTCTGCAAGAAAACAAACAAAAAATCTATTTTCCCCACATTATCTGCCCACTTGGCCATATGAAAATGTTTCCATATAAAACATTCTTGTCGTCTATTTTGAACCAAATATCCATGCTCCTTCCCATCTCTGAACCCCATCTTGACCTACCCTGCCCCCACCCACCTACCATAACTCAAGAAAACTCAGTTCAGCTAAATCAGTAATTATAGCAAATTTATGTAGTGTTGTGATTTCCAAGTAACTTTCATATCTAATCCAATTCAATAAGCATTTGTTAAAGTCCTACAATAAATATCACAGTAGACATAGGACCTTTATGTGCAAAAGATACTATAGTGGGTGGTGGGAAAGAAATAGATATAATGAAAAAAACGGTCTTCTCCCAAGGAGCTTATATTTAACTCTCTGGCTCATTTGGTCCCTAGAACATGTTCAGGAGGTGGGCAATGGTTATTCTTCTCTTCAAAGGCTCCAAATCTGGGCCTAAGTAATAATAATACCTTTATTTCCATAGTACTTTGAGGTTTATGATCCACTTTTCTTAAAACAACCCTGTGAGCTTGTCGGGAAAATTATGGGCATCTGCATTTTACAAATAAGGGAATCAAGACTCAGAAAGAGTTGTTTTAAAAATTTATGTATAGTTTTTAATTGTTAAAAGTCTATTTCCTTTCCCTCCCACCTTCCTTCTCATTGAAAAGAGAAGAAAAAGAAAAGAAAAATTCCTTATAACAAATATGCAGTCAGGCAAAAACAAATTCCTGCATTGTCCAATCTATGGTCCCCCCTCCCTCAGTTTCTGAGTGTAGTACTCTGACACTTCTCTGTTAGGAGGTGGGCAGATTCTTTATCTTAGGTCCTCTTGAATTCTGCTTGGTCAGAATTCTTAAATCTCTCAAAGTTGTTTTTTTTTTAATTTTGCTTTTAATATTTAAATTGCTCTGTTGGTTCAAGTCCTTTCATTTTGCATCAGTTCATATAAGTCTTCCCAGTTTCATTGGAAACCATTTCTTTTGTCCCTTCTTAAAGTACAATAATACTACATTACCATCACATGCTATAATTTGTTGAGTCTTTCCCCTGTTGATTGACAACCCTTTGTTGCTAGTTCTTTGCCATTAAAAAAAAGGACTATTATAAATATTTTTATAAATATTGGGCATTTTTCTGTGATTTATTTTTTTTTTTATCCCTTTGGGGCATAGGCCTAGTAACTGCATTAATGAGTCAAAAGATGAGCACAGGTTAGTGACTTTTTGGATACGGTTCCACATTGTTTTCTGGAACATCTGGGCCAATTCACAGCTCCTCCAATGGCTTAGTAAACATTTATTAAGTGCCTGCTACTTACAGACACTTAAGAATATGAGACAGTGCTTACCCTCAAGGAGCATGATTCTACCCCAGGAGAGAGGGATTCAGCATGTACATGTGTGATAACATAGGGGTTGGGAGGGAAACCATGGCAGTGTAGAGAACATGACAATTACAGCTCTCTGAAGCCCATGGGACTTCATTTTGACAAACTGTTTCCTGACTTAGACATCCTAATCATGAGCATCCAACCTACCAACTCCAGGAGTATCTTTTTTTCCCCCTTAGGGTTTGCATCCTACATCTGGTCCAGATGAGAAACCACACCCATCCTATGCCTTCCCCTTCCCCTCAATCTGCCCAGTGTCCAAGGTGAATTACACTTGATGTAATGTCTACCTGCCTGGTGTGTGCTTTATGCCCGGACAGACTTATTTGTGCCCCAGGGCTCTGTGATTCATCACATGCTCTTTAACATTTTTATCACTGACTTGGATAAATGGCTAGATGCAATCCTTATCATATCGGCAGATGAGACAAAGCTGGAGGTTGGGGCTTACAAATTGAATGGCAGAGAAAGGATTCAAGGAAGTCTGGAAATGCAAGAATACTGAAATGAAGCCAGCAAGATGAATTTTCATAGGGGTAATTAGAAAGTCTTACACAGGGGTGCAAAAATGTCAGTATCACCTGCCTAAGAAAGGAGAGGTACAGCTATGCTGAACCACTTGAGGGTTTGGGATAAAAGCTCAAATTGAATTTATGTGGTAGAGAAGTCAATTAAGCCACTATGGTCTGAGGCTGCATTAAGAGAGACATGATGTCTGCTCTTTGTCTTGATCAGACCATGATTGTAATATTGTATTCATTCTGGGTGCTATGTTTTAGGAAGGGCATTGATAAGTTGGAATATTTATGAGATGCTGAAGGGCTTAGAAATCATGCCTTATGAGGATGGATGAAAGAAAATGGGGATATTTAGCATGGAGAAGGGAAGACTTAGAGGAGTCTTGATACCTGACAGAGTAATTGAAGAGTTTCCTGTGGAAGAGGATTCGTTATGATTATCCTCAAAGGACAGGACCGAGAACAAAGGTTTGAAGTAGCAAAGAGGGGGCAGAGTGGGGGAAGAAGTTAAGCAATTAGAACTTTACCAAAGGGGAACGGACTGCCTGGGGAAAGGAGTAATTACATTCCCTCTCTAATTGATCATCTTCAAGGAAAGCCTGGATGACCACTTGTCCCATACGATGTAGAGAGAATTATTGTTCAAGTACTGATTGTGTTGTGGTTTAAATCCAGGCACCCCAAAAATTGTTGAGGTGGGGACTTTGCCCATCCCAAAACTGTTGTGGTTTCATGATATGTTGTGGTGGAACCATCTCAAAGAATTTAGAGTCAGACCACCTCTAATCCAAGCATAGGCATTTATTGAGATTGACGCCTCTCATAAAGCAGGCTAAATTCCAAGAGGAACCAGCAACTTTAGAGAAAGCAAGACGGATTTTTATAGGGTAAAGATGCAATTGCATAACAGAAATTTACATAGAATAGAGGAATATCACGAATATTGAAAAGGCAGGAGGAGTTTGTTAAGGGATTAGGTAATGGAGGAGGGATCCCATCTATGGTTCAGTAGTTAAGCATTCTGGTCATTCTGCCCTCCAACTAGCTAGCTATTGTGGTCCTGTCTGGTTAAGACAGATAGGTATTGTGGTCCTGTCTTATCCTAGATGGATGATGTGATTGTGATTGAATACAAGAACACACCTGTTTCTATGGGAATGGGTCTGGGGGCAGTGACCAGGTAAAGGCAGTAGCTGGGTTCTCATCCCATGGACACATCTACTATTTCTGTGGGAACTAAGAGTTCAGGGACACAC
>CM053583.1:61163119-61194120 GCA_028627135.1 Pseudochirops cupreus | reverse complement strand
TCAGTGACCCCTTTGTGTTACCTCACCTTGGACGGCAGGTGTCGGATCTCCAGATAGAGATGCAACACACTAAGAGTTATAACAGCGCAGCCTCAGACACCAAACAAACCATTTCATCAGTTGGTGGAAGATAGCTAGCTCTTGGCCAAAAACAACCATCTATTGCAACATATGCCAGTGATCAGGAATTCTGAAGGGCCAGAGGAAAATACAGGCTGAAGTCCATATGCTTCTATGGAATATCCTTGGCAATCAAACGCTTCAAATGGCAACTGTGGACACCTTCCTTGGTTGAAACCTGAACGTTGAGTAAAAAAAAAATTCCTTCTGAACTGACATATTTACCTTTGTTTCCTTGGCAACAAATAACATGAAATAGCCTGTGTTTGTCAGTTTACGAATCACTTTCCTCAGAACTACCTTGTGAGGTAGGTAGTGCAAATATAATTATTCCCACTTGACAGATAAGGAAACTGAGGCTAAGATGGGGAAAATAATTTTCCCAAAGTCACATGGTTAATGAGAGCTGGAGGCAAGATTACATCCATATTCTTCTGAATTCCAGTTCATACAGTGACAATAGGTCCCTTTATAATAGTTACTTACTTCTCTCTTCCCCTTCTGCTAGACACTCCAGATCATAAGAAAGCTTTTATAGGGTTTATCTATAAGGACGAGAGAGAATAAACATGAATAACCAGGTTAGTAAGGTTAGAAATGCATAGAAAATAAATCTCCCACTGAAGTCTTCTGAAGCCTCATCATGGGGCAGAGAATATCAATGCTAGAGAGTATTAAAGATAGATAGTGGATAGAGTGCTGGGCCTAGAGTCAGGAAGACTCATTTCCCTGAATTCAAAGCTGGCCTCAGACACTTACTAGCTGTGTGACCCTGGGCAAGTCACTTAACTCTGTTTGCCTCAGTTTCCTCATCTGTAAAGTGAATTGGAGAAGGAAATGGCAAACCCCTCCAGTATCTTTGCCAAGAAAACCCCCAAATGGAGTCATGAAGAGTCAGATAGGACTGAAACAACTAAACAACAACAGATAGGGTATTAAAAGCCATGCTGTGGTAGTGCTAACTCTGGCAGACTTGGGTACTGACCTCAAGAGGTTAAGAGACATCTAAGGTCACATAGAAATTCAGAACCAGATGTGAACTGAGGTGATAGAATATCAGAGTTGGAAGAGACCCAGTGCCTTTTCTCAGGGAGAAGATCTATATAAGCAGATGGAGCTGTGAGACAGGGTTAGGAGAGAAATTAGGGTTGGATAAGATGATCTGAGAATCATCAGGATAGAGTTAATTGAATTCCTGGCAATCAATGAGATTGCCAAATGAAATAATATAGATTACCAAATTATAAAGAAGACATATACTATTATAGTAGAGATTATAGTATAACAGTAGTAATGATATTGCATTTATTTAATTTTTAAATTTAAAATTTGCAAAGCACTTTGCACATATTATCTCATTTTATCTTCATAACAACCCTGGGAAGTTGGTGCTTAGCCCATTGTTATCAATGAGCAAACCGAGCCTCAGAGAGTTTAAGGGACTTTAACGGGGTCATACAGCTATTATATTTGAGGCAGGATTTGAACACAGGTCTTCCTGACTCTATGTCCAGAACTATTCACTACATCTAGCAATCTTACATGTTCAATGTAGGATTATAAATAGAGAGCTGGAGAGGACATTGGAGGTTAATTTTTGTTAAATCTCAGGGATTGTTTTCCCTCCCACCCCTCTCCCTCAGCATCTACCTGCCGACCCCTCCCCCTTTCCTCCTTTCCCCATCGATGTGTTGATTCCCCTCCTCTCTTCTCTCCTCCTCCTCCCTCCCATTCTTCAGAAAATTCTATGAAATCTAGTTTCAGTGACAGATTCCCGTTTTTAAGGCAAAGCTTCCTCCAACCGAATCCACTGATGGCTGATGTTTACATTATTAATGCTATTTCTTTTCAGTCTCCTCTTTTGACATTCCATTAAAGAAAGCTGATGTTTATCATAATGATTTTGGGCCAGCACCTAAATTAAAATTGGCTTGATCTTGATGAGCTTGTATGGTTTCTGAAAGATTTCCAGTCCTCCAACCCCCACCAGTCAAATGTCTAAAACACCTTGGAATTTCACTGTCCATGACGGGAAGAACTCATGTTCTAGAAATGCTTCGAAGTCAAAAAAGCATTTTCTTTAGTAATATCTTTTGAAGCCACTGCTTAAAGAACCATTATCCTTGTTTTACAGAGGAAGAAACTGATTTTCAAAGAGATGAAGAGACATTACTAAGGTCATGAAGCTCACATAAGTGATAGTAGCTGCATAAAACCCAGGTCTTCTGCCTCCAAGTTTAGCATTCTTTATACAGCACCATCATCTATACCATGCTGTTGTTGAGGTTATTCAGTCCAGAGCATCATATTTTAAGGATGGTATGTACAAACTATCCTATGTGAGAAGGATGACTGGGAAGGGTAATCTTCTACAACATCACCTGAATCTTTGTCCATTCATGTGGCTACCACCCATAATCAAACCCTTACCATCTCCTGGATTATTGCTGTAGCCTTCTAATTGATCTCCCCCTTTCTAGTCTCCCCTCTCTCAGATCCCTCTTCCACAGTTGACAAATTGATATTTCTAAAGCACAGACCTGATACCTAACGTGACTCATCTGCTCAATAAACTTCATGTCCTCTAAGATAAAATGCAAACTCCTCTGGCTTTCATAGTCCTTTCCAATCTGACACTAAGCCACTCTTCAAGGCTTATTGTAGTTTGCTCCCCTTCATGAACTTCATGCTCCATCCAAACAGGCCATTTCTCATTTCTCATTTGTGACATGGCACCTACAGTTTTCATGTCTTTCCATAGGCTGTCCCCCATGCCTAGAATGCACTTCCTCTCAGAATCTCTATTTCCATTCCAGGGAATGCTGGAGTACTGCTCAAGTACTGTTACCAATCCAAAGCCAGGGCAAGAGACACTATTAATTAGAGAAAAGGTGTAAGGTGCAGGGAAAAGAGATACATTTCCTTCAGAAACCTGAACCTTCTTCCATTCTCTGGGCACCAACAAACACTCTCCCCAAAACCTTTTTCTCTTTGCAGCTCAGGTAAATTCATCCCCTTTGCTCTCTAGGTCTCATAGATGAAGGACTGTCTGGGTTCTGAAGGGGTAACTCAGACAGTCAAATATCATGGGAACTGGGAAAGAGGTATGTGTGTGGGGTGGTAGTGGTGGTGGGGGGAGATGGAGATTTTAACCAGAAAAGGTCATGCAGAGATCTGATGGAGAAAAGTTTGAGAGCTGGTTTCTTGTGCTGGTTAATTAACACCCTTTATGAGTATTCTCTGTCTCCTCATCCCTTTCTTTGCCTCCTTATCCTTCAGTCTCACTGTTCATTTCTCTTTATCATTCTGTTTCTGCCTAGTTTTAATCAATCTCTGTGTCCCTGACTGTATCTCTATTACTTTCTGTTGCTGTCTCTGCTTTTGTTGTTTTGAAATAAATCATTCCATCTCACTCTATCATTTCCTCTACTTCTGTTTACTTCTCTGTGTCTATCTTTCCATCTGTTTCACTGATTCTCTGCCTCTGTTACTAACTTTGCCCGGCTCCATCATCATGTACAGTTTTTGTCTCTCTGTGCTTGTTTTTGGGTCTCTGTCTCTTCTCTTTATTCTATTGCTTTGTTTCTCAATTTCTTGGCATTTTTCTTTGGTTCACTGGTAGAATGCAATGACTTACATGAGTTAGTGGGGGAATGGGAAAGGCAATCAAGATCACCAGGTTAAAAGTTGAATCTGGAGGTGCCTTCTACCACAAGGCAACTCTCAGTTACGAAGGGTTGATCCTGAAAGATGGGTAGGAAATAGGAGATAGAGACAAGCCTGAGAGTTAGTTGAGTATCTTGTTTTTAGAGATTTCATGAAGAGTTAGGAGTCCTGGTTTAGAGTCTGATCTCTTCTACTCTTTACTTGTTCGAGGCAAGTCATTTCCCTGGTCCTCAGTTTACATCTCTGTAAAATGAATGCCTTGGCCTACAAGATCTTTAAGGCGCTGAGCCAACTCTAAACCTTAGCTACCCACTTAGGTCTAGTTATTTGATGCAATACTCAATTATTGTTGGCGATTAAAACAATTGTCTGTAAGACTTTATCAGGGCTGCTTTCCAAAGGCTGCAGAAAATCAATATGACCTGCAAAGGATGAGGTGGGGACTAGGGCTGGTAGGCATTAGGAGGGAGTGGACAGAAGGAGGACACTGAATTTTGAACTTTAGTATTTCTCCCTTGTCCCTGGAAGAATGGAAAAGAGAAAGGAGAGGGGCAGAAGGAGAAGGTGATGGAGGGAAAGGAGATGATGATGATGAAGAAGAAGAATGAAACAGTAAAGGCTTGGGGGCAGCTGAGATCTCTTCATACACTCAGATATCACCCAGTACCTACCATCCTCTCTACTTTTCACCTAGGAAGAAACAGAGACGTAATAGGAGAAAAGGACAGAGGCAGGAAGGCGACCCGTCTGAGCTGACCCTCTCAGTTGTGCGCTTTTTGTTTTGTTTTGTTTTATTTTTTCTTTCTCTAAACCCAGTGCTAGATAACTGGCACTGTACATACAAACCAACCCTTCTTTAGTTTAAAGAAGCATGATTCGGCGACAACTGGGCAACCTTAAGTCAGTACCGAACAGTTTTAATCCTTTGATACAGGCAACAAGCCAGTCTAGTATCAACTGAAACGCTCCGCCAAGAAAAAAGGAGGGGAGAGCTGGAGAGTGTTCGCACAATTAGTTTGGAAGGTAGAGAGGGGCTATTAATAATCCGGCACAAAATGCTATGGAGTCAAAGGATCTGTTAGGGGCGGGGAGCCTGCGGCCTCGAGGCCATATGTGGCCGCACTTGAGGACCTAGAGGGCCACACGAAGACCTAGGGGGTCTCGACGCCACAGGTTACCCACTTGATCACCGAGTTCGGTCTCAGACAGTTACTCCCTGAGGGCAAACTTTCTCAACTGGAAACTGAAATGGTTGAGCTGAATTTCCGAAGCGCCTTCCAGATTTAAATGAGCTCCAAGGACTCTGTCCCAAAGAAGCACCAGCCCTTCTCCCAAAGCTGGAAAATTTGCCACATGCATTAAGGGCCAGCCTTGGCAAGAATGGCATCTCGCAGGAATCTGGGTGGAGCTCCCCATCCTCAAGGAGTTTTCGAAGAGTGAGAGAGATGAGGCATCTACCCGAATGGCCAATGTTATCGTTATTTCTCCCATTTCTATAGCTCTTAAGATTTGACAAAATGCTTTCTGGTGGAAGTTTCCTCATCTCTAAATTTAGGGCAGTTGGATCAGAATATTATCTTAAAGTTCCTTTCCCGTCTCTAGCATTCTTTGTTCTAAAGTTCTTTCTAGCACTTAAACTCTATGTTTCGAGAAGTCTTCCAGTTCTAACATTTGGTGTTTCCAACCAAGCGAGGGAAACGGGAACGGAATAAGCTTTATTACGTCTGCTATGTTCCAGGCACTGAATTAAGAAAGTGCTTTACACATACTATCTTCCAGCTCGAAGATTCTGTGCTTTACATTTCAGGAGCCCTTCCCGCAAAGATGTTCTTTGTTCTAAAGTTTTTTCCAGTTCTGTTATTTTCTCTGTTCTAAACTTGCCTTTAGCGCCAGCATTCTGCAATATTTCCCCCATTCCATAGATCACTGATGAATTGGAGAGATAAAAGGAGCGAACAATAAGGCAGAGGTTGTGTGGGCCAATTAGTTTAAAATAAAATTAGTTTTGAACTGTTCGGCGATCACTTTGTTAGGCCGAAGTATTTTACCTCGGTAGTTAAGGGTTCTCAGGGTGTGAAACTCCTTGGGTCATTCACTACATCCCTGAGGGCACAGCCCTAGATTAGACCACCCGTCTACTTTACCCGGAAGGTAGAGAGCAGCACAGCAGCTTTGGAACGAATTCCCCCGATACTCCTGGAGAGGTGCAAGGGTGATTCGTGATCTGCACTGGCCATACGCTGTCTATGTCTGGAACTTAGGGTGCGGCGAGGGCAGACTCGGAAGAGAGGACAACCCCCGCTCCCAAGACCAAAATGACAAGCAGCTGAAGGCTGGAGCCTTGCCTCTGGAGTTTACTGCTGTAGGACCTTGGACAAGTCACCCTCTCATCACGCAGCTTTCTTTGATCTCTCCAGTCGGTTCGTCCCTTCTTTCTGCTCCCACAAAATATTTGGTTCGTACCTCTCCGATATAAAAAAAACAACAATTGTATTCTAGCCATAACGTGACGTTTCCCTCCAGAACTATGGGGTCTACCAGGGCGGCATCCTGTCTCCTCTAAACTGTGCACGGGGGACCTCACGCTGTAGGAGCTCAGTAGATTTGTGCTGGATTGAAGGAAATCCATTGCTAGAGGTCTTAAGAAAAAGTGGATCCGTTTCCTGGAAAATGGATTTTCGGTTTCTTTCCCGGCTTGGAAGGCCCTTCCTTGCCTTTTGGGCTTCTTTTAACTGGAGTCCCTAAAAAGTGATGCTGTTTCTGCAGGCATCAAGCACATTGTACTTGGCAGGGCTAGGTGGAGAAACCTTGGGGGACCGTGGATAATATGGCCCTCAAGGAGTGTAAGGGAGCGGATGGGTGGTAAGCTACGAGCATCCTAATGGATTCTTCCGCTTCATTTTCGCTCTCTCCTCTTTCTGGGCTCAACGACCTCTGAGGGAAGGACTGAATCCTGTAGGTTATAGAAGCTGATGAAGGAGCCGTTAGTGGTGATTTACTTTTACAGTTTTAAGATTTGCGCAGCGTTTTACATAACTAATCTGATCCCGTGAAATAGGTGCTATTATTATTTTTTTTTTCCAATTTAGAGGATGAGGAACCTGAGAGACAGCAGATCCAAAGGATTAAACAGAATCCGGATCCTGGTCTCTCTAACTGCCAATCTAACACTCATTCTACTGAGCACGGGGCCTGGAAGCCAACCAGTTCCTCTTTTTGCGCGGGAGAGAACCAGCAGTAGAAGGCTCCAGATGACACCGCAAGTCAATAGTAGCGTTAAGATTCAAATCAAGGTTCTTTGATTCCAAATCCTTTGAAATTCAGTGGCTGGCTTTAGCTCCCAGACAATCCCAAGGAGGCCCCTGGACAACGGACTGGTTTTCATGAAAACAAGGGGAGGGAGCAAACTGGAAATAGGCTAGCGATGTGCTCCAGGTATCCTCCTACCCAATCGAGAGAAAAGAAAAGTTGGTTTTCTGTGGAAAGACCTGAGAGAGCATCTTTCTCCTATGGGAAGTAGTTTTTTCTGTTGAGTCAATCTCTTTTTTCCTCTGACAATCTCCTCTTTCTCCCCCCTCCTTTCTCCAAAAAATTTGTTTTATTTCCTTATTTCTCTTTAGCTTACGCCTGTCTCTGTCAATTTATCTTTATCTCTGTGTCTTCTCCTCCCTCAATGATTTTTTTTTTGGTGGATTGTTTGGGTGAAGGTTGTTTGGATTTCAGCCCCAGCGGCTAATAATGCCCCCTGCAGGAATGGACCAATTCAAACTCAACTAAACTTCAACCTGCCCAAAGATCACGTACAATAAATTGATGGACATTTGTGTTATCTTCTTTATTATGGAAAACACTGTTATTTCTCGATCTAAATCCTTGCTGTGCCTCAGAACTCAGCACAATGGAAAGCACAATTAAACCCAACAACCATTTATTAAATACTACAGATATTAAAATTGAAACAGTTCCTGCTTAGAGGCTACTGAGAAGACAATAATACCTCCATGAGGAAGTGGCTTTCAGAGATAGGAAGCAGCGGCTCACACACTTTGTGAGGGTTGACATAGCTCCTAAAATTCCAACCGATTTTTTCTTGGAATTCCAACTGAAATCGGCAAAACCCAAGCAAGACTGGTCCCTCTACCTTCACCCCCTGCCTCACCTGGGCAGTAAGACCTCATTCTCCTTGAGTACATTCCTTCACCACTGGAAGGGGAAAGGATGGCTTTGATGTAGTCAGACTCAGGAATTTTAGAGCTGGATGGGACTTTAGAGATCTTTGGCATCCAAATCTAAACGAATGGGGAAAATGAAGCCAAGAGAGGGGACAAGGTCATGAAGGCTAGCCAACAGATGAACCGAGATTTAAAGCCATGTCTTCTGCTTTCAAATCTAACTATCCCTACCACCCCCTGTTGTTGTTTAGTCATTTCAGTTGTGTCCCATTCTTTGTGACTCCTTCTGGGGGGTTTACTTTGCAGAGATACTGGAGTCATTTGCCATTTCCTTCTCCAGCTTATTTTACAAATGAAGAAACTGAGACAATCAGGGTTAAGTAACTTGCTCAGGTTCACACATTCAGTATGTGTAAAAAGTAGGACTTGAAGTCAGGTCTCCTGACTTGAGCCCAGATTTCTATCCACTTGACCATGCTCTCTTACTTTTTTCTTCTATGTTATAGATGATATTATTATGTAATTAATTGATTAACATATAATTGATGATAAATGTTTCAAAGTATCTGTCTCTTTCCCCCCAATCAATATTTACCAAGTTCTGTCTGTGACAGTCTTGCCTTTTCTCTCTTCCCCAGTCAGCTTTCCCATATGGGAGGGATTCTTTGGGGATGTGTACATAAAGTATTGATTATTGATTATGCATTAGCCAAGTAATTCTATAAATATTAATACTTAGAAAGGCATGCATAATTAATAATTAACAAACAGTATATTATAAAATAATATTAGAGCTATATAAGATAAATAATATATAATATGATTAATATGTCATTTAGGAATAATTTCTTTAATGACTCCCTGTTAGCTTACTCCCTCCTTGAGTGATTAATATCCATCAAGTGATTAAACTATCTATCATTTTAATACTCCAATAGATTTGTGACCTCACCACTGTGGGTACTCCCTCCATTGGTGTTGATTTCAATCCATCCAAGGTTTCTCAGCTTGTAAAATTCTTGTCAGTTTCTTCCTGTAGATCTTCTACCACCTGGGTTCGTCCAGACAGATTTTGGGGCCCTTCCTTTAGTTTTCTTGGTTTTGATCGATATCAACTGAATATGGATATGACAATAATAATTATATGCAATAACTGGCAACACATTGCAAAATGTAATATATATTCCTATTATACCTGTAGTTTCTTTGGTATGGGAATTTCCAATGAGGAAACTCCTACCAATTCAGATTGGCATTTCCTCTGCAATTTCTAGTCTTAGAGAGTGAATTAGGGCCACTAAAAATTTAATGGATTGTCCAAGATTACCTAGATATGTGTGAAAAGTAGCACTTAAACTAGGATTTCTCACACCAAGAGAGCTCCCTCTCCATTGCCCTCATTCTGATTCTCAATTAAGTATATGCATTCACATTAAGAATTTGAGAGGAAGCAGGGAATGGTGGACAGAGAACTAGTCTTGAAATCAGGTAGACCTAGGATCAAAGTGCCTCCTCTGACTCAAACTGAGTGATCATGGGTAAGTCCTTTTCACTTTTTCAGTGACCCAGGCAACTTTCCAAGGCTTTAATTACAGAAGAGTTGGCCTTCTCTTTGGTTGGAAGGGTTTTCCACATTGATAATTCCCCCCAATGAAGAACTCAAAGGAGGTGACCACAAAACACTGAATTGATAGTAAGTAATAAGACTAAAGAGACCTCAGTTAGTGTTCTTGATATATCTCATTGAACTAATGAACTTCCCTTTCATGAGGTCCAAGTATGTATCGTGGAATGGTGGCAGAAGGTTCCCCAGAAACTTGGATATACATCAAAGAGACAGAAGTCTGACAATCAGGCAATAACTCATTCGTTCATTCGTTCATTCATTCATTCATTCACTCATTCAAGCAAGTATTTATTAAGCAGTTAATATGGTTAGGCACTGTCCTAAGTATTGGGGGTGTAAAGAAAGACCACAAAAGAATTAAAAAGTCAGTCCTTGCTATTAAGAAGCTCACAGTCTAATGGGGAAGACAATATACAAACAATTATGTACAAACCATATATACACATGATAAATTGAAGATGAATCAACAGAGAGAAGGCACTAGAATTAATGGGGAATCAGGAAAAGTTTCTTGTAGAAGGTAGAATATTAGTTTAATTTATTCTGGCTGTAACCAGCTTTGTTTTTTGTTTCAGAGAGAACATGGAGTGGTGTGAAAATTTTAGGGAAAAAGCTGAAGCTTATGCTTCCAGGGAGCAGCACAATGTAGAGGAAAGAGCAAGACCCTTAGAGTCAGCAGCCCTGGGTTCAAATTCTAGTTCTGTCATTTACTGGTCCTTGGGCAAGTAATTTCCTTCTTCTGAGCTTCAGTTTCCAAAATGGATATAATATCAGCACTGCTTGGATCAAATGAGAGACCTTGCTTTAAAGATCTGATTTTTTTTTAATGCAGTGACATATAGACATGGATATTTTATATGAATTATTCATTTTATTTAGAGGGCCCTGGGGACTACACCCAAGAAGGACTCCCAAGTGAGTGTGCTTCATTGGAGACTTCCAAGTTCCTCCATTCGTCTAAGGGGCCGTGGCACAGTCATGAGGTGATCATAACAATACAAAAGACCATCTCCAGTTCATATTCTAAAGTTGATCCATAAACATCAATTTAAATATCTACTGTAAACACAGTCCCTTTATAGAGTTAATGGCCTAGTAGCAGATCTCTCTGTCTCTCTCTGTCTCTGTCTCTGTCTCTGTTTCTGTCTGTCTGTCTGTCTGTCTGTCTCTCTCTCTCTCACACACCCACACACACACACACACACACACACACACACACACACACACACACGATATTAAGGGAATCTCATCCTGTAAATAGTGTTTTCACACACATTCTTCTTAGAAAAAAAACACAACCAACATTCTTATCCCTATTTTTCAGATGAAGAAACTGAGGTCTAAAAAAAAAAATAATGTGCCCAAAGTCACAGAGTAAAATTAGGTGCAGAGCCTAGACTCTGATCAAATGTTTCTTGACTCTCAAGTCTTGTTTTTTTCTACAGTACTCAACTTGTTAACACTGAACCTTAGTAGGTGGTGGATCTCTGAAAGACTTTGTCTTGGACAAATTACTTTCTCTTCTTGGTTTTCAGTTTCCTTATTTGTAAAATAGGGGCAACAAGGCTTGGACTAGGTCTATGTTATCTTTCAGATCTAAAATCCTACTAATGTCCTTCTTTCTGAACCTTTGAACTGAGTTATGGATGGGAGACTCTCTCTGACTCTGCTCTCTTAGCCTCTATCAGCCTCTAGGTTGACTTTTCCAAAATGAGAGATTTGATGCTATAATGGCAAGCACCCTACCACACCCAGGATGACCTTCTAGCACAGGTTCTTTGATCTGCTTTTAAAGGAAAGAGTGCTCAAAAAGAGGTTAATAATCCTACTTTAATTAAAAGACAAATAGAAAATACAGGCAGAGAAATTAGCACAAAGACCAACAGACAGGACTCCAACTGTCTGAGTAAAGCAATATTGCTATACACTTTACCTACATCTCTGAATTGAGGGAGCACAGACATTTCAGGCTCTGAACATATAGCTACTCAGAGTCTTGACCAGGAAATCAAAAGAACCTTCTCATGAGTGAACCCCAAAGCAAAATGCCAACCTCCCAGGATATATAACAAAGACTTAGCACCTGATTGACTAAGTGCCGAAAAGCTTGTAAATCCTTGTGTCCTATCACTTAATTGGAAACTCCCTGTAGCCCAGAGCCTGATTAGCTCTGGGTCAGGGCTCTAAGTGCCTATTAATGGGCAGAGAAGATCTTCAAATTCCCTTAACATTACAGGCACCCAAGTTTTAAGGAAGTCTGGGGGAGTGACACATTGGGGTAGCTGCCAAATGTGTATGTTGGGGAGTTGGAGAGGGACTGGATCAAAGTAGTAACATTTATATCTCCTGGCAGAAAGTGACATTTCCTTGACTACTATTGTTCCATAACGATATACACAGAAGTGAAGAAACCAAAGACATTCACTTAGGTTGGATGATGTTCTCTGTGTTGAGAGGCCTAGATGAATTTCTCCTCAATGGAAAAAGACCTTCAATCCTAATCCAGGTACCTCCCAGAGAGCTCTATGTGGACAGCAATGGAGGAGACTCTTACAGGTCATCACTTGGAAAGGGGTGGGGAGATGAAATCTTTGATCTTTATTCTCTTTCTAGAAAGCTCCCAGCCTTATCTTCGATATCTCTTCTGGACAATTTGTCAGAGATACAAACAAGACAACTTTGTCCCTGACCATTGGTTTTTGCAAAGTTGAGGCCAAATTGAGAGGTGGAAAGAACACTGTTTTGGTGTTGTTATCCAGTTGTTTCAGATTCTTTATAACCCCATTTAGGGTTTTTTGGCAAGGATGCTGGAGTGATTTTCCATTTGCTTCTCCAGTTCATTTTTATAAGTGAGGAAACTGGGGCAAACAGAATTAAATGACTCATCTACACATCTAACAAGTATCTGAGGCTGGATTTGAATTTTATTTTCCTAATTCCAGGCCTGGTACTCTTTCCACTGTACCACCTAGTCCCTTCCCTACAAGCTGATTCCCTTCTCTGGCCATAGTTTCATGTGTAAAATGATATTGGGCTCAGTCTCTAAGGACCCCTCTAGCTCTAACATTCTGTGTTCTATACATCTGAAGTGCTATGTTCAGTTCCTTTCACCACCACCATTTTACAAAGGGCATTGACAAGCTGGAGAACCTGTGGAGGAAGGCAACTAGATTGTTGAGGGAAGTCTCAGGATCACAGCATGTGACCATTGGGGATGTTTAGTCTGGAAATGAGCAGACTTTGGTGGTATGTGCTCCATTTTGCTGCACAATTGTAGAAGTGAAGTATTTGCAAAGATTTTATGTAGAAAAGGGAATAGACTTTCTGTTTGTTCTCAGAAGGCAGAACTAGGATCAGTGGGTGGAAATGCGGAAAGATCTATTTAGGATAGATTGAGGAGGAGGGAAATAAATTCAGACAGAGTTATCCAGAAGAAGAATAAACTTTCTTGGAACAACTGGATTCCCCTTTTTTGGAGGTCTAAAAGCAAAGTCTCAATGACCATTTGCCAGGTATGTTGCAAAGGATGTTATTGTCCAGATATGAGTTAACTTAGATCCCCTCTTCCAACCTTGAGGTTCTCTCTCCTTCACTTCCGGAGAAGACATTTTATGAATCGTGAACAAGAAAGATCTTAAAGTACAGTATACTACTAACTATAGACTCACATCTTGAACAAAGTCTTTTCTTAGAACTTGTTCTCTTTCTTGATCCCTCTGTTCCTTAGAACACCGACCCTTCCCCTGTTTTAACCACTCTGAGACCACCAAACCATACATTTTGACTTGGACCTAGATCTCCTGACTCTAGAACTCTTTCCACCTTGTCTCTGGAGGCTCAGGCACTTTCAAGTCCATGCCCCAAATTCTAATTTCCTACAAGATTGGATTTAGCTCAGATTCAGAGACAAGGCTGCCATCTAGTGGATCTTTATGGAAAACTGAGGGGAAGGTTTTCCTTTGCTCCTTTAATGGTCCATTTAAGTTCCAAGGAGAGAGCTTTTTTATAAGGAAGGAATAGCTCTACTGAGTGCAGCTTTCTGATACAATCTCTTTTTAAAAATTAATTTTTTACTTTAAATTTAACAAGCACTCAATAGAATGGGCACTTGCGTACACATTGTAAACAGAGAAAAGTGGATTGTGCATGAGGTTGCAGATCTTTATAATGTACAGCTTTCTTTTAAAAAAAGTTATAATGAGCAGCTCTTTTTGTGGTGGCTAAGAATTGGAAATCGAAGGGATGGCCATCAATTGGCGAATGGCTACACAAGCTCTGGTATATAGTTTAATGGAATATTATTGTGCTATAAGAAATGACAAGCAGGATGATTTCAGAAAAAAAAAAACTGGAAAGACTTACACAAACTGATGCATAGTGAAGTGAAAAGAACCAGGAGAACATTGTACACAGTAACAGCAATACTATTCGATGAAGAACTGTGGATGACTTAGCTATTCTCATCAATACAATGATCCAAGACAATGCCACGATAAAGAACTAATGATAAAGCATAGTATCTACCTCCAGAGAAGAAACTGACATTGTTTGATACAGACTGAAGCATGCGATTTTTCACTTTCTTTCTTTCATTCTTTTTCTTTTGTCTGAGCTTTGTTGTACAAAATGACTAATATGGAAATGTTTTTACATAACTGCACATGTTACTGTCTCAAACTGGAGAGAGGGGAGGGATAAAATTTGGAAATCAAAACTTTAAATAAAAAATTTTTTTAGGAAGTATATAATAATCTGATACAATCTTAATTACAATTTCACTGTCATTCATGGCTAAAAGTGACCATAGAGGTCATTTAGTGCAACTTAACAGTTGCCTCCTCTCTGTAACATCCCTGGAAAATAATTATATGGCTATGCTTTTAAAAAAGGAAAACAAAAAGATGCAAAACCCCCAAAGTTTCCATAGGAAACTTATGTTATCTTCTGCAACAGTAGTGAGAAGTACCCACTACTCTCAGAGGCATCACATTCCATGTTTGGGCATTTCTCATTATTTGGAACTTTTCCCTTAAAAGGTCAAAGCTCCCTCTCTGTTCCTTTCTCCTATTGCTTCTTCGGGCCCTCTGGTACTAGAGAAAATATGTCTAATCTGTCTTCTCTAGTATTCCGTTCTATTATCTGTTTCTGCACAGGTGTGAGCTAGAGCAAATAAAGAGTGACTACTGTCTGCCAGGTATTGTGCTAGGTGCTTCATAAATATTATCATAATCAATCTTCATAATGTCCCTGTGAGATTATTCTTCTTATTTTACAGTTGAAAAAATAGAGGCAGATAGAGCTTAAATGACTTTCCCAGGGACACAAAGCTAGTAAGCATGAGACTGGATTTGAATTCAGGTTTTCTTCAATCCAAGCCCAGTGCTCTATCCACTGTACTCCTAGCTGTCTTGCCATGTTTTAAAGCCATGGCTTTATAGATTTTATAAGCTAGTAATACTGTTTTATGTTTTACAAAGTTCTTTGTATCCATGACCTCATCTATAGCCATTACTATAGCCATTTTTCAGATGAGGAAACTGAGATTCAAGGAGTTAGAAGGGTTAGAAGCTCAGCATCCTTTAACAAGTTAGTGGGACAGTCAGGACTCAAATCCTGATCTCTTATTTCTAATCTATTGGTCTTTCCACTATATTTTGCTAATCCCCAGAATATTTTATGGAGGGGAAGTGTGATATACAGATATATGTAATACACAATAGCAAGAGAAAATGCATCAGAGGACTGCAAATTTCTGTGAGATCAGAAAAGGAAGAGATTATTTCCACCTGCAGGGATCAGAGGTGGCTTCATTGAGGAAGTAGCATGAGAGCTGAGTCTTTAAGGAAGGTAAAACTGTAATGGGCGCAAGAAGAGGAAGTGGACAGGGGGCAGGGGAAATGGAAGGACAGTCAAGGCGTGAAGTGTGTGTGTGTGTGTGTGTGTGCGTGTGTATTGGGGGGTGTCAGGGTGTACTATAAATTGGCTAGATTGGCATATACGAGGCAAGAATTGAATGAATTATGTCTGAAGAGGTATTGAAGTCAGATTACGGAAGGCTTTGAGTGCCCTACTAAGAAAGGATTAGGACATTATCTGGTGGATACTTGGGAATTGAAGCTTTAGAACAGGGAAGTGACGTGATGAGAGGAGTGTGCTAAAAAGTCCAATTTAGTCTTGGAGGAACAGGGGCAGGGAGACAAGCTAAGTGACTATTACAAGAGTCCAGGCTGACTGTTATGAAAACTTGAACCAGGATGATAATGGTGGGAATCATAGAGAGGGAACTGATGGGAAAGACATTGCCAAGATAGGATGGATGGGATTCATTAGCTAATTGGATCTGAAGCAATGGCAGGGGGAAGACACTGAGGTTTCCTCTCTGTTTGACTTGAAGGATGATGATGTCATTGAAAGAAACAGGAAAGTCAAGAAGAGGAATAACATTTGGAAGGCAAATGATGACATTTTAGGGAACTCAGTCCAGGACTATTTCCTCTTCTTGACCTTATCCCTTTCATGGACATGGAACTTCATGGTCTCAGTGGTGGGGGTGCAACCTCTTTACCCAGTGCCTTTCGGCAAAACATCCCCTTAGCTATACTGACCAAGGCCTTTTTGCTTTCTGTCTTGTTTCAAATCCTACCTTCTGCCCCTTTTGTCCCACAGAGTTATCATAGAGTTCACAAAGGACAATTTTTTTCTTACAATAACTACCACCAATACCTCATATGTTTCTTAACGGGTAAAATTCTGATGATCCTTGAACTTCCTAGAGTGCTTAGGAAGAAAGGACCTTGTAATCATTCAAGGGCTATAGACGTGAGAAGAGTTGCTGGAATCAGGAGATGTCTCCAGTTTGAATTCCTGGATTGGCCACTTCTTGTATGATTTTATCTCTATGGGTCTCTGGTCCTCACATGTACAATGATGATGCTGAACTGTGTACTTAGTCTCTGAGGTCTCTTACCATTCTAAATCTGTGATCCTAGGAAAACCCTATAACCAGGATCTGAATCCCGACTTTGCCATTGACTAACTGGGTAAACCTAGGAAGTCACTTAACTTTTCTACCTCTGTTTTCCTCATCTCTAAAATGGAGAAAAAGGGCTATAGATAAGTGCGTTATTTTTAGTAATAGTTCTTCAAGGACAAATCTTTTTTTAATCTCATTTTGCTGATTGTCAATACATATAGAGCAAGATTTAATAGGATGTATAATCTCCACCTCGGAAAAAAAAAGAAACCACATGATTTTTATTGAAAATGAGAGAACAATAAAAATGAATCACTTTATAGATTAAGAAAGCCCAGCTAATCCACCATCACATTTGAGCCTTATGATAAACCCATGAGGTCGACAGTACAAGTATTATCTCCATTTTACAGATGAGAAAACTGAGACTCATAGAAGCAAAGGGAACTTGCTCAATGCCACATAGAAAGGATATAACAGAATTGAGATTCAAACAGAAATTGCCTGACTACATTCAAGATTTAAAAATTTTTTTTTCCATTATAACAGTGATTTATTTTGAGTCAGAAGATCTGGATTTATGTCTCCTTTGGCCACAGACAAACTGTGGGATGCAACTCTATGAATCAAATCACTCTTCCCTCTGAGTTTTAATTTTCTTGTCTGTGAAGAAGAGGCCAGGCCAGGTGAGAGCTAAGGTGTCTTCTAGCTCTTATATTTCAATGATTCACTATGGAGTTTATCAGTGTAGTCACACCCACAGATGGACTGGAATCCGCTCATGCAGACTTCTGAGAGCTGATTGTTAAATGCTGTGTGAGCATTTGCACCTCAGAAATGGACAAATGCTACAGATGGGGGCTTAATTAATTAATTATCGATACTCCAGATTTCAGAAAGTGTTATTAAAGGCAGATTAAATTTTAAAATGTGTTATCATTATATTTTTTTCTGGAAAGCTAGTTATTAAACATTTGTCACAATGGCATAGATTTCTATGCCTCCATGCTTCCTCTTCCTTTCTCATCTTTCCCATACCCTCCCACGAATTCTCCAAAGAGTATCCCACCCCATGGCTAGAGATCTTCCTTTAGGACTTTTAGCATGTTGTAGCACTCAGGAATTCCATAGTATCTGGTACTCTCCTCCTTCTCTCAAACCTCACGTCTCTCCCTGAGCACCAGCAGTCATCGGTCATGTGCTACAGCCAAGTTATACCGTTTCCATCACTCTTTGGGGTCATCTAGGATTAGCATTCATTGGATGCTATGGATCATGCTATGGATCATCATTCATTGGATCATGCTATGAAACATACGGCATCTGGCAGTGGGTATGATCAGATACTAGTCTGAAAATAATGTTTTTTTGTTTTTTTGTTTGTTTCTGTTGTTTTGTTTTGGCTGGGGCCTGCTTAGGGTCACTGAAAACACTGGGCAATTTCCCACGGTGCAATTCATCCTATTAATCTCTTGGCTTAGTTCATTGTCCATCTGAAGTGCTTGCCCCAGGAATGTGTGCTGACAAGCATTTCTTGGAACTGAGAGTCCTTTTAGTTTCAAGTTGTAATAAATGACCCATTTTGGGTGAATAAATGAAAAGTCTCATCCACCTTAGAATGATGGTGCCATCTGGTGACAGTTCTAGGAATTACACCTTTCAATCCCTAATTGTTCTTTAGTTGCTCAGTGACTCTCTGTGACCCCATTTTGGGTATTCTTGGCAAAGATATTGGAGTGGTTTGCCATTTCCTTCTCCAGCTCATTTTACATATGAGGAAACTGGTGCAAATAGGATTGGATGACTTGCCTGGGCTCACACAGCTAGTAAGTGTCTGAGGCCAGATTTGAACTCAGGAAGATGTGTCTTTTTGACTTTAGGTCAGATGTCTTATCCCTAAATTCTAAGGCTGTGCCCTGAACCACAGAACTGCAAAATATCTGAGCTAATAAGACTTTCAAATTTTCTTCTAGGTGTAATATAGATACTGACTATAGGATCAAGGGCCTGACTAGAGGTATGTGCCTTACCGGGGACAAGAGACCTTTGCTTCTAAACCAGCAGTTCTCAACCTGTGGGTTATGTTCAATTTGTAACGATAAAAATACATCCTGCATATCAGATATTTACATTACAATTCGTAACAGTAGCAAAATTACAGTTATGAAGTAGCAACAAAAATAATTTTATGGTTGGGGGTCACCACAACATGAGGAACTGTATTAAAGGGTCGTGGCATTAGGAAGGTTGAGAACCACTGCTCTAAATTTTGAAAGAAAGAGGAAGGAGGTGATGATGAGAAATTTCAAACGATGGAAGAGGGAAGCTGAGGGAGCCCCTATCAGATGACTTTAGCCTTCTCATGGAGTATGAGGTTAGTTCATCTTCTGTGAGCCTGTACATGGATATGTATGGGTGTGGGTATAGAAGGGCATGGGCACAGTTGCAGGAGAAAGGTGAGAAAAATGATTTGAAATGAACAATTCATGAAGGAAATGAGATAAGGAGTCATTGAGGGTTCCCCATGGCTCTCCCCTTTTAGCTTTCTCTTCATCTCTGTCTGTCACATGCTCCTCCTATGTCTTTTTAAATCTCTATCTCTGACTCTCTCCTCTACTTCTTCCTGGTTTTTTTCAGTGTCTGAAACTTGGTCAGACTACTGTCTCTATCCACTTTCTCCTAAAGAAGAGCTCTAGGAGTGTATGAAGTTAACGATTGTCCTAATTTTCATAAAAGGGAGGAAATTTTACCTTACAAACTAAAGCTAGGGATTTTAACTGTTACTTCTATCCAAATTTTAAAAGATTTTATTAAAATGATGGTTTGTAAAGGAAGCCATAATGCAGAAGAACCAGCCTTTCATCAAGAAAAGGTTCTAAGAGACTAATTTATTGTTTCTTCTTTTTCCTTTCACCTTTCTTCCTCCCTCCCTTCTTTTTTCCCTCTTTGCCTTCCTTCCTTTGAGTGTGAGCTAAGTTAAATGAGGTCCTTTCTAATTTTGAGAATCTGATTCTGGGATGGTGACCATGATGGTTAGAGACTTCCAGATATGAGGATCAGTTTAAGGAAAATGACAATGCTTAGACCTTAGGACATATATGAGAGCTTTCTTCAAGTATTTGAGGGGCTGTTATTTGAAAGAAGGATTCCACTTTGTTTTGCTTGGCTCCAGAAGAAAGAATGCAGAGCGGTGGGTGGGATTTGGGAGGAGGTAGATTTAGGCTCCACATGTAAGGAAAAACTTTGCAACAATTAGAGCTATTCAAAGCAGGAATGTGCTGTCTTTTTGAGGTTCCTTCTCTTTGGAGGTCTTCATGGAGATGATCTCATGTTAGGGACATCATCAAGGAGCTTTTTGTTCGGGTGTGGGTTGGAATAGATGATATCTTTGGGCTTTTTCAACTCAGATCCTATGATCTAGTCAGTGATATTCCCGGCATCTTTTGTCTCTTCTCTATTCTTTTTTTTTTCTTTTTGGAGGGGGGAAGGTAGGGCAATTGGGGTTAAGTGACTTGGCCAAGGTCACACAGCTAGTTTTTTGTGTTACATGTCTGAGGCCGGATTTGAACTCAGGTCTTCCTGACTCCAGGGCTGGTGCCCTATTTACTGCGCCACCTAGCCACCCCTCTCCTCTCTATTCTTATTGGTGCTGTCCTAGCATCAGGCCTGATCACCATGCTACCAGTTTTAAAATATTGACTTTGGTGGGCAGCTAGGTGGCACAGTGAAGACGGCTAGGTGGCGCAGTGAACAGAGCATCGATCCTGGAGTCAGGAGTACCTGAGTTCAAATCCTGCCTCAAGACACTTAACACAAAAACTAGCCATGTGACTTTGGGCAAGACACTTAACCCCAATTGCCCTCCAAAAGAAAAAGGCGAAAAAAAAATAAAAGTATTGCCTTTGGGCTTGAATCTCAACTCTGCTACTTCTTGTGGGACCTTGGGCAAATCTCAATATCTCTGAGCCTGGTTCTTCCTCCGTGAAACCAAAGTGATCCCTGAGGCCCCTTCCAGTCCTTCATCCCTTGAATCTGCCTAGTCAACTGGAACTGACTCATAACAGATGTCTCACCTGAACCCTCACTCTAAAATCTGGCTTTAAGGGTGGCATTGCTGGACACATCTTTAGTCAGAAGTCTGCGCTTGCCACTTTTCTGCTCAAGAGCACAGGCTTTCACTTCTGTACTGTTTCCTCCCTAAAGTTCCAACTTCTCTGAGGAAGTCAGAAATTTGAGATCCCAAATAATTTGACTTCTTAGTTTTATCTACTATTATTATCTACATTGCTTAAGCCCTTGTAATAACTAGCATTTATATAGTTCATTAAAATTTGTAAAGCAATTTACAAATACAATCCATTTCATTTGATCCTCCCAACAACCTTGGGAGATTTTTGTCCCCACTTTATTGATGAGAAAACTGAGGCCATGGGGTTAGCTGACTTGTCTGGGGTACATAATTAGTAAGTACCAAACTCAGGTCTTCCAGACTTCTGGTCCAGTGCTCTATCCTGAGTCTTCTGGATGCCATATTGAATTGGGCTCTGAAATCTTGACATTGCTTTTTGGTCAATGCCTCCTACATCTCGGATGCCCACTTTTACCCTCACACTTATCTTTAAAAGCCCAACTCAAACACTACTTCCTTCATAAAGTACCCCCTGATCTCTGCAGTGGATAAGGACCCTCCATGTCAGACGACACAGTATATCTTTGCTTATCCCCTCTCTCACACATTTATGCTGTAATACTATGTATTATGGTTAGGAGACTTAAAGCCAAATTCTACTGCATGAATTTGGGCAACTCACTGTCTCTTCCTGTGCTGCCATTATTACCTCATCCTTAGTAACACCTCATAGTTCTGGAGTTGCTTGAGGTTTCCAAAGCCATTCCCTCCTAGCTGCTCTCCAATAGTGCTGTGACCAGCACAGAAATGTGGCCTAGCAACCAGCTGAATAAAAAGAGAGAGAGAGAGAGAGAGAAAGAAAGAAAGAGAGAGGGAGATGGGGATGTATTCGATAGTCTGTTTATTACAGAGCCATTTCATACAGAGCCAAAGATACAAGAAAATCATAAGGCTTATATTCCCTTTGGCAGGAATTCATGGAACGAATGGTCCCTTCTTGGAATCTACCACTCCTGCCCCAGCCCAAGGCTAATCATTTATTAAGATTTTATCCTAGGACCACGTCCGGAGGCACAAACAAACAGGGAATCATAGGACTTGATAATCCCCTGAAATTTCTAGGATACTTCAAGATCCAAAGAAAGCATCCGCCTCAACAAGATTATAATCTTTCTGCATATCTGCCTCATAGAAGAAGGGGAGCATGAAAGTCTGGTCCACTACACAATAAATTGTTTTTCCTCTTATACGAAAAAATGAAAGGGTTAGAAAAGATGAGATTGAGATTCCCTTCCAGTTCTAACCATCATCATCACCACCACCACCACCACCATCTCTAGTCTCCTGTAAGGCACATGCCTTCTTTGTTAATCCTCCTCCTGCTCAACATTTTGGGTTCTAAGTTCCTTTCCAGGTCTGACATTATACTGACATTATTAATTTATTTATTTACACTCTTAAAAATTATTCCGAAGGTCCTAAATAATTTGTAAGAGGCCATGGGGTTAGCTGACTTGTCTGGGATACATAATTAGTAAGTACCAAACTCAGGTCTTCCAGACTTCTGGTCCAGTGCTCTATCCTGAGTCTTCTGGATGCCATATTGAATTGGGCTCTGAAATCTTGACATTGCTTTAATGGTTCCTGAGACCAAAACATTTGGGAACCACTGATTTAGGGAATAAAATGTCAAACCTGGAAAGATCCTCAGAAGAGCTTTTGGTTTTGTGGGTTATTTTATCTATCAATATTTACCACATTAGAAATTAGAACATCTTAGTATTATGACAATAGTTTTGGCCCCAAAGACCCCCTGAAGGGTTTCTCTCAGGGAGCTAGGTGGATCTCCAAACCAAACTTTGAGAACCACTGATCTAAATTGTCTTCCAGTTCTGTGTTCTAGGCTTCCTTTAAACTCTGACATTCTATGTTCTGAGATTCCTCCAAGCTTTGGCATTCTGTGTAGTAGGATCCCTTCCAGCTCTGACATTCTATGTTCTAAAGTCCCTTCCAGCTCCAATATTCTATGTTCTAAATTCTTTCCAGTTCTGGAATTCAATATTCTAAGGTATCTCCCAGCTTTGATATTCTATATTCTAAGATCTCTCCTAGCTCTGCAATTCTATGTTCTAAGGTCCTTTCCAGCTCTGACATTCTGTTTTCAGGTTCCTCCTAGCTGTGACATTCTATGTTCTAGGGTCCCTCCTAGCTCTGTTATATGTTCTAAAGTCATTTCCAGTTCTGACATTCTATGTTCTAAAATTCTTTCCAGTTATAACATTCCATGTTCTAGGGTCCTTTACAGCTCTGATGTTCTATGTTCTAGGGTCCTTCCTAGCTCTAACATTTTATGTTCTAAAGTCTTTTATAGCTCTGATATTCTATATTCTAAGGTCCTTTCCAGTTCTGACATTCTATCTTCTGAGGTCCCTCCTAGATTTGACATTCTATGCTATGATGATGCTGGGATCATAGGAATATGATCCTCTTATGTGAAACTCAGTGAGAACACCAATACAGACAGACAGTTGACTGGACAGGTGACCCACTAAAAAGAAAGACTTCCTCTAGCAGAAAGAGCATAGAACCTAGAGTCAAGCCTATGTTCTAGCTTCAGCTCCATCTGTGGCTTTTTCGCTTTACAAATTAACTTCCCTTTTGACTATCATCACAATGTTCGGAGAGAATTGGGGAGCCTATTACTATCTTTGTTTGATAAATGATGGAGCTGAGACTCAGAGGTAAAATGCTTTAGTGAGAGGCACCCAGCTTATTGTGATGGAGCTCTGGACTCCCTCTTAAAACCCTTATGAGGTAACCTCATAAGGATGAGGGAGGCAGGGCTAGAGGGGAGATGGTCACTTCCTTATACATACACTGATTTATCTCATGCCAGATGGCATCTCTATTCACCCAGCCAGCATAACAAAGAAATGAGATCTCCCTGGGGGAAATGAGTCACTGCAGAATTCTGGAAACTGGTCAGGCCTTAAATCCAAAGACTGGGCACATCAAGGCCCTGCCAACTCTGCAGTCTGGGTGCAGGGAGGGTGCCTTTGCCAGACCAGACTGAACTTTTTTGGGGGGGCTGTCTCAATTTCTGTGAAATTGGGGGAAAGTTAAGGTTTTATAGGGTCTTGTTTGGAATGACAGTGGATCAATGAATGGGGAAGACATGGACATTATATATGGTAGTGGTGGGAAGTGGAGGGATGGGAGAATACTCATATCCATACATGAGAAGCAGCATAGAGTGATGCAGAGAGCTGACTTTGGATAGGTCTGGTCAGAAGGGTTCAAACCTTGCCTCTGACACTTACTAGCTGTGTGACTCTGGGCAGGTCACATAACCCCTCAAAGTCCCAGACAACTCTCTAAAATGAAAAATTGTATAAAAGATGCTGATTTGCATTGGTAGGAAATTCCTCTCCAGGAGCTCCCTTGCACTGACAAGATTATACATCTGGTTAAAAAAAAATCCAACATATTTATAAGGCAACTTCATAGCTGGTCATCTAGACCGGAGGTTCTTAACCTTTCATGTGAGTATCACAGATCCTTTGGATAGACAGGGGAATCCTATGGACCCCTTCTCAGAATTAGGTTTATAAATGCACAAAATAAGATGTATAGGAAAGACATTATATTGAAATATAGTTATTTGTGTGAAATTATACATGTGCATATATTTATAATACACATGTATGCAGACATATATGTCTGTATATTTATATATGCCTATATACACATACATACATGCATGCGTGTATACATCTGTACATACTAGAAATTCACAACACCAAATTAAGAACCCCTGAGAATAAGATAGAATTTGGACTCAGAAGTCTTGGGTTCTTTCTGTGGAACATTGGGAGTGGGGGGAAAAATTCACATACTTTACCCTCCCTCAGTATCCTCCTTTCCTATAAGTAAAATGGAAATGAGAATATGTGATTTCAAATATTTTCTTTTCTGCTTTAATTAGATCCATGTCCTATTTTTATGGTATTGTTATAGATCTCCAAGCCATTCCAATCATGTGCCCTTTGGGTTAGATCAGTGTAGATTTTTCTTCCTTCTCATAAAATATTCTACTGTCTATCTCCACTCCTTTTTTCCCCATTATATTTTACTTTTCAATGAGCAAGAATTAATTTTCTTTCCCACCCACCCCTTTCCAAACTTGAAAGAAAAAGAGTAAAACAAAACCCTAGTAACACATATGCGTAGTCAGACAAAACAAATTCCTGCAATAGCTGTGACAGAAAAGGCGTGTCTCATTCTACCCCCTGAGTCCATTGCCTGTACAGTAAGAGGTCATTAACATGGTTCATCATTAGTCCTCTGGAATCATGGTTGGCCATTGCATTGACCATAATTCTTAAATCTTTTTGTTTTTACAGTGTTGCTATTCTACAAATCCTCTTGGTTCAGCTCACTTCACACTGTATCAGTTCATATAAATTGTCACAGGATTCTCTGAAACCACCCCTTTCATTATTTTTTATGGCATGATAGTATTCTATTCATATTCATACTATGATTTGCTCAGTCATTCTCCAGTTGATGGGTATGCCCTTAGCTTCCAATTCTGTGACGTAACAGAAAGTGATTCTATAAATATCTTTGCATATATTAGCTGCCCCTTTTCCTGCGTCAGCACACTTGGCTATGATGGTCCAGGCTTTAAACATAAAGAAACTCTCTGGGACCCTCACTTCCTGTTCCTACTTGTTCTATTATACCCCTCCCTGTTAAGTGTTACGTATTTGCTGGGCAAATCACTTCATGGCCTCACCTATAAAAGGAGGATAATAATACCACTTGACTCATAGAACTGTTGTGAGATTCAAATGGGATAATACATGTAAAACACCTCCCAAACCTCAAAGTGTTATGTTATCATTGTCATCATCATCATCATCATCATCATCACCATCATCATCACCACCACCACCATCATCATCATCACCACCACCACCACCACCACCACCATCATCATCATCAACCTGGTTTGCAATTCGAGCCTTCTCTTTGGAATATACCTTTGCTTTAGTGGATCAGGGATGCAAATTGCCTCTCTGAATGGACAGTTCATCTAGACCATGGACTAGATGGTACAAAGCCATATGCTACTTGTTCTCAGACCCTACTTTGCCTCAACCTCATCATCTGCTTTACACCACCACAGGGAACATGGAGGTCTTTGAAACTCCTTGTAAGAAGTTTATTACTTTATCTATCCACTTACTAATCCCAAATATTCTGAATTCTAAGCTTCTTGGGTTAACTCCAGATTAGAAATAAAAAATCCAAATATTTTTGTGAAGAAAAGTGTCAGATGATGAGTTCTGTGGAATGGGATTCGTCAATGTATCCTTCCAGAGGCAGATCCTTCACTTAGGTGAAAACACATTGTGTTAAACAGACCAATATTTCATGAACAAATATGTGAAATGAAATTCAGAGGATTTAGAGGTGGGATGGATCTTATAGGTCAGGATCTGAACCCTCATTTTACAGATGAGGAAACTGAGGCCCAGAGAGGCACCTGCCTAACATCACTCAGTCAGGAAGTGGCAGAGCTTGGATTTGAACCCTATTTCTCTGATATCAAATGTGGTACTCTATATAATTCACCCTGGCTCCCTCCCAGTTATAGAATGTTAAGAGTTGGATGGTATCTGAGAACATAGAACGTAGAACATTACTGTTATGATATGATAGAACCAAAAACAAAGACCGTCAGAGCTAAAAGTTTCCCTAGAGATCATCAAATCCATCCCCTCACTTTATGGACAAAGATGCATGAAAGCCTAGATGCGGAAGCCAAAAGTCATGTATTTAATTGATGGAAGAAGTAAAAACTAGGCCCCCAAGTTACACAATTACTGAAATCAATGCTTTTTTTCCACTACACCTATTTTATCTCATGTATCCTAGAATAAATTGAGTTTTTTGGGAAACTTTTTTTGAATTATTTTTTATTATTCTGTATCTGTTTGAAATAAAGATTTCATGAATTTAATTGTATACATGCTTATAGAAGAAGAAACAAGATACAAAAAAACCCATTGAATGTAGAATAATATTGATGATAGGTAACTTTTATATTCCTCTATGTGCCACATCACTGTGCTTTAAAATTATTATCTCATTTTTCCTCACAATAACCCTTTAATGTAGGCACTTTTATTTCCCATTTTCCAGATGAGGAAACTGAGGCAAGCAGTGGTTAAGTGACTTGCCTAGGCTTGGTCACAAAGTTAATAAGTGTCTAAGGCTGGATTTGAGCTCAAATTTTTCAGATTCAAGGCCCAACACTCTATCCACTGTACTACCTAGGAGTCAGAATTCTTAAGTTGTACTTTCTCTTCTGTTTGCTACCAGAGCAACCTTAGACAATCATTCAACCTGTCTGTGGCCTCAGTTTCCTCATCTCTAAAATGGGCAATCATTAGAACATTTCTAAGGCTGTTTTTTCTTTCTAGTTCTAAGTCCTACATAAACATCTTTATTCTCTTCCAAGTGCTTTGACATCCATTGGTTAATTATATCCTTACAATATCTCCAGGAAATTGTTAGGGCAGGGGTTATTTTTTTTTTTTCTGGTTGGGAGATAAGGAAACTGAGATCCAGTGATGGTTAAGGGATTTTTGAGTTCAGGAAGCTTGATGTTTTCTGAAAGATCCAATTCACATTGACTAGCTATGGAAGAAACTGTCCTAATAGAACAATGGGTCTGATTCACCCCATATATTATTCTACTGTAGAATTCCAATGTTGGCACTATTGTGCGATGATCAACCAGGAATGGCTTGGCTATTCTCAACAGTACAAAGATGCAAGACAATTCTGAATGACCTCTGATGAGGAATGTTATCCACTTCCAGAGAAAGTTCTGATGGAATCTGAATGCAGAACGAAGCATATTGTTTTTAACTGTATTTTTTCTTTTTGTTTTGGTCTGTTTTCTTTCATTACATGATTAATATGGAAATACATTTTGCATGACTTTAGAAGTATAAACTTTACCAAATTGCTCGCTTTTTCAATGAAGGGGGAGGGAAGGGATAGTGCAAGAAATTGCAAAAAAAAAAGTTAAAATTGTTTTTCTTATGTTAGTTTGCTTTCTGTGTTGGGGAGCGATGAGAGGGGTAAAGAGGGAGAAAAATTTGGAACTCAAAATCTTACAAAATTAAACTTTGTAAACTTTCTTTACACGTAATTGAGAAAATATTATTAGAAAAAATTGTTTTACATGTGATTGGGAAAAAACAAAATGTTAAAATTTAAAAATAAAGAGGGAAAGGATTCATATGTACAAAAAAGGCTAATTGACTGATTAAAAAAAAAAGGAATTCCAATGTTGTTGTTAGGAGTGCGATGTAGCGACATTGGTGGTCTCCTCTTCAGCCACTTCCCGTCAGGCTTAATTTGTATTAATTAAAGTGAATCCTAGTAAATAGAAGGTAAGCTTGTAGTCAGAAGGCCTGCATTCAAGCCTTGTTTTTGCCACAGAGATACAGTGCCAGAGACAAGTCTTCTCAATGCCACGAGTCCTTGTCTCCAAGACTAAGTTACGGAGAAGTTGGTGATCTCCATGAGTGAAGGGAATTCCCACACGGTACGGAAATTCCCATACTGATAAAATCATAGGCCTGGACCAGTTTTTTAAAAAATCAACATTTAGACTTAAGTTGGAAAGGACCCTTGAGGCCATCTAGATCAATGTCCCTTTCCCCCCAAAATGTAGATTTCATCTCTAACATCCTTGAAATAGTCAGCCTACCTCTGCTGGGAGAGCTCCAGTGCCAGAGAACTCACTACCTCCCAAGGCATTATGGGGGTTCTTCCTTAGCTTGGGCCAAAATCTGCCTCCCTATAACTGATATCCTCTGCTGCCTGTTCTGACTCTTGGAGCTACCCCAGTAAGCGTGATCTCCCTGCTTTATGACAGATCTTTAGCTATTTGAAGATACTGATCATTCTTGCCCTAAGTCTTTATTTCTCCAATCTAAAAATCTCTAGTCTCTTCAACCACTCGTGTTATGGAATCTTGTTCACTGCCCTCTGGATAATGGGCATGAGACTCCCAGGCTTTAGCGCTGGAAGAGAGTTTAGAAATCATTGAGTACGCCCCCTTACTTTACAGATGAGGGAATCAAGGCCTCCTGAGTTGGACTGGTTTGCTTACAGTCTTACAAATAGCAAGAAGCAGATTTGGGATTGGAACCTCTGTCATCTGATACCAATGTGGGGCTCCTTCTATGACTCCATGTTGTTTGTCCACGGTTCGTAAGATAAATTACAGAACACAATGCAATGTTGCCAAGTTATGGTTTATTGTACATTTTATTTTATACCTCATCAGTTTTTAAATGTGATTAAATTTAGTCCAGGAGCCTATCAAAGAACAATAGCTGGATTTGGATTATATGACAGGGTCATAGACATTATATTCTCTCCTCTTCCACTCTCAGACTAACGACACTGGGTTCATTTAAACTCCCTTCCTCCTCTGCCCTCTGTGGTAGAAAGGTTTGGTTTAAAGTCGGAGACTTTGGTTGGAATCATGTCATTAGCTGGGTGATTGTGGGCAAGTGACTTCACCTAGCTTGGTTATGGGCTCCTCCCCATTGCTAAAATGATAACCTCCTTGCCATTTCTCAATTCAAAATCCTGTGATCTCACTGAGGAAGGTCTGTGATATTCTTGGGTCTGTTGCCACTAGTACTGTCATCTGTAAACAGGAGCATTTGGAGGACTTCACCATCTACAGCAAGGGATCTTACCCTGAGCTCTGTAAACTTGATTTGATTAAATTTTTGACAACTGACTTTCAGTGTAATTGGTTTTCTTTGTGACATTATATATTTGATGCGTTTAAAAATATCCTGAGAAGGGGTTCATCCAGAGTACCAAAGGGGCCTGTGGCACAAAAAGGGTAAGAGCTCCTGATCTATAGAGAATCAGAATTCTACTTGAACTTTGCCCAGAACATCCTTTCCGGCAGTGTTGAATATTTCCCTGACATGTACTTCATTTGATGTTGGCAGTGAGAGGGCTGTCAGACAGTTATCTCTGTGGCTGTATTAAGTCAGGGAATCATGTATAATTTTAATACACACATAAAACTCCTCCACTGAGCCATTTTTTGTAATTAGCAAACATAAAAATCTTCTACAGATGAATCCTCTTTGGGGCTTAATTTCCTTATCTGTAAAATGAGGTGATTGAAGCAGTTCTTCCGTAAGGTTCCTTCCAACTTGAAATTCATGCTTTCTGAGACTCCTGGTGTCTTAGAACCATGCCAGTCAGCTATAGCATCTACCAGGACTCCTCTTCCTCCTCCTCCTCCTTCACAATGACGCTTACAATTATAACAAATTAATAACTATCTAGAGTCTACAAAGGGCTTTCATGTCCATTATCTCACTTTAGTAACATAACCCCTCTGAGGTAGGTAGGTTTGGAGACTGGATCGGTGATTTTAATGATTTTAAACTTAAACTTCAGGTCAATCTCTTCTCTGTAACTTATGCCCTAGAGTTGCCTAGAGTGCTAGAAGGTTAGGTGACTTACCCAATGTCATTTAGCCAGTATATGTCAGAGGCATGATTGGAACCCATGTCTCCCTGTTCTTGGGGATGGCTCTCTACCCACTTGGCAACACTATTTCTTTGTGAGGGAGGAAATTTCAGTATTATTGTCCAGGAAATCTAGGCAGAGAGAGGGAGCTTGTGAGTTGAGACAGGCTGCTGGATTCCCTCCCTTGGGTTTTTTCTTTACTAAGACAAGCTATTAAAAAAAGATCCCCTGAAGCTGTCGCGAAAGAACACCACACTGGCCTTTGCTCTTGGCCCAAGTTCTTTGACTAGAGCCCCTGCTCCTGCTCCTTTGCCTTCCTCAAAGAAGATATGTAAAAAGATGTATCTAGAATTAAAGGACCGAGGGCCCAATTCTGATGCTGCAAGTTTATCAATAGTGTGGCCTTGGACAAGCACCTTGTCACCTCTGGGCCTTTGACTCTGTCTCTGTAAAAGGTAGGGGCTGGTCTGATTCATGTCTAAGATCCTTTCAAGTTTAAAAACCATGATCCCATCCCAGCACTCTCCCTCTCCTCCAGGGCTGTTATCTTAAATAACACAAATTACCACTAGATGGCAGCAAGAGGCCTTCCAAAGGTAGCAGAAGGCTAGTCGAATTATTGAACAATCTCTCTCTCTCTCCCTCTCTATCCCTCTCTCTCCCTCTCTCTCTCCCTCTCTCTCCCTCTCTCTCCTTCTCTCTCCCTCTCCCTCTCCCTCCCTC